>JAXRKP010000011.1:117500-252500 GCA_037039925.1 Doris montereyensis | reverse complement strand
ACAATATCTTAGTACTAATCCGGAGGTAAGTCATGCTTGCATTTGTTTCCATCCCCCTCCCTCCCCCTCCCCATTTCAGATAGAAAAGAAAAGTACATAGGAATATTCTCTGCATCCACTTGTTGATATAAAATGTGTATTATCCACCACAGCACTATAATAATAATAAAAGTAATAATAATAATAATAATAATAATAATAATAATAATAATAATAATAATATAATAATAATAATAAATAATAATAATAATAATAATAATAATAATAATAATAATAATAATAATAATAACAACAACAACAATAATAACAAGTATTTGTATAGCGCTAACTACCACCAAAAGGTGCTCAAAAGTGCTTTACAAAATAGATGGATACAATACAATTATCATTACAAACATACATCACATCCTAAAAACAATTCATGTATACATAACATAAATATATTATATATAAAAGTTTTAAAATGCAGCAGTGAATAACACACAACAGAATTTCTTTGTGAAGATAATATATACGTTTTAGACTTAAATTTATATATTCTTATTTGATATTATAGTTCAAGACTGACTTACTCTGAATTTGGAGTAGAAAATAAATGTTAATGTGTAGAAGAGTAACGTTCCCTCAAGGCCGGCCATTATGGCTTATGAGATGGAGCTTATCCCAGTTTCTATAACGTGAAGCGGAGCAGGTGATAATAATCACCTCTTGGACAGGACGTTAATCTGACACAGGTTTTACACTCATTTACATCGGAGTTGAGTGAGGAAAGTGCATGTTAAGTGTCTTTCCCAAGGAACACAACGCTATTCCCAGTTTGGTAGGGTTCAAACCCAGAACCTCATGATCTGGTCTAGCAGCCTAACCACTCGTACACCGATGTCACGATGTTAATGTGTCTTGGGGTCATTTTCCTCAATGGTGAAACATTGACTTATGATGTAGGACACCTCACCTTGAAAGGTGTTGAATTTTTTTACATTCACTATAGAGCGTGTCTTAGTGGTGTCAGTTTGTTTGTTTATATCTTTGTCTTTACTTTGGGGTAAGAATGGTGGTGCACAAATGATCACCAAAGAGCTTGTTTGATACAGTTTGTTTATATCTTTGTCTTTACTTTGGGGTAAGAATGGTGATGCACAAATAATCACCAAAGAGCTTGTTTGATACAGTTTGTTTATATCTTTGTCTTTACTTTGGGGTAAGACTGGTGGTGCACAAATAATCACCACAGAGCTTGTTTGATACAGTTTGTTTGTTTATATCTTTGTCTTTACTTTGGGGTAAGAATGGTGATGCACAAATAATCACCACAGAGCTTGTTTGATACAGTTTGTTTGTTTATATCTTTGTCTTTACTTTGGGGTAAGAATGGTGGTGCACAAATAATCACCACAGAGCTTGTTTGACACAGTTTGTTTGTTTATATCTTTGTCTTTACTTTGGGGTAAGAATGGTGGTGCACAAACATTCACCATAGAGCTTGTTTCAAACATTCACCATAGTTTGTTTGTTTGTTTCTTTGTATTTACTTTGGGGTAAGAATGGTAGTGCACAAACATTCACCATAGAGCTTGTTTCACACAGTTTGTCTATTTGTATCTTTGTCTTTACTTTAGGGCAAGAAAGGTGGTGCACATGTGACTGAGGCCAATGGCATTGTCAAAAAATGGGTCCAAAAGGTGAGAGAGAATGCCGGCCTTTCCGTGGAGAGAAATGGAAAAGCCAGTGACAACGCAATAGTTGATATGTGCATTGAAACACCTCCCAGCAACACAGGTTTCTATATACATAATTAGATGTAGTAATGACAAAATAAATTATTAAATGGCATATTATTGAATAATTTTAAAAATACTAAGGTTAAAGTTAAAGCATGGGTTAAGAAAAATAATTTCTGGCGTAATACAAATGATCCAAGAATAATTTGTAATTAGTCATGTGGCTTTGTACCAATTGAGATTTTAGTCTTTCTTATTTTCTTCTGGTTCTTTTCTTCTTCTCCTCTTCTTCTTCTTCTTCTTCTTCTTCTTCTTCTTCTTCTTCTTCTTCTTCTTCTTCTTCTTCTTCTTCTTCTTCTTCTTCTTCTTCTTCTTCTTCTTCTTCTTCTTCTTCTTCTTCTCCCTTCTTTTCCTCGTCCTCCTCCTCCTCCTTCTTTCTTCTACCTCTTCAGTTTCTTCATATTCTGAATGACTTCATTATAGAGTATTTCTGTGTAAATTGATGTATTTAATTGCACAGTCAAAGCCGCTTAATTGGTACAACACCATTCCACAGAAATTATTCCAATTAAAAGGCATTCTGATTAGGCGGCATCCATGTATGGAACAACCTGATAATGTTTTATACATGTATATCGTAGTCCTCGACATGTACGTAATTACAATGGAACAACCTGATAATGTTTTATACATGTACGTAATTACGATAATTGGTAAAGGCATGTTTATTTCTTCTATATGTAGTGTTTTACATATATTATTGGCGCTGCATATCAATTTTAACCTTGGTGTGTTTAAAAATCCCATTTGATACATTTAACACACAATACAAAGCATTTGTATTGAATGCACATAAATCTTCAATGCACATACATCATGTACAGAGTAGATCTGCTAAGTTCATCCACATGCCTATGCAATACTCTATGCGTGTCGTCTTTCATTGGTCCGCTTGGATGATCACGTTCAATGTGTGGCTGCCCCCTCCATCTTAATCCAACACCAGGGCAGCCATTAATTGTTGTCGATAATTTTATGTGATAGACTTACCTGCGTTGTCTCCTTCACACATCTATGCAATATAGCTACACGTGTCATCCAAACACCATCAAGTGTGAGCATAGTATAGTGTATAATAATCGCACTCCATCTAAATTTAGCTTCTGATAAATGTTAGATTTTATGTTACAGTGTCCTTCACACTAGAATTTTTGTCCCAGTTTGAGACACTGACCATTATTTCTGTTCTAATAGAGTGGCTTAGCGTTCCATTTAAACAGTATAATTTCATAGAAAAAAATTTGTGCCAGAGGAATCGTTCTAATTAAGTGTCTGTTCCGATTAAAAGGCGCGCCGATTTTTGGCTTTAACTGTATTTCTTTTGTCTTTAGTGTTATTGCTGAGTTTTTTCCTTTTGGTGAAATGGGTTTTCAAAGTTTTCCTTATGTCATATTGTATCATACGGTCACATCTCACAGTGAAAAAACTATCTATTATTCTAGGGCAGCAAAATCAAAAGGAGCTCAAACAGAGTCAGGAGCTGAAAAATGCCAGGAAGCTTCTCCAAATGATTGCTCTCTCATGACTTTAGCGGCTCTAAATGACACAGCAAAGGTAATTCAACCGATTAGTTTAATTTTTCATTATATATCTTTTTACTCTTTACTTCAAAGAAATGATTTTGAATGAGTCCAATGATGGTCAGTCACAAAATAATCATTTCTCACCATTTCGAGAAAAGATGAGAAAGTAGACTGACAAAGATCTCCTTCAATTACTACCTCACACCCGTTGACATCTTGTTTTACTAAATGATAAATGAAATGAATAGACACTTACTCTCTTTTGTTAAATGTGGTTTGAAGCCATGGTTCTTACTTCGTGGCAAAACGTCTCTCATTTCATGCTATAGGCAAGTTTTTCAGAATAATTCAGAGGAATTAAAGTATTTGTATTATTCATGTTACTACAAATGAGAACCACCCTGAGAACAAGGAAAAAAATTTAGAAGGATCTATTGTCATGTCTAAGTAAAGTTCCTTCAAAGCTGTTACAGCCCGTAGAGCCTAGCTTATCCCAGTTTCAATAGCATGAAGTGGAACATGATAAGAATGACCTCTTGGCCAGGATGTTAGTTTGATGGAAAAATGTGTGTTAAGCGCCTTTCCCAAGGAACGCAACATCGGACCTAGCTTTGCTAGGATTTGAATCGGGAGCTCATGATCCCCAGTCATGCAGCCTAACCGCTCGGCCACCGATACTATATTATCATGTCTAAGGGAGGGAACATCTATTTCTTCTTTTGCATTAAGCTATCCTATTCAACAAAATTATTCCTATATAACGTAAAATCCTTTCTACAACTTATCACTCTTATTTCATAAGAGTATTTTGTTTTGTTGTGAGTGAGCTCTTTTGAACTGATTCTTTACTCTAAATCTGTTGCGGTATGAAAATTTGGTGTCCTTGATTTTGTCCTTTTTGTACCTTTAGTCTTTTGTTGAATAGTATATATTTAAGCAAAAAGAATACGTAACCACAGCCTGAAATTTTAAAATGTTGCCATAGGTATACAAAACAAGCTCTAAAGAGATATATCAGATACACTTTGATATAAAACTACACTGGTGTAATGTTTTAGGAAATTTTATGCACAACACACAATAAGCCAATGAAATGTTACCGACGAATGGCTAGTGCTCAACGCTGTTAATTTGGGTCAATGTGGGAAGGCAGTGCAAGTAGTAATTCTATTGTCCCAACAAAGAGGATCAGTCATAATTAAAATTGGATGTAAATAAAGACAAAAGTGCAAGACGGTACGAATTAGTAAAACAAAATATCAATGAACCTGGCAAGAGAGCTTTGCCTATTTCAATTTTCGCCTTGCTAATCTTTAGGCTATATGTAATGGGATAGAATTAATTGACATTATTTCATGGCCAGACTAGTAATTCAAAGACTCGACATAAGGCTCCAACAATACGGTGCAAAACAAAAAAAAGGGATAAAGAATTGTTTGGACATTAGATGGTCCGTAGGACAAGTTGATTCAATATAAAGTCCTGCCAACAAATATGTGTTGCTCAGATGTACATTTTGCTTTAATTCAGATTTTGACGCAGCTAAGTCGTCGCTGTTTCCCCCCGGCTCTCCTCTATACCTGGTTGTATTGCATTTTTGGATTACTGGCTCAAGAAATGTGACACATTGGATCAGCTTGACGCTAGTGGAGTTCTGCCTTCAAGTGAATGGATACAGGAAATGAAGAAATCTGTAAAGAGCGTGTATTCCAAAATTGGAGGTATTTTACTAGTTTCCTTAGCTCTGCAAGAAATAAATTAAAAGTTGTACGGGTCTGCACGCAAAAAGAAAAAAATATGGTAAGATATAAAAGTGTTCCTTGTAGGCAGTTATAAGCCCATAGAGCCGCAGCTTATCCCGGGTTTCTATAGCGCGAAGTGGAATAAGTGACAAGAATCACCCCCTGCACAGGATGCTAGTCTGACGCAGGTTTTTACTCCCAAGCTCTTGCTTTATCCATTTTTACCACCTGGGTCAAGTGGATAAAGTGTGTGTTAAGTGTCTTTCCCAAGGAACACAAGGATTCAAACCTGGGCGTCATGATCCAAAATCTGACAGCCTAACCACTCGGCCACTGATGCTACATATAAAAGTGTTGGGAGGTTAATATTTGGTTTTATAAGATGCAAAAAAAGAAGATATTTGCAGCCCAAATGGGGCATTTAGCGCACAAAATATCTGCCCTTGTTTCAGAAAGACTTTTGTGTGGAGCCTGAATCCCTTATTTAATTATAGTAAAATACGAGGGCAAGATAGTCAGACTTGAGCAATCTAGATTTCTAAAGTTCGAAAGGGTGAAAATGCGAGCATGAATAAGTAGATCTAGCATTCTGCTCTCCCATTTGGCACTGGCAAGAATAAGTCGTGAAATGACACGCATAGGATGTCTCGAAGATGCCATAGCAACTATTTTCCCACAATTGTATGATGTATATCTAAGTAAATCTAGTCATATATGTTGATTCACATGATTAGATAGATAACATTTAAGTGTTAAAGTACGTCTTCAGCTGAATGAATAACACTAGTAAAAAACAGCCACACAAAAAAGTTAACACCGATCTGGGAAATCGCACAATGTATCATGGGACAGATTGATAATAGGAGTTAAACGCCTCGTTGATAAATTTAAAAATTTCATTTGGATATTAGTTTCACCAAGGGAAGAAATTTTTTTTTTTTTTATAGGAGAACATTTGCCATATTTGCTGGCAGGTCATGTCATACATGATTTCAATGAATTCATTCTTTTCACTCTACGTCCTTTCAGACTCAGATTTTTCTTCTTTAAAAATGGCTGTAACTGTCACTTCAACAAAACTTCGGCTCAGAATTATGTTGTCCCAATTACACTATTAAACCCGTCTTGAGAAAATTGCTCTTAAAGTTCTCAACTAGAAGAAGAATCTTAAATCGGGACAAATTGCGAGTTATATTTGAGACAAATATAGACTGACTTTGGTTTCAACTTTTTATGAGACAGGATAATTGATGAAGACTATGAATCTAGTGATGATTATAACTCCAAAATTGTCAAATGTGTAGTCAGGACATTGTAATTATGAGGCAATGAAATGATGGGACAATATTATTTGGACTTTTGCATCATTTTATGGATTTGGATGTAGATCTGGATTTATATTTTGAAGGGCCTTGCAGCATAAATTCAACAGGTGGAGGGGGGAGGGGGTGCATGTAGACATATTTTATCCTGCTGATGAACTGCTGCGTGGAAGCAGCTGAGTGCCATCGCATGTGCGGTATTGTCATGCAGATGGTTCCAGTCAATTATTGTTTTAGGGAAAAACAAGTTTTTAAATACGTCCCTTTTACACTGGAAAGGTTTGAAGTTAGCTCTTACTTTGTGGCGTTCTTAAGTTTAGTTAAGTTCACTTACACATCACTTTCAAAAGACAAAAAAGAACATTGTAAGTTAAAAAGCCTTTGGTCCTACAAATATTCACTTTTTAAAAATTATTAATCTTTATGTATATTTTGTTTTGTGCCCTTTCAGATTTCAAGACTGCATGTACAGAAAAATCTTCTCAATTTGAAGGAAATGATATAGAACCAAAGAATGACCAGGATAATGATAGGCAAAATTCTGCTCATGATCCCCAAGATTGCTCAGAAACGGACGAATACTCGGAAGATGAGGAGGAAAGTTCGTGGCGCCGCAATAGAAGAATGAGAAATGAAGAACCCGTCACTTTGCCAATGATTCTTTCTGCTCTTGGAGTAAACGAGAACCAGCTGCAGGTAAACTTGTAACTAGTTTTCTACAAACTCCTAATAATATTTATCTACAGAATGTTTACATCTATTTTCAGGTTTTCATTTAGGGGCTTGGGTTACATGTTATATGAATGTTCCTTCAAGGCCATTATGGCCTGTGGAGCCGAACCGTATCCCGGTTACTATAGCTTGAAGCGGAACAGGTGATAATAATCACCTGCTGGACGGAATGCTAGTGCTCAAACCCATTTCCACCTGGGTAAAATGTGTGTTAAATGGCTCTCCTAGGGAACACAATGTCAGGCCTAGCTTTACTAAGATTCGAATCAGGACCTCATGATCCCAAGACTGGCAGCCTAACTACTCTGCCACCAATGCCATATTTTATGTTAAAAAAGACAAAAAGTGTGGGTTTAGGAGGTGGAGGGTGAAGGTGAAACTGAGCATAAGACCAACAGCTACTGACTGAGCCTAGCCTCAGAGCTAGCTACGAACTCTGTTAATAGTGAAACAGAAGAGCTCTAGTGTTCACACCAAAAGCAACTGCCGCCAACCAACAATTGGCAACTTACATCTTGAAATTAGGTCAGTTCGACTGATAGCTTTGAACTGTGAAAATACCTGAATATTTATCACAGCTCATAAGCAAACTGTTTGGCAAGCTGTGTGGCGAGGCCGCTGCTTTTGGTATGATCAGTCTATAATAATATAGAGCCAATATATAAGCGGCTGTTTGCATGCACCCTTAGGTAAGCCCTTGATATTTAAAAAAAAATGAAAAATAATTTTGCATAATTTTGTATTAAGTTCCATCCCCGGTTGTGTGTAGATTGAGCTTGGCATGGAGTCCTATGGGCTGTCAAAGGAAATACAGGAAATTTCGTACAAAATCTCAGCTCTAATGACAATAAATAAATAACATTTGAAGACGCAAAGAAAAAAGTCAAGAGTTTGTAATCACAAGGACGCTGATTCAAGAGCTAGCTCCACCAGATTTCTTCCATGTGTTATGCCCGTAGGAAAGGTCATGCCTTCCTTACTAAGCTCAGGTGTGAATGAGCACCTGGCTATAGACAAAGGAACATCTTGTAAGAGAATGCAAAGCACCTCTAAGGTTGCAAACGCACTGGCTTCACGTTCTCACTGGCTTCCCTTTACGATGTTGAGTAGACATTGCAATCGGAGTGCCTCCTGTTCATGACACACTTGTGACCAATGACACTTTATGGAGACACACTTGTGACCAATGACACTTTATTGAGACCCACTTGTGACCAATGACACCTTATTGAGACCCACTTGTGACCAATGACACCTTATTAAAAAATGTAGCCATTGCAGCTCTAAATGGTAAAATTAAGCTCAAAATTGCCATTGCAGCTCTGAAATGGTAATTAAAGCAAGATTTTCTCAAAAATAATTTGAACAAAATTTTGAATAAAACATTTTTTCCTGGGTGTTGCAGATCTCGTAATTCAAATTCATGAAATCAAAAATAACATTTGAACAAAATCATAAAACATTTTGGGATTGTTTGGAAGATCTCGTGCAGATGTCAGGTGGATTCAGTGAGTGAAAAAATAATTTTAGTGAATGCAATAAAATCATAATCATTATGAGTTTGCCATGGAAGAGAGAGGGGAGTTTGGTGTCCGATGTCGATTAGAGATTATAAAGAGCTCCTGCCACTTCCAGTAGAGCTCAGTGAAAAAATAATGTGGTGAATGTGAAGCCATTGGTACTTCTGTATGCTATTGCTACCCAGCCAGTTGAGCAGTGAAATGGCATGTCTGGTATCAAAAGTCAGTTAGCCTGTATCAGTGTTGCAATACAGATTATAAATCCATCTTTACTGACTATTGATAATTATAAATTTAAAACCACAATGGTTAGTCTTGCTCAGCATTGTCTTTATGCTACAACTCTTTGCTCAGCACTGTCTTTATGCTACAACTCTTTACTCAGCACTGTCTTTATGCTACAACTCTTTACTCAGCATTATCTCTATGCTACAACTCTTTACTCAGCATTGTCTTTATGCTACAACTCTTTGCTCAGCACTGTCTTTATGCTACAGTTGACAGGTACAGCTTGTAAATTGGGAAGTCAATTTTACTGTGAGACACAATGTATCACATCATGCTTGACTTCAAGTGCATTTTCAATTCTTTACAGCTTATCCGTGCCCTGCTGTGCCAAGCCATTTCCTACAGTAGCAACAGCCAAGCAAGGGAGGCAACTGAGAGAGGTCACTTTTGGGACCTTGCTGGAGAAGGTACATTGAGCAGGGTGGCTATCAGATGTCTTTCTCGTCTGTTTTTATTAATTGGAACATTCTGTTAAGACTAATTTTCAAGTCCTAGAGTTTGTTTGTACATGTAGATATATATTATACTAATGCTATCTGATATTCATGATGGAGATCCAGGAATCATCAGTGAGAATTAACAAATAAAGGGGCATGGGGGAGGCTAGAAAACAATGCCTGAGAGGGATGTTTTACCGGAGGGAAGAACAGTGGGAGGAGGGTTGGATTAAAAGTTTTTAATTTTGTTTTTGTTGATGTTTTGTTTTGCTTTGTTCACTTTGTTCATATCATAGATATTGAATTTGAGGTTTTATAAAGATCTTAAGTCAAAAGTCTGCCATATAATTTCATTGTGATATTATTCCTCATGTAATTTCGAAGAGGAGAAATAATAAAAAAAGAAGAAGAGGAGAAAAATGAAGAAAGAAAGGGAGGAAGAAAATAAGAGGAGAAGAAAATAAGAGAAGAAAAAGGAGACCAAAGGTTGGGATGAGGAAAAGGAGGAGGGGGTGCATGCTAGTGCTTGCGATACATTTTAAAGTTGTTTCAAGCTATTATGGCACTGGTGTCTGAGTAGCGTTCTGTCCAGGAGGTGATTATTATCATTTGTTCCACTTCAAGCTACAGAAACCGGGATAAGTTCCTGCTCTGTGAGAATTTTCCCCACGCAATCCAGGTGCAAAAGGGTACAAGTACTAGCAGCTCGGGAGTGATTTGTCAATGGGATCAATAAAGCTTATCTTATCTTATAATTATTTACAGGTAATGATCAGAGGTACCTGTGCTGTGTGGAGGCCACGCTTGAGGAGAAAAAGGAGGCTGTGAGAGTTAAAATGGCACAGGCAGCCACCTGGAGATACGCCAACCTGACCATGCTTCAGGCGGAGACTGTGTGGGCATTCATTGGTAGGACGTTGATTTGATTTTACGACTAAAAAACATAAGTCTTCTCTCCTCTCCACCCTTCCCCTTTGTTTCTGAAACAGTTTATGTGGCTGGCTGGCTGGGGGGGGAGAGAGAGAGAGAGAGAGAGAGAGAGAGAGAGAGAGAGAGAGAGAGAGAGAGAGAGAGAGAGAGAGAGAGAGAGAGAGAGAGAGAGAGAGAGAGAGAGAGAGAGAGAGAGAGAGAGAGAGAGAGAGAGAGAGAGAGAGAGAGAGAGAGAGAGAGAGAGAGAGAGAGAGAGAGAGAGAGAGAGAGGGAGAGAGAGAGAGAGAGGGAGAGAGATGAGAGAGAGGGGAGATGGAGAGGGGGGAGATGGAGAGAGGGGGAGATGGAGAGAGGGGGAGATGGAGAGAGGGGGAGATGGAGAGAGAGAGGAGAGAGGGGGAGGGAGGGAGGGAGTGAGAGAGAGAGTGCATAAACATCAACTCCATCTCCGTACAAATTTTTTATGCAAAACAGGAACAACAATTACAAGAAACAATTTGGCAATTTTACAAGCAGTTGCAAAATGTAGTGTAGATCAACATAAAGATATAACACATTACAAACTTCATGGCTGTTCTGGTTTATAACCGGCCAGTCACTCAGAGTTGAATGTAATATTAATGTGTGTTGAAGATGACTGGTTATTACAAGATATGATACTATAGACATCTAATCCAAATTATAAATCTTGTAACTTTGATCTTACCCATATCCACAACTTAGGTGATCGGGTGTTTCGGAAAGACAAGCCTGTAAACAGTCAAACGATCTTTAACATGCACAGAGTGTTGTGATCTGCACATGGGACCTTTAAAATCATCCATCTCCTATAGGACCAGGTGTCAATCCTCCTACTTGAAACGGGGAGGGGGTCCTGATTTTTCTAGGCATATGGCAACAATGTTAGTTTGCCATTACTTTCTACATCGCCTTTACTTTCGCTGCATCTGAATAGACCTAGCTACCTATTTCGCTGCTGCGTCGACAGGAAGGCCAGCAAAATTTGCCTGGACTGGGAATCAAACTCGACAGCTCCTGCATGGTAGTCCAATGCTCAAGCGACTGAACTCCTCTGAAATAGGTAACTCAGTCTATTTAGTAAACTCAGCAAAAGTAATACTGCAGTGTGGAGAGCGATGACAAACTACTATGTTACGCTGTATGCCTAGAAAGATCAGGATTCTACTCCTCAGTACCCTTACCTTGTGCCCAACATTGAGTACAGGACTTTTTCTTTAACGTCTAGGTTACACTCTAACAGCATCTACCCAACACTCAAAAGAACTTCGGAATTGATTAAAACTGGTGACATAATGATAAATAAATTACAGACGCTTATGAAGATTTATGTTGATATATTACAAGTGCTTAATTTGCTATCCATTTTCTCAATTTCATTGTCCTTTCATCACAGGTGTAAAAGATATAAATAGTAGCTCATATCAGTTGGTTGATTTTGGTTTTATTTTCAGGTTACTTGGGTAAGACTCACAAAGAAGAGGGGAAGGTTTCAAAGAGTTGATAGACCTGATTTTAAGCTGCCCTGATGCACGGAAATTTCCATTTTTGGCTGAGAAGGTGCTTGTATTGTTGAATGGCAAATATGAAAGCAAAACCGTTTTTGCTAAGGAAATGCATGGCTACCTGAAATGAAGATGTCAAAGCTTTTTGAAAAGGTCCTTGGAGAAGAGGTAAATATTCTTTCTTGCAAGAAAACACATCAGTGCTGCCTTTGATAACTGACAATGTGAATGGTGCATTCTCATAAAAATAATGCAAACTTGTTTTTTTAATACTCATGCAAAGGAAAATGTTGAAAGTAAAATTGAGGAAAAATCCCTACAACTTGTTCTGTGAACAGACCATCTATGATGAAATTTCATAGTGGTACCTTCTTTTCACTATTTTTAATGTGAATGAAAATTTGAATAAAATTTAAAAACAATCAGGTGAAACATTACAGAAAGAGGGCAAAGAATTAAAAACCACAAAGAGAAATTGAAATGATTAAAACAATGAAGGATAAATATAAATTTTTTTTATTGGATCTAAAATATGTTATATACAACAAGATAAGATCAATTTGTAAAAAGAAAATCGTGTATAAAATTCTGTCATCAATACTATCATTGTCACAATTTTCATTAATTTATGAGCATCATCATCACCAATGCTGCAATCATCTACTTATCTTCGCCATTATGACTATTGACACTGTTCCACTTGTCATCAGCATCTTCCATAATTATCTTTACAGGCATGGTGCAATATTGAAAAAGAACTACTGTCAAACATTCACGTACACGTATACAGAGATTCAGACATCCCCAATCGACATGGCCACTGCAATTCTTACCCCTACATCCCAGATCGCATACGGACGTTGATGAATCTGCCACTCCTCAAAGACTTACCACCTAATCCAAACAAAAAAGAAGAAGCAACAGAAGATAAAACAGAATAAACAAAAACTAATGAATTGGAAGAAAGGGGGCGGAGGGGGGGGTGTTTTATCAGAGGGAAAGACTGAGGGATGGAAGGACAGAGGAGGCGGGTGGCATTATAAGTATTTGGTTTGTTTTGTTTCATGTTAAGTTGGGGTTTTTTCTTCATATATTGACTTGAAGGGGTTTATATAAAAAAATAAAGTTATTGTTCATATTATAAATATTGACTTTACAGGTTTTATAAATATTTTGAGTTCAGTGTTCCATATGATTTCAATGTGATATTTTCACCCGTGTAATTTTAAAGAAGAAAAAAAAGGGGAGGGGGGAGGGGGAGGGGGAGAGCTGTGCATTATAAATATATCCACTATTATTATTATTATTATTACTATCATATATTATTATTGTTATTATTATGTTTACATTTACATGTATTAGAAAAATATTAATTCATTTGTCGTTATGTTATACGTGTTTTAATCTCCTAATGCTCAAATGTGTGTATGCTGTTTGTGTGTGTAAAATAATTTATTTATAGTAAAACTGTGTTGTATTTATTATTATATTGAAGGTATTGTAACACCAAAACAATGTGCCACTTTTGGGCAATAAAGTTGTATCATATCTTATCTTATCTTATTATTGTACTAATGGATGTATTATATATTGTTCTACTGCAATTGTAAATCACTTAGAACCTAGTTCTTATCAGGTAAAGCACTATATAAGTGCCATTCAGTCTTTCTTTCTTTCTTTATCAGTTCCCATTCTACCTTCCGGTGTATGGGTTTTAGATGCCCGAAATGATCTTTCTCCAGGCTGCCCTGACAGTTTCTGGTTCCTTTCGTGAAAGTTAAATTTCTTTGCGGTAATATCTCTTTTATATCTTCTTCCCACTTTCTCCGAGGTCTGCCTTTTGGTCTTTTTTACCTTGAGTTTTAGCACTGTATACTGATTTAGCTATTCTAGTGTCATTCATTCTGTTAACATGCCCAAATCATCTCTGTTGATTCATTTCTATCTTAGTTTTTATGTTATCTGCTTTGGTTTGATCTCTTATTGTTTTTCTGATTTTGCCTCTTTTAGTTTTCCCTACTACTCTTCTTAGATATTTCATTTCGGCTGCCTGCACTCTGTATTCCCTGTTGTCTAAGGTCCAGGTTTCACTGCCATAGAGGAGAGTAGGACAATAAACTGTGTTGTATACTGCCATTTTGGTTTTTGTTGACAATTCTTGTTTACCTACAAATGCCTTTCCTAGATGGTTGTATATTGCACTTGCCTTTTTGATTCTCTGGCTGATTTCTTCTCTTAGTTTTCCCTCTGAGTTAATCATTAATCCTAAATAATTGTAGCTTTGAACTTGTTCTAAATTCTCCCCTGCCTAAGTTAAGATTTTGTGTTTTAGTTTCCCTAGTTACTAGCATTGTTTTGGTTTTCTTTGCATTTACTCTCATTCCTCTTTTATTTAGTTCATTATTCATTATGTTGATATTTGACTGGAGGTCCCTTTCCGATTTCCCAAACAGAACTAAATCATCAGCAAATGAAAGCATTGATACATTTACTGGTCTGAGCTTCCACATACCTACATTCATTTTCTTCATGTTTGAGTATGTCTTTGCGACTGAATCCATAAATATGATAAAGAAAAGAAGACTTAGGATACAACCTTGTCTTACTCCTATATCTACATCAAATTCCTCAGATACTTTTCCAGGTACTCTCACTTAACATGTTGGTTTATTGTAAAAACTTTTAATGGCTTCTATTAAATTTTGCTCTACGTTGTGTTCTTTTAAGGAATGCCATAGTTCGTCCCTCCTCACAGTGTCAAATGCCTTTTCTAAGTCAATAAAACACAGGTGCAAGTCAATGTTTCTCTCAAGGAATTTTTCTATTATTTGTCTAATTGTAAATATGTGATCTTGTACACTTCTTCCTGGTCTTAATCCACTCTGGTGTTTTTCAATCTGATCCTCTACTCTTTTCTTTAGTCTCATTTCCAGAATCCTGGCATACACTTTTCCTGGTACGCTAAGTAGTGATATCCCTCTATAGTTTGAGCATTCCATGGTTGATCCGCCATTCAGTGTTATTACTAAATAAATCATATGCCGAATCTATTTATTTGTTTGTTCTTGGCTCTTTTCTTATGCATTTGCTTATGTCTGTTTTTCCCTCTTAAAATCATCATGGCCAAGATATACCTACATCACATGTACTTGTTTTGAAAATCAAGCAAATTGACGACATAAATAAAAAGAGGGTCTAAAAAAACATTTACATATACTTGTCATGTTTTTTACTATTGCAGACTGATTCTACAAGGGCATATAAAAATGATAATATCTAGAGTATTTCTGCCCCAAATTTCAAAATTCAGCTGCCGTTAAAGATGATGAACGGAACCAAGATTTCAAAGAAGAAGAAAAATTCACTTTTACTTCCCAATTTTCGAATGGGGTATGGTTGATGGGGAACCTTTCCCTTTCCATGACACCTTAATTGAAAATAAATGAAAACTTTTTAAAGTTTCCCCATGTAAAAAGTTTGATCTTTCTTCACAAAAAAACCCTGATTAAATGATGCCTTAAAAAGTAATGGTTTTAAGTCTTGGCAAGCTAAATGCTTCCTCAAAACATGATTATTTAAAGTCTAAACAACCTAAACGCTTCCTCAAAGAGCCGTCTTCTTAAATCCACACAACCTAAATGCTTCCTCAAAGAGCCATCTTCTTAAATTTTCACAACACAACCTAAATGCTTCCTCAAAGAGCCATCTTCTTATATCTACACCAACCTAAATGCTTCCTCAAAGAGCCATCTTCTTAAATTTACACAACCTAAATGCCTCCTCGAAGAGCCATCTTCTTAAATCTACACAACCTAAATGCCTCCTCAAAGACAAAGAGCCATCTTCTTAAATTTACACAACCTAAATGCCTCCTCAAAGAGCCATCTTCTTAAATCTACACAACCTAAATGCCTCCTCAAAGAGCCATCTTCTTAAATTTACACGATCTAAATGCTTCCTAAAAGAGCATTCTTAAAAGTCTTGTCAAGACAAAATGTTATCACTTGACCAAAATTTACATGTGAGAAAAACATTTCACAATTTTTCACACACGCATCCATTCTGAATGGACATTATAACAAACAAAACAAAAAGGGAAAAAATGTGGATAAAACAGCTTGCAACCACGAACCATTTAAAAAGTAGATGCTTTACCATTTAAAAACATGTATGATTGCCAATATTTTAGGACATTAAAACTGCACCATGGGCAAAACTGCTCAGCTTGAGGTTCCAGTCATTCAAGAGCGGCCTTGATCATTTTAATATACTGTTTCTGCATTACATTTACCTCGCCGTTTGCAAGCTTCAGGGTTCTATACCTGAAATGTGAATAAAAGAATATTTGAATGACGGACAATATGACATTGATAATATTATAACGTTGAGATGTGGTCCCATAGAAATGTTTAATATTATTATTATTTAATACTCAAGTGGTCCTGTTCAAAATGGGCATAGTCTTTCACTTTCATTTGTATTTTCTGTAGGACCAGAAATCAGTGATATCAAGTTACACCATTGAGTTCAATGCAACGTGGGGTCATATAGATGAGTTATGCTGTACTGGCATCTCCTTTGCATTAACCCTAAAACTGCTAATCTCACTTATGAGCACAACTTCTGCACTACAAAGACTGCGAAACTCGCCTATCGGGGTGTTGAGCAAATATGGTCATGGTCTTTTCTCCTTTACAATCTTTTAACACATATGACCAGCTTTCCTCTATAAAGCTTACATGTAAATCTACTAAAATATTTTGCTGTCATTATTGGATATTCGTTCATCAAATGAAATATGTGTAAATAATCAACAAAGCTGCATGAAATCAAGACATGCTTCAGTCAGTTCAATATGGGCATGACTGGCTGTAACAAATTTTAATGGAGTTTCAATGAATGACATTTATTTGTTTTCACCCTCACAACTAAATAAAATGATGGGCCAATGATAATACTACAGAAAATGTTCAGGAGTCTTTGAGTTCACTAAGTCTATGATTGAATCCATTGTTTATAGCCAACATAACTCACAATGGAAGAAACAGTAGGCCCTCCTGTTTTATTGCTTTCACAAGTGCTTACCGCCTAAGCTCAGGCAATACTTTCTATACCAGACCCAACATCTTTCCATGCCCATTCATTACGTTTCCGATTCTTTTCAAGACTCGCTGGTATTTTCAGACATTTTCATTTGATCCTATAAATAGATTTTAAAGGAAACTCATAACCTTCATACATGCATCTCATTTAGCTCTTAGGCATTTTGGTTGTGATAGTGATACAATGCCCCAATCATTCAAATTACTTACCCGAAAATGAATCGAGTGCAGACAAATTTACTCTGTGGGCAGACCCATTTATCCCCAACCCTCATGATGTCAGGTGAGTTGACCACTGGATTATAAGATGAAAATGACAGGGGTACTTGACATGATTTGTCTTTTCAATTAAATCAAAGTTTTATAGCGCTTTTTAGGGAAGGAAGGTAATCAAACACTCAATTCAACATCAATAATCACATATTGGTAACATAGGCATAACTTAGAAACACAGATAGAACAAATCACAGCTTGATGACATGAAGAAGTGAATGATGCCATTCATTAACATTTGTAATGACAAGATAGAGTCAACTTACATAAATAATGTTGGTCTGTTTTACACTTTACCACTGAAATGATTATAGATCTATTGATTTATCCAATTTCAAAAATGTGTGCCTTTTATACAACTAAAAGATCTATAAAGAGATTTAAGGGGAGTGCAAGATTTTCAAATATCGTTGCTCTATTCATTTTTATTTTTAGTAGATCCGACTTTCAATATTCGTTGGTCTAGTGTCCATGAAAAGTGGTAAGGTGATGCACGAGTGAGACCTCTGAACTTTGCCTTGACAACCATTCAAACAGCTGTGGAATCTACAACATGCACAATTATAATTTATTGAAAGAGATCTGTGAACTTTTTTCTTCATTTCTTACAGGACTACAGGGGGTGTTGGTGGCTGAGTGGCTAGGCTGCCAGACTGGGGATCATGAGATCCGAGGTTCGAATTTGGCAAAGCTAGGCCTAGTGTTGTGTTTCTTGGGAAAAACACTCAATACGCATTTCCTCCACTCAACTCAGGTGCAAATGGGTACAAGCACTAGCTTGGAACTTAAAACCTGCGTCAGACTAGCGTCCTGTCCAGGAGGTGATTATTATCCCCTGTTCTGCTTCATGCTATATAAACTGGGATACGCTCTGGCTCTATGGGCCCTAAGGAACTTTACTTTTAGCAGTTTAGATTAGATTAATTCACTATGTTTTATATAATAAAAGTATGCTTAGTTCAAACATTTCCTTATCTCTTGACCAATAAAAAAACCTTCCCACGAGGAATCCATAATGGATTTGAATAATGACAATGGTTTGTCTGGCATGAAATGTGAAGTGTCTAAAATTATAAGGTTGAGCACCCAATCCGAGTCACAAATTCATATACAAGTTCTTAATATTTTACAACACAAACCAACTCTGTCGTAGAACGTATTTTATCACGTCAAACAGTTAGCCAAAACATCAAAACATTCCATTCTTCATAAAAATAAATATGCTATAAGAAAGTCTTACCTTCACACAATGTTATGCAGTTTTTTATACTGTATGCACTTCTTACCTGTAAAATGATAAAACAGAAAGTACTGCATCATCACAACACTTCCATAGCTGTGATAAATTCTACTTACATTACCGGTACTGAATTTCATTTGCTTATTTCTATAGTCCAACCTGCCCTAACGACCACCTGTCCAGAACAAGCACCTGCCTTAACAACCGCTGGCAATCGACTCCTTGCTTTTTTTCTATATTTTGTCTCTCTCCATAGAGACCACATTTCCAATGTGACCTAGCCACTTTATTTGACTGACCGATCGCCATCAAAACCTGTCCATAATGACCATTAGGTACAGCCTTACATTACTGGCTCCACCCACTTCATTGCTAGATCGACGTTCGTGCTGTTGGGTCATAACCAATCATTACCATTATAAATCATGTGAGTCAGTGTCTTGAGACAATTGAAGAAGAAGTGGCTGGTCATTAAAGGGAGACAACCAAATTGATATTCTCGATTTCACACCTCGTTACCGTGTATAGCCGTCCAGACACCTCTATGCAAACACGAATGGATTGCGTTGTCTATTGTGAACAAAGTGCCACTACCTTTGACTGCTGATTAGAGCGGCTTGTAAAGTTTTTATATTTTAAAAAAAAAAAAAAAAAGTTTTTTTTAAAAACAAACAAATTTAGTTCGCATCGTGCCAGGGTGGAACATAAGGCCAGATAAAATACACAACGGTACAAAACAAAACAACAACACTATTTTAATGGGCCATTGGCAATCTTAAAAGTCTGAAGGGAATGTTTTTTCAAATTAGACAAATTCCATGCACCCATATTACAAACTATTTTTTTTGCTTTTGAATTAGGGTTTTTGATTTTAGTATATATATATGAGTAACTGCCAAACTATAGTCATCCTATATCATTGAAAAGTTTGTGGCGTCATTGTTAGGGTAATTGACGTCTAAATTCTGACTATTTTAAACCTACCTCGCCTACGAAATATTTTGTAACAAAATAATTATACGTCATATGGACATTTCTCTGCCATCAAATATGCAAAGAACAGAAAATCAACATTTCAGTCCCAAACTCGCCAATCCAGGCCAGCTTGCCTGTCTATGTATCTATCTATCTGCCTATCTATCTTTCTAAGTGTCAATCAACCTCTTATATAAACTATAGCACAGATTTTTACATCAAACGATACATAAGTTACGTTATGTAAAAACATTTACATTTAAATCTGCAAATCGTCTGTAATTTTAAAAATATTCTTATATATATATTTTATTACATATTCAAACATACTTGCTTTGTCAATGGAAGTCTCTGAACTATGCAGTAGTTCAATGCAGTTTGGAGATTTGGACTCAGATATATGCCCTTGCCACAAGCAGCACCATGCAACTAGAACATGAGATAAAATCATTGACAAATGAGATAAAAAGCAACCACTTTTTACAAACATTATGCTTCAAAGAATTAAAAACATTTTGTTGGGATTTTTTAAAATAAAAAAAGAGACAGTTTTAAATATTGACAACAGGTTTGAAATTTCCCTTCCTCAAATCTCCAAATACCTACCTTTATATTCTTAAAGAAAATGTTTTTCTCCACTCCAACCGCTTATCCCTTTGATTTCAAAAGTATTAATTGTTTTTAAAACCTACGATAAAGCAGACATTTATTGTTTTCTGTCCATGGAGATTCAAAAGATGGATTTATAGTCTGCATCCCCACACTATGCAGGCTCACCGACTGCACACTTATCCCCCAGCAGGCCATTTCATCCAAAGTCCTCAACTCACTGGGGAGCATACGGTACTGAAGCCTGTAAGGCACCTCCCATGAACCCATTAAGAAGACATCACTTTACCTATAGCTAGGTACTCATTCACACCTGAACCACGTGAGTTCAGAGTGAAGTACCTTTCCTAAGAGTACACCGCTGTGAAAAAACACCTGGGCCAGCTAAGGGTTTTGAATCAGTGTCGTCTTGGTTACAAAGTCACAATTCTATGGTTTCTCTACAACACTTTCAGGCAGATTTGCAAAAGTCAATAAGAAATATGATTTTTTCAGATCATGGTCTTGTTTCAAAGTTTTAGCTAATAAATTTCTATTTTGCAGCTTAAAATGGGATAAAAACCTCCAAGTATAGTAAAACGCTAAAAAACGTTTTAAAATCATGAGGGTTACTTAGGAGCATCAAGTTACAAGTCCCTGGTCATGTAAAATTAATTGTTATATATGAAAATGTTGTCTGATAAAATTAGACTGAGTTACTTCTTAAGGAAAGAAAATATGTCACAACATTTCAAATTCACCTGCATTTCTGTTCCACTTGCAACGATTAGTCCTTTACGTAGAATCGAGTGCCAATTGTCAATAGGTGAACCACTGAAAATGATTTGAACAAAAAAAAAAAATTTTAAATTAAAATAAACAGCGTGGAAGCTATTTAAAACGTATCAATCTGAATGTGTATTCATCTGGCTATCAAAAATCTATCTTGGTTTTCAATTGCAAATTAAAAGTTTTTCATAAAAAAATTAAGTTTTTTTTATCAAACAAAACTTGTTTTTCCTTCCTGAAATGACAGTAACATTGTAATATCAAAAGTCACCCTTTATAAACAGCATAAATTTGTATATGCTTCAATATGCATTAAAACTTTATATCATTCATCATTGCTTCACAACGTAATGAATCTTCAAACAATACAGTGCTCACTTATGCTTGATGATTTAAAAGAAAAACTCAGAGAAATAAACGTAATTAAACACATCTAGATCACAAGGATATAATTTGTGTGTATTTCACAAAGCTAACACACTATGACTGACGGGTAGCACAAACACAGGCTTGGTTGTCAAGGGACACATCTACTCCTTGGCTGATATTACAATCCTCAATCACCGTTTATAAGGCAATACAACACCGCTTACTATCACCAATCATTCTATTTACGACAAATACACTTTTTAAATCAATTTTTTGCATTCCCTTCACTCTACTGTATGACAACTGATGCCATGGCAAATCATGATTTTAGATGATGTAAGGAAAGGACAATCGTGGTGGATACAACACGCTTTGAGTATCATCTGATAGGCATTAATATGGAACCTGCAGGACCACGAGTTTGATTGGAATTTACCCTATCCATTGTATGCAGTGATCTCAGGGTGAATTGAGAGAAAACCGCAAGATGAAAGATAAGTGAAAGAGTGAAAGGAAAGAAGCAGGATAAATTAGCAGCACGCAGCAAACAACCCACCCATATGTGGTGATCTCAGGGTGAATTAAGAGGAAACCGCCGAAAGCAAAGACAATTGAAAGACTGAAAGGAAAGAAATAGGACCTACCAGCAACACACGCCAACTGCCCACAGGAATACAGGAAATGGGGAAGACGATAAAATAAATTATGATGGAGGGGGCAGGGGAGATGTGGAAAAGATAACACAAGACAAAGATTGCTGCAGAGCTCTTGTTGGTGGTCTGTGGACAAGACATAATGATGATAACGAAATCAATTTCACACTAATCACACTCAGACCTCTTGAAATTCCTCTGTTAAAAACAGACTTTCAGATGTGTTCAATTGTTGTTTAAAGAAAAATCTGAGAAACAAATAAATGAAAGAGATTTTGAACGGTCATAAATCTAGATATGATCTAGTGATGCAAGAGAGGACAGTGAAGGTACTACTGAGAGCGGTGGAGATACAAATGATGTTAAGGTTGCTTGGGGGTGAGGGCTCTAAGGATGAGGATCATTTTCTTCTTCAGTGCCTGAATTTTATGAGATAATGGATATGATCATTTATTCAGGATGAATTATTGCCCTTTCTAAAGACTCGGTAACATTATCACAGGCCTAACCGTAAGATATCATATAGCCTTTTACGTCAATATTGATATTGACAATCCTGTAACAGTTGTTGTCACTGCTACACCTGGGGGCTAATTTTATACTGAGGAAAGTATGGATGCCCAGCCACACCTCCTTCCTCTTTGATCTTTACCTCTTCAACATATTTGGATTATTTAACTGGTCAATAAGTCTGAGGTACAAGAGGTTTTAGGGGTATTTCTAAACAAGCCTTTGGTAGGAATTCAATTTTGCCAGAGTGGCGGGTAGAATGGCCTGCTCTTTTCGATTGATTTAATCAGGCTTTAGTACAATTCATAACCAGAAACTTAAAATGTCACTTACTGAAATGCAAAAACACTGCCAAAGGTTTTGACCAGAGCCCGAAAATTAGCATCTTCAATGGGTGGACTGCTACGTAGCAGAAATTGGAAGTCTGTCTGCATAAACGGCAATTGCTGAAATTTTCAAAAACAAAAACCGTAAGACAGAGCAATCATCCTGATTGAGTTCGAGATAGCATATCCAGTCTTCAAATGTTTTCACAATTTGGCACCGGTAAACCTTACTTCCCTCTTGAATTCTTACTTTCCGTCTCACAATCTGAAATCCTCAAATTCTATTGCAAGACAAAATTCTCTGAATGCACCTTCTCTATTTCAGCCTCTCTTAACTTGGAACTTTCTGTCCATCAAAACGCGAGAAAGTCTTCATCTTTCTTCTTTTATGCAAAGGCCCAACACTGAATTTTCCAGAATTGCTTCTCGCTAAATTATCTTTTTTTGTTTTAATCTTGAATAACATTCTGTTGAATGTATTGTCCCATTATTGTGAAACCTCATTGAACCCCTAGTGGATTTTGACACTATACAAATTTGTATATTTCTCTTTATTGGCATAAGAACACAGAGCTGACAGACTAACATGCAATTTTCTCACCTTGTGTTTTGGCAGTGTGACGATATGAGACCTATTGCTGGAAATAATCCTGTTTAAAAAGATAACATGAGAAGTATGACGATATGAGACCTATTGCTGGAAATAATCCTTTAAAACGATAACGTGAGAAGTGTGATGATGTGAGATCTATTGCTGTAAATAATTCTGTTTAAAAAGATAACATGAGAAGTGTGATGATGTGAGATCTATTGTTGTAAATAATCCTGTTTAAAAAGATAACATGAGAAGTGTGATGATGTGAGATCTATTGCTGTAAATAATCTTGTTTAAAAAGATAACATGAAAAGTGTGATGATGTGAAATCTATTGCTGTAAATAATTCTGTTTAAAAAGATAACATGAGAAGTGTGATGATGTGAAATCTATTGCTGTAAATAATTCTGTTTAAAAAGATAACATGAGAAGTGTGATGATGTGAAATCTATTGCTGTAAATAATTCTGTTTAAAAAGATAACATGAGAAATGTGATGATGTGAAATCTATTGCTGGAAATAATCTTGTTTAAAAAGATAACACGAGAAATGTGATGATGTGAGATCTATTGCCGTAAATATTCCTGTTTAAAAAGATAACATGAGAAGTGTGACGATATAAGATCTATTGCTGTAAATAATCCTGTTTAAAAAGATAACATGAGAAGTGTGATGATATGAGATCAATTGTTGGAAATAATCCTGTTGAAAAAGATAACATGAGTAGTGTGACGATGTGAGATCTATTGCTAGAAATAATCCTGTTGAAAAAGATAACATGAGAAGTGTGACGATGTGAGATCTATTGCAGGAAATAATCCTGTTCAGGGAGGGGTTACAATCTACTCTATGTAGTACTATAGTCATAGAGAGCATATTATCATATAACATCATCATCATCTTTATCAGCATCATCTCCTCTTGTTGTCACCACCATTACCACAAACATCACCATCTTCATCCTAATCACCATCAAACATCATCATGATCACCACCATCATAACTGTCATCATTGTTGCCATTGTCATATATTGATCTATGAAAATTGTTTTATATTATCATGCTATGGTTAATGCATTACTCGTAATGTACAATAAATTTTTTTATCGTATTCGTTGTCTATACTTTATTTTATTCACTGTAACCAAGACAAATTTCCCTTCATGGATAGTAGAAAATATTCGATTCAATTCATTCAATCTGCAGTAGACTATAAGTGCCCTGATCTAGACATGATGTCTTATCATTTCTCCCAATTTACCCCATAGAAACCTGGCTCATGAGCCGTAACAACCTTGAGGAAACTTCTTTTTTTTAAAAATTTTTATTACTCTGCTAAATTCATTTAGCAGAATATTTTACTTTGACTTACCAGCGAAGAAGAGGGTAGCATAAATGGTGAATGGAAGTCAAACCTTCTCTCAAGTCTGACTCGGATGTTGAAACCATGCTGTCAACTGTCGGCATGACTTTCAGAGCTGATAAGAGAGCTTGCCTCCCTTCCATCTGGTTGATAAAACAAGTAAATAAATACATTTTACAACGTTCCTCCCTTAGTTTCATCTGACAGACAAAAAATAAAGTCTATGAAAGCCATACATTTTTCTAATGAAACATGCCCAAAAAATAAAGTCTATGAAAGCAATACATTTTTCTAATGAAACATTCCCAAAAAATAAAAATCAACAAAAGTGGACATGTCAAGTCAAGATAAGTAGTCCCTTCCGTCATTTTATTGTCAAAATCAAATCAACGAAAACAAAAATTTCAGCACAATCCCCAAAAAACTAGTGTATCATCTTTACTCCTCTTTTTAAACATGGTGCCCCAAAATAAGATTGCACATGGAAGAAAATTGAAAAAGTAGAATCTATAAAATGAAATAACAGCACAACTGCTTGAGATCCCCTGACAAAAACGATTGACAATGGCGGATAAAGAATTGCAGGTGGGGGGACTCACTCATTTTTTATATAAGGGCTCTGAAATAATATGTAGCCCTAAGTGATTTGTACTTTTGATCCATCTCCTTTAATTAAAGGGATTATCTTTACATTGTTCCATCAATTGAAACTTCCCTTTGCTAAGTGATGCCTGGAATAACAGCCAACAGAAATTGCACAAATTGTTTTTTTCATACAGCATTGCCCATGCACAAGGCTTTTTCAAAGCCTATCAGTGTTTGGATCTAAGAGTTTTACACCAAAAGTGAAATCTTAAACACACCTTGGCATAAGCTGACAGTTCATAATCTGGAATCAGGAGGGAAACTTCAATAAAAGGCTGCATAGTTATTTGAAATCGGTCTGAGAAGACAGCTGACATCGTTGAGGAAAGAAGAAGATGCACAACCTGAAGATAAATATAAATGTAAGAACATATAAAAGTAAAAGGAAAACGTCATAACTTTATAGGATATGGGTGAGGGTATAACTGAAAATAAAAATTGTGCTTTTCAAATCTACCTACCGTATTATTACGGAGTGTAGAAAGATGGAGCCAGGGTGCGTTTATTAGGGGTGCATTGAACACCTTTCTGATCTTACTTCTAATGTCTTTGTTCATTGCTAATAATTGACTATTGCGTTTGTTTGGTTTGACCTGCATGTATAAAAAGTACTGTATTGTAACAGATTTCCGTGGTTATCCGTGAATTGCTCATCTCTTCGCTATTTATAAATTTGTTTCTATTTCTTATATGGTCACACACTCATACACGGTACTGCAACCTCATCGATTGATGAAGTGGTACCGGAAAGATATTGAACTCTACTTGAATAGTAATAATAATAATTCATTTATAGAGTGCCTGACATCCACCAAAAGTGCTCAATGGTGCTGTACAATCAAAAGCGCAAAATGATTTTAAAATCCTAAACAATTTACGATCTAATCAAACAAACCATATAGCATCTCAATGAAAAGCTCATGCAACAGCAACAAACAAACATTTAAATTCATGATGAACCCTCTCCAGTGTAAAAAAAGCAGATCTGAACAGCTGTCTTTAAACGTTTCCTAAAAATCTGCGTTGTGTCTTTTTTATCTTTCCCTCTTATTTAATTGCGCTTTAGTCCTATTGTATTGTGATGTGATTACTATCATGACGGATTCTACAACATTTGTCAAACACTTCACCTTTGGTTCAAGACGTACAGATTCTACAACAGTTGTCATAAGTCCAAGGGTCTGAGATGAAAATATGCACAGAGCCTTATCACAAACCACAGGCTGAAAATGAGATGTATTCAAATTCACAATTTTGACACTATGAAAATGAGTGCTTCACAGAATGATTCAAGCAGTGGTAATAGATGAGTAATAGGAACATTTTTACATTATTTTCTATGTTGTTTTACATTGGATCGTTCCATTACCATAAAAAGTATTTTTCTTAAGAGCAAGACGAACAAGATTTCAAGGACAATAGCAATTTTAGTAAGTGAATTCTTTTTTAAAGTATTTTATTTTATTCAAGAGACATAATTCACAGCTTAGGGGAGGGGGGGCTCCTGAAGTGATTTTTTTTGCTTTTGAGTTTAGGTTTTTTGCTTTAGTATGTACATGAGTAATTGTCAAAATACAGTCATCCTATATCATTGAAAAGTTTGCAGCGTCCTTGGTTGCCATAGAAACTGCCACCATCTTGGAGTTTGACCCAATTTTCAAAATTTATCTCCTCCCTTAGTTATGAATAAAATCACTCAAAACATGTGCAGATTGTCTTTTCTATTCAATATCTAAAGAGTGACGTCGATTTAAAAATAATAAATTTTAAATGAATTTTATGAAAATACCCGGTACTATATATCGCGAATGTACAAAAACAGCATTTTTATTGCAACAAAAAATTTGCAATATTTTTGTTTTAAAACAACGTCATTCTATTAACACTGACAAGAGGAACATGTGTGCCACATATAATACAAACTGTTCTGTAAATGATGGAGGAGATGGAATTTTAGTGTGAAATTTCGAGAAAACTTTCAAGTAAAAAAAAAATCAAAAGAAAATAACACAAAACAAACGCTTCGGACGGGTTTCCTTGTTGTAGCAGCCTCCTTACTCTTTCCACAGTCTCTGGTTTTGTTACTAATATAAAGAGGGTTATAAATTTAGGTTTAGATGTGCACTGTTGTGAAAACAGATGGCAAAATAACCAGGTTTTTGTTTTTTTCCTCTATTCCCATGCTTGTGCGCGTGTTTACATACACACTGACGCACAACGCCTCTTACATCACACAGCGATGGGCCGAAGCGACGAGCGGTGTCGGCAGAAGCCAGGTGACCTCGGTGTTGCCACATTTGGCTATTAGCCACTAATATACGAGTGTTTATTGACATCTTCTCAGTCAGTGTTAGGGTAATTTACGTCAATTTTGACTGTTTTTACCTACCTTCACCTGCAAAATATTTTGTAAAAAAAAAAAAAAGGTATACATCATATGGACATTTTTCTGCTCATAAACTTGTAGATAAATGAACGTTCTACCCGAATATACAAAGAACAGAAAATCAACGTTTTGGTCCCAAACTTGCCAGTCCAGGTAGAGTGGGGGAAATGCGTGTTAAGTGTCTTTCCCAAGGAACACAACGGCGGACCTAGCTTTGACAGAATTCCGAACCCGAGATCTCATGATCCTCAGTCGGGCAGTCCCTCAGCCACTGATACCACTAAATACTGTAAATGCTTGCCTCTATTTAATGACAAAATCTCAATCGTAGAAGAGCATGATCTATTCAAATGATATAATACTTCATTAGGGCTCATTAAGGACACAAACATATGCAACTCTTTACTGACCTTCAACATAGAGATGGATGTCTCTACGTCATGGAGCTCATCACATATTGGGCAAAAGTCACTGAGAGACAAGAGTCTTTGTTGAACATAGAGATATAACTGAAAAAATAACAATAAATTAATCATAAACAATTTTACTGAGGAAGAACAATGTAAAAACCTAGTGACCCCGTGTTAAGGCTTAGAAATCTACTTTAAGTCTCAAAGCGATGATAAAAAAGTCATGTTCCTTATAATGGAGGGAAATGGATAATAAAAGTGTTATGTTTCATCTCTGAAAAACTGATTTTGTAGGTAAACAATAAATTCTGTTTGTGCATGCACTAAGACAATCATGGGTTTTTGTCTAGGATAGCTTTAGTCATAATTGAGTATAAATACTCATGATCAGAAGAATAAAGAATGACTTAAATAGATATTTCAATGAAAGGTAATACAAAGAACATACATGTGAGAAAGCCAGCAGGAGATTACTAAAAATAGCCATTGTATAAATCCCTTCTGTCCTATTAGATATACTTTTTATTTAGAATTTATATGCTGCTCCATTGTGTTTATCATTGCAATATTCATTATACAACTTACAAAAACCTAAGGAAAACACCTGAACTTTACTGAGATTGCTGAAAGAACTTAAAATAAAGATCAGGTAGAAGAATCTTCAATGACACAATGGCTTATCTCTTTCAAGTCTTTTTCATACCAAAAAGAACAATATGAGTGGTTTTCAACAGTTCTTTCACTTTTGGAAACATTGCCATCTGTTTTTTTCTTTTGTTACCTGTACAAAGAAGCCTTTGGATGTATTTGGAACTGTCTTAGCATGTGCTGCAGATGCATTTAGATCAAAAGGTGTAGCCCCACTTTCAATTCCCTTTTTAGGATTCCTGTTGCAAAAGAAAACGAAAACAACATTGATTTAAATATAGACAGAGCATATGGCTATACAAAATGACTATTTGACACTTATTTCATGTAGAAAATCTTTAACCTCTACCAATGTGGAACCAAAACATGACAAACTAGATAATTTGGTTTCTTTGTCCTGATATTTGATTTTGAAACAATGATAGAGCGTTTCAAAGCTACGTATCATTACAAAATTCAAAGATTCTGACGAAATATCAACGTAAGGTTACATTAGAATTCAGAAAGTAAAGCCTGATTTCAAGTCATTGGAAAATAAGTAAACTAAAATTCCTGTTTTAAAGTAAACAAATTGAATACCGTCATGGTACAAAGATTTATAAATAGCATGTAAGCTTACTGTAACAGGGAGTGCGCTTTACTCAGAAAAAACTGCCGGGCTTGAACCCACGACCTTTTGGTTGAGAAGCTGACACCTTGCCTCTGGATCACCGAGTCCCCCACCATTCAGTGGGAAGAAAGAATCAATTTAAGAAAGAGTGTAAAATAAGCTTTATTATGAGGTAACATAAGAGTATCATAACAATTCAGATTTATCTGTTTTCAATTGTTTGTACTTTCAAAAATATTTGTTAAAAAGACTGAATAAAGAAGAAAAAAGAAAAAAGATTTACCGTTCACTTTTTCCAACAGATGAGTCACTTTTTGTTTTGTCGGTCCCAAAAAAGCCATTTGTCAATTGCTTTTCACAGAATCTTTCAATAATGCTGCAAAAACATTTATGCAAAAATGAGATGCACTTGCATTTGCAATCTACTAAGATAAAAACAGTAGTTGATATTTGTGTTGATCCCATTCTATCATCAGTCTGTCAAACGTAACAATAGTATCAATGTCATGCAATGTTTGGGTATTATATTATCAGCCCTTGGCCATTGTAATGACAAGTATGACAATAGTGATGATAATTAAGTAAAGATCCTAATCATGAGGGTAATGCTGATGACAATGGTAATGATGGTTTTTGATTGTTTCATTGTAATTTACTCCATCCACCATATTCAGTGATGAATTAACAAGATACAGCATGATGTGAAAGAGTGAAAAGAAAGAAGTAAGAGCTACCAGCAATACCCACTGCAAATGATGTTAAATTCTGATGATGATGATAATGATGACAAAATCTATCGACCTTTCTGGTAAAAGCACATGCCAAATTCCAATTCAAATTTCTTTGCATAAATTGATACACAACAACCTAATATACATAGGATCAAAAACTATGAATGTCTTTTAAGACATCTTTGTAAAAGTCTTTCCATTTCAACACATTGGAGAAAATGTTCTCTTTAGTTCTGTAAAATTTGGTCTGTGGCATATCGATACATAGTGTGTCTACAGGATGATATACAAATGTCATTAAAGTTTACCTTTTAAGTTGGGCAAAGATGCTACTGTTCCTTTCTGCAGATATCTGACTCACATGAACTGAAGTGATAAGTGTTAAATGATATTGTATGTAAGAAACATTATAACTCAACGGCATATGATGCTTTTGTTTCATTGAAATTTTCCCAATCCACCATGTGCATTGATCTCAGGGTAACTTAAGAGAAAGCAAGATAAAAGACTGGTGCAAGAGTGAAAGGAAGGGGGGAGGACCCACTGGTAACACCCGCAAACCGCTCATGCATATGGTGCGTAAAAGACAAATATTGAAAATAATATAAAGTTGACAATTGCAAATCTAGAGTTAGTCAAAATTCTCGGCAAAAGTAAATCTATTTGCTCTGCTGAAAGTGGTGACTTTAGGGCTGGGAAGATATGAATTTTCTGGCAAGGGATGTTTAATGTACATAACGTGTACAAGGGGCCCCAACTCTTTCAACCATCCTCGATAAGACTATTAAATAGATCCTGCCTCACTAGGGTCAGAGTCAGTTTTACCTCGGAAAATTCTGAGAAATATTCTTATTTGTATTAATGTAGTTGAATCTCAGACCCCTTGGTTTCCAATGGTTTCCAAGTCAAATGCACTATCTGGCTCTCTGCAAGATGTAATGTCGAATTAATGACTATGATGTTGTGACAGAATGTCTCAGCAACTGATTAATCAAATATTTATCGGGCAGTGAGACTATTGTGAAAGAAATACTTACCTACATCTTTATAGTCAAATTAAACAAATAATGAAGAAACAAAGAAATGCATTTAAGGAGTAAAGAAAATTATTGATAATAGTAAATACCATTAGAATTCATGCTTTCGAAATATACTGCAAAATAAATTTATTGAAAGATGTTTTATTGATTCATTTTTTTAAACCAAAAAATTTGAACAAGAAGGGCAAATGCCAGACACACACCTTTAAGTTGTGAATAGACTGGGAAATCCACAACCAACCTCACTATTAAAGGTAAATCTTTCATGAGCCCCCATGCATCTAGAACACTGTCCTATATGTCGATAAAAAGAGAAAAAACAACAGATGCAACATGAAGAAAATGTTGAACACTTTGCTAAATAACAAGAAAGAGGGTATTTAGTGCCAATAAACTAATCGTATGGGTCATTACCAAAATGTAGTCTTTCCATCATTTACCTTTTTTTAATTGTTCTTTCCCATTCGGTTTAAGATGGATCCCTGTGTTTTTGGTATGATATTTAAACAATATGAGTGAGATGGCACATGATTTCTTCTTGTTTCCAGACAATTTGTATTTCACCTGTATTTGTTAACCTTAAGTTCTAAAACGCATGCTAGTCTTGTTTTTAGGAGTAAGGGGATTATCATATTATCACTATTTTTATTGATTCTTAATATAGTAAAGTAAAGTAAGTACCATACTCAAAGTTGAGCAAAAGGTAACTAGGAGTTCTGATTTTTCTAGGCATACGACATAGCGTGGTAGCTTGCCATTGCTTTCCATGCTGCCTTTAGTTTTGCAGTCTGAATAGATCTAGCTACCCATTTTACTGCTGGGTCGACAGGAAGACCAGAAAAAGATTGCCCCAATTGGGAATCGACCTCGGGCCTCCTGCGTGGTAGATGGACATTCTACCGACTGAGCTACTGGCGCCTCCGATTCTTAATATGCTGGCATAAAATTTCTTACAAAATATTGAAAGCATTTGTCGTCATGGCGGAGCTCATAACAAAGTGAAGTACTGTGTAGTTTATCATTATAGCAAGCCAATCGAGTTTCTTCTGGTAATACAATTCGCATCTTCTGGTTACAGCCAAGTGCAGTTAATTTTTTTAGTCTTTCTTTCGGTACATTTGTCATCAAGGCAATGTCCGATACTCTTAATTTTCCTATAAAAGTTACCCGGTCTGGCCAAAGTGAGAGTGAAAAGAGCTACAAGACTTAAGAAATTTGGATTGCACGTGTATACCAGGCTATAACATATGTTAGTCATTTTCATTCTATGATTTAGTTTCTTTGTCCCTTGGTTCACTTATGTGCAAGTGTTTCCAGTGCTGACCTATAATATATTAAAGCAAAAGAACCATCTAAAGAAAAAAAACCCCATACCTTTTAACTCTTTAGAGATGCTGAAAAGCTAATGTCAACCATCAGTAGAACCATCTAAAGAAGTAAAACCATACCTTTAAACTCTGTAGAGATACTGATAAGCTAATGTCAACCATCAGAATTCCGTCTTGTTCTCTGTTAAAGGGAAGGAAAACATGGCGGGGAGGAGGATGGTAAGAATAAAACTTTTGTTTGTTTGTTTGAAGTAAACCCTGTCCACCATTGCAGTGATCTCAGGTTTCATAACTGACTAATAATGTTACTCACGGCTGTCTCGCTTAAATATTAAGTACTTAATTTTCTTCATAATTTGTTTTCAAAACTACAATAAATATCTGTAAATATTATAAAAATATAGCCAATGCATTAAAAATGTATTAATAGTTTATACTCTAGATTTAGTGATACCACCCCTTTGCTTGTGAATACAGTCGAAGCCATTTTATTGAAGCAGTACCTATTCTACAGAAATCACTCCAATTAAGTGATGTTCCGATTAGACAGCACCCATGAATTGAACATAGTGCATTACATGTACATGATTACAATAATTGAAGGGAGGGGTCGGTTCAATAGTGTGCCTATGTCCATTTTCATGAAAAACGAGACAAGAGCGATAATCCTTGGGAATAAATGGAAATCATGCTTCCTGAAAAGTGTGAAAATGATCTGATGAAAATACGTCATGTTTACAGCCATTTGGGTGGTATTGGTGACCAAATGGTTAGGTGGCCAGACAGGGAATCATGAGATCTTGGGTTCGAATCATGGCAACGCCAGGCCTGACATTGTGTTCTTTGGGAAAGACACTTAACACCCGTTTTCCCACTTGACCCAGGTGCAAAATGGGTACAAGCACTAGCTTGGAGTAAAAACCTGCATCAGACTAGCGTCTTGTCCAGGAGGTGATTATTATCACCTGTTTCGCTTCACACTATAGAAACCGGGATAAGCTCCGGCTCTATATGCCGTAATGGCCTTGTAGGAACTTAACTTACTTACAGCCGGTTGAAGTTTGGAATTCTCAAAGCCAACGGTGCCAAAGTCTATGGTATTTGGCATGTTTCTCTGAGTGACATAATTGTGACTCAGGCACACTATTGAAATGAACCTAGGTAGAAGTTTGTTTATTTCTTCTATAAGTAATGTTTTGCATATATAATTGGCGTCGCATATCCATTTTACCTTTGGTGTGTTCCACTCCAAAACAAAATTAAAATGTTTGACACAAGAAAATTACAATGGTTAAATATTTATGTCATCTTTTTTTTATGAGTAGAGTCTAGCACTTGTAACTGTCGATTGTTCATTACGTCACCATTGCTGCACAATGGCTTTCAACGGGTCTAGAGGTTGAAAGAATAATGACTCATTAAATTGTATCATTATATATGTATTCTCACAGGCACAGTTCATATGACAGGAAACATTTTAAGATGACAAAATGGAACAAACCTGGAAGTGAATATCTCATCAGGATAAGTCTGCTTGAAGAAGTCGACGCCTGATGAAACCCGGATTGCACAGAAAGACTTTGAATACCACTGTAAAGGTCGGCATCCTTTGAAAGAAAAATATTTCTAAACATGTGATATCTTGTACAAAATCTTCAATTAAGTAAAGATACAAAACAAATCTAAACACTTATCTGAAATAAAATATCGATACTGCATCAAATTTACCATGGAAGTTCTTTAAAAAAAATACTTATATTAAATATTTTAACGCTTTCAATTTATACAAAGATGAAACAATTGTTACACAGAATTCACTTTCTTTCCAATGAAGGAAATATAATTGAATTTACAAGGGAACGTTGACTCCTCATGTTCATTACCTTCAAGACTGAGAAATTGAAACCATGATAATGTTTTAAATGAATACCTAATATGAGTGAAGTACAGATGATGAAAGCAAACGTTAACAAACTAAACAAAATAATGGAGAATGTTATGCCAAAAAGTTCATATGTGTATTTTGCTGACGGCTCTAAATAATCACTAATCTGTATTCCCAGCTAGGAACAACAAGACTAACAATTATATTTTTGAAATATAAAAAATTACATCACGGTAAATTGATGTAAACCTGATTGCATGGTTTTATTCCTAGGTCAAAAAAAGTTCAGGGATTTACTTCTAGGATTCTGGAATTTTCATTTGATTTTGATAAATTACTGAATTGTCTCTGAAATATTGATGCAGTAATTTTATCGGTTCTTTTTGGATTACTTTTGGCTGTCAATTTTGCTCATAAAACTGGCTCATAAACCCTGAAATATTTACAATGAGCAAGCATGGACAAGCTTATACACCTACTAGGAAATATGTTAACCTTTCAGTGTAAAGTTGTCTTACATGTCACACTTTTCAGGTGATGATCTTTTCAGTTCTCTTTTATTAAAATCATTGATTCCATTAATATTGTATTGATTCTAGGATGTCACACTTACATCATAATAATCCTCTGGATCATCAGACTCGGATGAATGAGATGACATACTCATCTTTACACATGAAAAATCCTGAAATGATGTAAATGGGTGATATACTAAACATCAATTACTTTTTAATGATATAAAAACACTTGGCTGCATTGTATAATGGAAAGGAAAGCTAAAAACAAAAATACTGGACAAAGGAGATTTTGATAAATGATGGGTCTGAGACTGGTCAAAAGATAAATGTGTGGCAAACATAGCCTTGATCCCTTTTTTTCTATTCTGCTTATCTATAGAATTGAGAAATTTAAGATTACATCACATTACATTAAGAATGTAGAGTGTTATATCAAAAACAAAATTGTAATCTACTATGAGAGGTAGATTTATGTAGCTATCAAAATTAAATTAATCAAATATCTAAATTTCTTGTTTCCCATAAGTTACTGCAATAAAAAAAAATCACAATTTTTCACCGACATTCATGATAGATGAATTGGCAATGTACAAAAGTTTTAAGGTCAGGGTGATGGAAGATTAAAAAAAACCCCAAATAGATGGTTTACAATACAGGGTAAACTTGATTCACTTGATCACTGATTTGCACATAGCGTCAGCTCAACAAATGTGTGAATGAGATATTACATTGTTATCCTCTAGCACAAATTTATTACATGGTGCCAAAATGTAATCAAGTAATTTCACTGTTTATCATCTAGAGTTTTATGGAATCTATCTTCTTGTACATTTTGAAAGGCACAAAATTAACGGAATTCGATGGTGATATTTTAGACGGCCATTCACAAACTTACAATAAAGTGGTACTCATGAGGAGTATTTGATTCAAAGATAGAAGCGAGTAAACGTTTTGTATTGCGGCAACACAAATTTTAAGATTCGAAGCATGAAAACAAAATCAAACAAACAAACAAGGTGATCTTTGAGGTTTTAGGTAGGATTTTTAATTTTGCCTGCGCCTAGAATCTTTAAGATGCACAGAGTGTTGTGATCTACACCCAGGACGTCCTTTTTATCGACCGTCTCCGATGGGACTAGATGTCAATCCATCAACCGTTGCCGGGGCTTGAACCCAAAACTTTTGGGCTGAGAGGCCGTCACCTTGTCTCTGTCCTACCGAGTCCCCCAAACATGAAGACATTATTGAAAACGAGAATAGGCAGCTGAGACTCGACCAAGAGAAAAATAAGACTTCTCGAAAGATAATGTGCAGACGACGTAAAGTAAATGAACTTTCAGAACTAAAACTTGATGGCGGCCCAGAGTATCTTGAATTGAGAGTGAAAATTCCGGGCAATGGACAGGTAAGCACATGTACGGGGATTAGGCTCCTGCTGCCTTGCAGGCGGGTCTTGGCTTGACCAAAGGCTAAGTCAGTTAACTCTGACAGAAAATAACCTACTGCCTTGCAGGCCGGTCTTGGTTGACCAAGGGTTAAGGGAGTTAATCCTGACAGAAGATAAAAACCTGCTGCCTTGCATACTGTCTTTGGGCAACCTAAGGCTAAGGGAGTTAACCTTGACAGAAAAGAACAAGGCCTGGTAGGGGGCCTTAAGGTGGCAGCCCCACCATCTACCTAGGGTACAGTGGGCTAATCCCCTGCTTATCCTAAACCAAACTGATTCAAAGAAAGAAATATGATATACCCGGATTGAAATTTCGAAGACAACTCTGGAAACGAACACGGACTGTGATTTTTGGAACATGGAATATTAAGGCAATGAATGGAAAAGAGATAGAATTAGCTGAAGAAATGGAAAAATTCCAAGTAGATATTTTGGCTATTACAGAAACAAAGAGTGGCAAATGTGTAAAGAAACACTCCTCAGTTTACGGAAGAGGTCTGTGGTAGGAAACAAAGAACAGCATGGTGGAATGAGAATGTCAAGACCAAGATCAAAGAAAAGAAGGATGCCTGGAAGAAATAGTTGCAAACAAAGAAGCAAGAGGATAGGATAGATTACGTGAGTACAAGATCTATCGCCAAAGAGGAAGTTAGGAAAGCAAAACAGAAACAATAGAAAGAGTTTGGACAAGGACTTTCAAAAATGCTATCAAGAAAAAAGAAGATGTTCGGGGGAGTAATGAAGAACATGAGAAAAGACCAAAGTACACCCAATACGACAAATTAAGAACGCCAAAGGAGAAATAATGAAAGACAGCCAAATCATGGAGAAAGTATTTTTAAAAATTACGTCATTCCTCCAGAACGTATGAAACAAGGAGCACAGATCAATTAGTAAGAGTAACAAGTAATCCAAAGGAGACAGCTGAAGATATACATATCTCGATGGAAGAAATCCAAACAGCTATAAGAAAAGTGAAATAAGAAAAGACCCCAGGAGCAGATCCAGTTTATCCAGAAATGATTAAAAACCAAGGCAGAGAGATAGACAAACACTACATGCAATATGTCTACAAGCATGGAAGTCAAAACAGGTGCCAGACGACTGGAAAAAGGGAACGGCAGTACCAATACATAAGAAAGGATCAATTATGGAAGGCTCAAACTATAGACGGATATCACTACTCAGCCTATCAGGAAAAGTGTATGCAGGATTCTGGAAATGAGACCAAGGAAAAGTGTAGAAGATCAAATTGAAGAACATAAGAATGGATTTAGACCAGGAAGAAGTGTACAAGACCACATATTTACAATAAGACAAATAGAAAAATTCCTTAAGAGAAACATTGACTTGAACCTGCGTTTTATTGACTTAGAAAAGGCATTTGACACTGTGAGGAGGGACGAACTATGGCATTCCTTAAAAGAACACAATGTACAACAAAATTTTATAGAAGCCATTAAAGGTTTTTACAATAAACCAACATGTGCAGTGAGACTAGCTCGAAATGTATCTGAAGAATTTGATGTAGATATAGGCGTAAGACGGTTGTATCATATTTATGGATTCAGTTGCAAAGGCATCCTCATAAATGAAGAAAATGAAATGTAGGTATGTGGAAGCTCAAACCAGTAAATGTATCAATGCTTTCATTTGCTGATGATTTAGTTCTGTTTGGAAAATCAGAAAGGGGCCTTGAGACAAATATCAACATGATGAATAATGATTTAAATGAAAGAGAAATGAGAGTAAATGCAAAGAAAACCAAAACAATGCTAGTAACTAGGAAGCTAAAACACAAATCTTAAATTGGCAAGGAGAATTTAGAACAAGTTCAAAGCTACAATTACCTAGGAGTAACTCAGAGGAAAAACTAAGAGAAGAAATCAGCCAGAGAATCCAAAAGACAATGACAACATATATCCACAACATATATTTATAGCCATCTAGAAAACGCATTAAAAAATACATGAGCTTTAATAAATATAAATTTTAAATGCAATTATTAGAAAACTTTAGTCAATGCGTTGAAAATGTGTCGATTGGCTGTTTTCAAGTCACACCGAATCTCAATTTTCAAAATTCATAAACTGATATCATGCCTAAATATATTTAAGAAGACAATCACTACCACTGAAGGGGACTAATCTAAAATACCTAGTAAAGACTTCCCAAGTTTACACAGAAAAAGCAAAGGAATTTCGCTACTGGATTTATTTTAAAATTAGAATTTATCGATCTAAGTCATGGAACAGAAATTTGATGTGTCCAGAAATATAAAATCACAACCTCTGCTCAACAAATATGAAGTATAAAGAAGAGAACAAAACTAAAACATCAAAAAGAAAGAAGAAAGAGAAACGTTAGTGACTAAAAGTCATTAAAACATCAGCAGTCTTAGGGAATGAGTTTTACTCACAAAATGATTTGTAAACTCATGAGACAATTTGCATGGTATTGGCAATGACGGCCATACCATTCTAAAAAAATATCACAAATATAACCATAGAACTGGATTGAATGTCCACGAATAATCTAGATATCTAGATCTATTGATAGATCAGTTCTAGATGAGATCTATATTTATCGAGAATTGAGATGCGATATTATATATAATTTTAAAAAGACACTCCCACTACAAGTAATTTCAAACCATAGAATTAAATATGGTAGCTTTGTGACATTATTGCACGTATGGTCAAGATGAAGACATTTACACTATGTTATCAACACTTTGGAAGAAAAACCACTTACAATTGTCTAAGAATTAAAGAGCTCAGCTGCTAACCCTTCTATCTTCTTCGTTTGCATAGAAGTAAAGAGACAAAAACAAAACAACCAGATCTAGTAGAACCCAAATCTAAGTAATTTGTACTGAGTACTGATGTCGGCGCATAATATATATGATTTGAAATGTATATGCAGTATACGTCCAACTAGGTATGAAAAATGACATGTGTCAATTTAAAATAAAATCTATTATGAAGCAATCATCCGTCCACAAAAAAAATGTATGCACCAGAGTGAGGTTTCTAATAGACACTAATTTTGTAAACAACGTTCCATAATTTTAGCTTGAGATAACAATCCATACTTCCATTCAGTATAATTTGGTCCATAGGAATACACCCGGAAACGTGGTCCAAACGTATTATTATACGATGCAGGATTGAGGGAACGAAGTGAACTGTATTTCTTATTCCATATCAATTTCATACAGTTTCCCAATATCTATAATCATTAGCAAATGTATGGTTATTAAGATTCATGGGTACTAAGACTTCGACTGAGTAAAGTCACTTCGCCGGGCACAAAGCTGATGTTGCCCAGTATCATCAAAAATAATTCTGTGACACATGTCTACCACTCAATAACAGGGAAACGATCATTGAATCTAGGCTAACTCATGCATTTTCAGCAATAGCAATGAGTTGGCCTGACATTAAATGTTTTGTCTGTGCCCTTACCAAGATTCCCCTTTGGGTACAGTATAACTTGAAACCTCTTTCGAGACTGTGGACTTAAAATGACCATAATGTAGTCTAGATTTAGATTGTGTTCCACCTTTCGCTCTACAAAACCCAAAAACATACACATGCGTAGATCTAGAATCTAGATCTCGATGACTAGACTTTTTGTGGTCAGGATCTAGAATCTAGAGCTAGTATGTAGATCTGGAGCTAAATATCTAGATCTAATAAAAGAAAAGTGAGACAAAGATAGAATCTAGATCTAGATTAAGTCTTATGGGAACTTGTAGGTTAATCACGGAATGCCACGAATGTAGTCATTGTAAGGCATAAGTATAGGTCTAAGATTGTAATTTTTATTTGCTGAGGCTATTGATAGATTGATAGAGAATCTAGATCTTATTGACTGTAAAAGGACTCATGAGCATGTCGTGAAGTGTGGAAGCCTATCCTATTAAGTACTTGCAATTAATCCCTGTTTTCAAAGATTTATTTTCACAGTTTTGTGAGTTTTATCATATGATAATGTAAAGTAGTTGTTAACATACTGTAGGCTACCTCTCATGTCCTTGATTGAACTCCCATAGTTGGACACAAGGAGGGAGATAATAAAGAGCATTTATTTTGAAGGGATGGGATAAAAAGTTGGGGCTTGTTTGTTGTCAGGGATAAAAGAAGGGCATAGAGCAGAGATTGCGATAGATACTCTGTGCAGTGGTGATAGTAAATAATGTGATGGCGATGACCGTAAAAAGTAGCAAAGTTCTATCTTAGTCTTAGTGTGATCTATTTATTTTTCGCTAGTGAGTACAATTCAATGAGAAGTTACTATAACACATATCAAACCATCTTAATAAGATATATCATAAAATCACATTTCCATCGAAAACAAACCTCTTTTGGACACAATAATCATCTTGAAATAGCGAGTCGAGCCTATAAACTCCAAACAGCGGCCATTTTCTTTCTTTGTCATTGTTTTCAGTTTCGGTAAGATTTGATTTCTGCACTGCATAAACTCTTCAGTACTCTGCCTAGCAACACAGCTGTTGGGATGCTGTGCCCGAGGGATTTATGCTTGCTCTGATGGGGGGGGGGGGGGGTTCAGGGAGAAAGGATGGTGAAAGATTAGTTAGGTTTTTTTGGTACACCTACGGTTGTAGACCTAAAGTCACAGGAGTCAAGTTTGTTTTCGTACTTAGAATCTATTTACATTTTCAACACCTACAATGTAGTCGGCTGAAGGAAGAGATCTGTCACAATCGTATTGCGCCTTTGAATCCAATTATGATTACAATAGAAGACATTTCACAAACATTATATTTCTTGCATAGGGGACGACAGCCATGCACGGGAAACAACATACAAATTGGACAATATTTTTGTTTAAGTTTTTAGAGGGGGTTGGAGGGTCTGTCTATGTTTTGATTTCAATACCTTTGTGATGTAATACTGTACGAAAGTATTCCAATTCCAGGTTCAGTTTTTTCTTAAGAAATAATGATTCTTTCAGTACACAGCATCTATGCTTTATGCAGTTTTATGCAAATGAACGTACCTTACTGAAAGAACGTGTTCTCAAGAGCCATCATATAATTACTCACTCCAAACTGCATGGCTAAACGGTAGACTTCAGTTCCATATCATGTCAGTTCATGTCTTACTCTCACTTTTGATGTCTCATCCTCGATGTGTCAGTTTCTTGTTGTCTGATGTCTTAGATTCATACCTTGTGTGTGAAAGAGAGAGAAAGCAAGCTTTTTTTTTCTTTCTTTATCCACCACAAAACCAAGCCTCATCTTTTTATCTCACCCCTTCAAAATAGACCCTCTTTATTGTCCCTTGGTTGGGACCCGACTATGGTACTCCTTACGAAATAAGGAAGGAGTCACACTTTCACCATCCCTGACTTTGTAATATAAATGAAACATCGTTTCCAATAATTAAACAAAAGGCAAACTTGACACTATTTAAATATCGTTTTGCTTAACAGAAAATGGAATTTAAAACATGGAATGACTGCCCAAACCCCCCAAAAAGATAAAACAATAACCTTGCGAAGTTTGTGTGTTGCTTCCTTGCATGGCTGGTGTCCCCATGTCGACGAAATTTACTTAAAGTGACTAGTATGTGTGCTCGTAATCGGATTCAACTAACATCTAGACTTGATACGATTGTGTAGATCTCTTCCATTAAGTCAACTATATTTAAATTATATATATGTAGAGTCCAAGTATGAATACACCCGGTCTCCCTCCTCCCCTCCCTGCTCCTTTTCCTATGCTGCTTCAAATAATAAGACGACAATAATTAATTTTCTTGACTCTGCTAAAACATGCAATTTTGCCCTGGCATTCTGGGAAGTTACTATGACGGTTCAGGGGTTAAAAGACTTTTACTTATATGATTGTAACTATTGGATTCTACTTAATTTCACTAAATGACAATATTTACATCATGTAATTTTATTCTCATTCTCGTCATCAGGTACAGTTGACATTGAGATAAAGTGCTATCATGGATGGTGACTGCAATAAAAATGAAGCACGAAATAAGCAGTATTGCAACTTCGAGACAGTCACACTCAAGTCAGAATGTGAATAATCAACCCAGTAATCGTCATTCTGCGAGAGGAGCCTTTGTGGGTACTGATAGTGGTATATTGCCATCATGCTCTTCGCGCTCCGATTCCTCCTCTCACGATTCAGAATTTTCAAATGCTGGAGATCAGGGAGCTATGAATCGTAGCTTACATGCCGTCAATGATCATCGACATTCAATGAGTGGCCTAGCCACAGCAAATGGAACAGTGTCAAGTAATCCATCTCTCGGTGCAGTAGTAAAAGCTTCAAGTACAGGAACTCTTTCAACGTCTGGTTCAAGATTTTTAGCTCAAGCGTCCAGACATGAAAATACGTCTCCAATCAGTTCAAATTCACTTTTACTGTCTTACCCAACTCTTTCAGGCAGTGCATCCTCTCTTGGAAACTCTCCAGCCATGAGCATCAGTGCTAATGCTGCAAAGTCAGCGAATGCTAGCTCTAATCCAGAACCACTTCCAAGTAACAACCCAAACAATCAAATATTACCTCTGAATGGGACATCTTCGTCCAGCTCTTCTCCACCTCAAAATTATGATCAAGCAATGTACAACTGGCAGGATAGCAAAACGTGTGTAAAAGACAGGTTGACTTATTTATTCAACACAGATACAATGACTGATATTCAGTTTAAGGTACAGTATATTATTCAATTTCAGACCTCTTAAAATGCAAATCAGCTTTTCTTATCAATCATACTTTTTCTTTGCAAGACTGATTTTTGAGATTAATTACAGTGTAAGTGTAAAGATACAACTATGAAAATTAAAGTAAGATTCTTTCAATGTCAATGTCTATCTCAAATACTGTACAATTTTTATTACATAATAATATATATATAAATATCTGGGGGGAGGGGGTTCTGTACAAGCCATTTTTGCCCAAAATGGGACAAATCTAGTTTGTTGTGTTATTGGATGTGAGAGTAGTTTATTCCTTTTACAATTATGCCATAAAAGAAACTCAGTATCGATTCTACACAGGCCAAACCTTCAACACCTCAGTTGTACTATAAAAGTTAATAATGTTAAAAATATTGCAAGTTGGTTCTCATTTTAATCATTACAATATACTCTCAAATATCTACTTTTGACGAATAGTCATGAATATTACTTTAGATTGGTCTGAAATTATGTGACATATTCCGTGCACCTACTATCAATAAAGTGCCATCCAATGTGAGTATAAGGAAGCCAGGGCAGTTGAAATAGGGTCGACAAAAAATAGTTCAGAGCGTCTCAAGGTTTTAAACTGCTTCTAAGTATTATCCTACTCTTTTGTGGGTTTATGGGAGAAAAAACTTTCAAATAACAGAAAAGATCATTTCAAATGCGACCATAATGTTTGTTTTTGACAATGATTTATCATGTCTCTTTTATTTATTGTCCGATTGCCCCCAAATTTGGTATGTAGCATATCGTTTAAATTTTTTGCATTAAAGATTTTAAAAAAATAATAATTTGCCACAATATGACAAAATTACATTTTTTTGTAATTCATAAAATCAAAACTGTTACATTTATCAAAAATCCACTCTGAAAATTCAAGATATTGGACCAAATAATGTGTGTGCAAAGTTACCATCAAATCTGATCAAAACCTAAAAAGCTTTTATATCAGTTGAAATTGACACTATTTTTGTAATGAAAAACAAAGATTTCCATGGCAACCATGTGATAAAGACATTTTCCCCCCAATTTTTCCAGCTAATTTAGACACATGTTGAAATCAATGGTAGAGGTTAAAATTGTCTATTTTAAGGACTAAAAATTCATGTTTAGGACCCACACCCTGCCTTACAAATTTGAAATGCCAGGATTGAGTGACTAGGCTCAGGAAGAAAAAAGCCTTAAATACAATGTGGCAAAGCAATAGGGCATTTAATTAAAAAAATTTTAATTCTTGTCTCCTGTTAGTGAAGAGTTGCCGTTTTTTCCTCAGGGGGGGGGGGGTCTGAGCATGTTTTTAAAAAAATTATTTGATATAGACAATCATAACCACTACCAATGTACCCGGCATGTCTCAATTAGCTGAAAAATATATTTTTTAAAGATATTATATGGTTGCCATGGGAATGCCGCCATCTTGGATTTTCAATGCGAAAATAACAACTTCATTTCAAATAGGCTTTTTCAGTTATAAACAAATTTGGCTATAACTTTGCACACATGTTAATCGGTTCAATATCTAGCCGCACCCAGTAGTTTATTTTTATAAATATTTAACTGTTTTGATTTTATGAATGTTTTGAAAATGCATATAGCGACCTTTTCCAATTTTGGGCAAATTTAATGACCAAAAAATTTGAAGAGATGTCGAAAATCGCTACTTTGGTGAAATTCCTTTTTGCGTTATAGATGTTATAGACCAAATTTGGGGGAAATTGGACAATAAATAAAAAAGTAGATCACATATTACTGTTGAAAAGTAACGTTTTGAGAAAATCGTATTTTTTACATTTTTTCCCGTTACTTGAATGTTTTTTTCCCATAAAAGAATAATATAATACTTTGAAACATCATACAATCGTGAGAGGCTACCAAATACTTCATGTTGACCCTATTTCAACTGCTCCAGATCCCTTATACTCATGTCAGGATGGCATTTTCTTTTAAAAAGTTGCTTGGAATGTTTCCCGTATTATTTGGCAGATCTTAATTAATAATGACAATAATTCATCAAAAGTAGATTCTTGAGATAGAGTTCTTTGTGGTAATTAAAATTAGTACCAACTTGTTATACTTAAGACAAAATTTCCGACTTTTATGGTACAACCGATGTGTTTAAGGTGTTTTCATTTCTAACAATAATTGTATAAAATGGAAGAATCGATACTGAGCGTTTGTTATGGTATGAATGTCAAGGGAATGAACTGCTCCATCCAGTCGTGTAATAAACGAGTTTTGTCCCAATTGTGGCGAAACTGCCTTCCTCTGGGGACCCCCCCCCCCCTTAAATTTTATTGACATCATAATTTATTCAGCGAATTCTTCAGATTTTACCATCTCATACCTGTAACCCTTTTCTTTTCTTTTCTTTTTTTAAACTTTGGGTGAGAATCACTTTTGGAGATAGAGCATTTGGTAAATAACTTACCTACACATGTTATTTGTGAGGGGAAAAGAAATTTAAAGTCTATAGATTATTTGTCATTTTTGTCCAAAGTTATGTAAAACAGTGCAAAAATTTTATGTATGTACTTGCTTGTGGTTTCGATTATCTGTAATGAGAGAAGTAATACTGCTGTACAATTGATCTGTGAATAAATTTTCTCTCTTGCAGGTTGGCAAACCTCCTTCACAGCAGATAATCGCAGCTCATAAATTTGTTCTCTCAATCGGAAGTGCTGTCTTTGATGCACTTTTCAATGGGCGCCTTGCTACAAACGAGAGTGTCATTGATATACCTGACGTAGAATCAGCTGCGTTTTCAGCCCTTCTCCGGTTTTTATACACTGATGAGGTTCAGATTGGCCCAGAGACAGTCATGACCACTTTATACGCAGCCAAAAAATATGCCGTACCAGCATTAGAACGTGCTTGCGTTGACTTTCTGAAAAGGAATCTCAGTTCTGATAATGCATTTATGTTGCTAACTCAAGCTCGTTTGTTTGATGAACCGCAATTGGCTGCATTGTGCTTGGAAACCATAGATAAAAACACTACAGAGGCACTAGCAGCTGACGGATTTACTGATATTGATCTGGACACCCTTTGCTGTGTTCTTGAGCGAGACACTCTTGGCATACGAGAATGCCGTCTTTTTTCAGCTGTCTGCAGATGGGCTGAAGCTGAATGCATACGTCAAAATTTAGTTCCTCCCTCAAGTGAAAATCAGGTTTGAACATGAAACTATTCAGGATTTTTCTAAAACTATGTTTTTTTATTAAAGATTATATAAAATGCACAGCAACAAAAAATAAATTATGTTAGTTACAATTTTAAAAACACTAATAGCTTAGTAAAAACAGCTTTTAAACTAAGAAAAACAAAATGTTCTCCTAAAAAGATTGGTCTTAAGATTCTTTTAAAAATTTGAAATGAAGGGCTGCTTCTTGTTTTGAAAGAGATAATATTCCATAAAAGAACGGCAGCATGGCTGAAAGACTTTTCAATAAAAGGCGATCTTTTAGTTGGCATGGTGATTAAGAGTGAATTTGATGATCTTAATACTTTAATGGGTTGGTAAAAATTGACCAGCTCTAGTAAAATCCAAGATGCATTTGTCGAACTTGCCAGGCCAGCAGATATATAGTTCAAGGAATCCATATTTCGGGAAACATGTTAATGTATTAGTTGAAAAGAGAAACTACCCTTTTAGTTACAGGGTTCTTAATGACCTCGTTATGTTATGTCCTTTGATGACTTAAACATGGCAAACCCTTTGTCTGAGGACATTTCCAGCTCGTCAAGGTTTTGTTTTTGTATTTTTTGTTTTTTGCTCCCTCATTTATTATGATGTAAATCATTATTATTCATCAAAACCCTCAAAGAACAAAGGGAAATTCAAGATTTAGATCCAGGTTATGCCCAAAAGTAAAAGTAGATAGGAACTTTAAGATGATACCATGGAATTAAACATGCATACATTTAATAAATATTTTATTTTACAGTTTTAGATTTCAAGACTAATAGCAAACGCTGTACTGTAAATAGATTGGTAATGCAAGATGTAAACATGAGAACGTGATGTGGATAGTAATGGTGCAACTACTTCAATACACATTTGTAATGTGTAACTTGCTTTGTGGACACATGTCAACACAGCATGGACTATTTATAGTTACTGGCTGGTGGACTTTATAGACTACTGAGATGAGAAAAGTTGCTTTGCACAGCTTGAGTAGCAGACAAATAGTTGGAAGAATTTGTGATAAAGTTAGACTTTTGCATGAAAGAAGTTAGGATGATGCCATTTGTTCGGAGAATTTGTGAATTTGACTGACATGCGTCCACTGAATGCGTGTTGACTGTATAAAACACTTGAAGCATTGTCCTTACTTGCATAGGTTTCAAAATAAGTTAGGTTTTCTTTCAGGCTCTTTTTTTATAATTATGTACATTGTAATATTGCCTAAGTCATATATTTATCTAACTTGATTCTTTACAACTATAACTTTCAATGACTGAAAGGTCAAAGTTGAGAATTTGCCTTTAATGACTGCCTTATCTACAGCTAAGAATAATTTTTTTTATAACCTAGAATGTTCTTTTTCTTGACATGTTCTTTTCTTGACAAGGTCTTATGCAGAGCTCTGCGTCTAATGCTGTTTTCCTTTTGATGACTGTTGAGGAATTTGCAATGGGTTCGGCTCAAAGTGGAATCCTAGAAGATCGGGAAGTAGTAGAATTGTTTCTCTATTTTACCGTCAATCCAAAGCCACCCATCAGTTTCTTGATGTGCCACGATGTTGCTTGACAGGCAAAGAGCAAGTGGTCTCTCGATTCTGTCAAATTGAAAGCCGGTGGGGTTACAGTGAACAAGTGACAGAATCAGGTAAATATATATATATCAGAATCTGGCCACTATATTGCGTACGCCCCTTGCTCGCTCTCTGTTTATGTTGAATCGACTATCTTGTTCTATTAAACTTATCAGTTTGTCCCTCTCATTTCCCAGCCAGTCGTCATTGATTTGTTGCTACAACCATTATGGGTCCTCGTGGTGGGTGTGTGTGTATATGTAATTTTCATTTGTTTTTCAGGTCTTTTGGGTTGCTTTTGTGTTTTAAATTTAAAACCCTTTCATTGCTTTCATTATCCCACTTTATGTTCTCTAGTTTTCTGTTCACTCATCGTCAGTCCCTTTTTCTCTCTCTCAAAGAAGTCAAATGGAGGATCACCTCAAGTGTTAATGTCATTGTCAATATTGTCATCTTACTTGGTCCACTATCCAATGTGTGATGAAACTGTAAAATGGTTGAAATTAGGATTAATCGATAATCTCAGTGAAGTTGTTAAGTTGCCAATGTCAGCCTCTTGCATCTCTTTGACAACTGATAGTACTGGTCAATCAGTTGTTCGTTACACCACCACCTCCCACCCCATCCCCCACCCCCACTCTCCTGATGCCAGTTTAAGAAGCAGAGAAGAAGATTAGAATTACAGAAATGTTTATATTAAAGAAAATAACCCAACATTAATTGAAATATATGTTCCATCATATTGAATATATTCTATAAATGAGAAAGACTTCAGTAAATCTTGCCTTTGAGAGAGGCTTGGCATTTGCTTCTTGGCTTTGTTTTTCTAGAGACTCGTTGATTGAAGGTGAATAGGAAACATTCTTTACACCTCTTAGTTCTACAAGGAATGAGAGCCAACAATGATAGTACAACACATGAAGCATTGCCATAGTGGCCATTTTGAATGTTTATATCTTTTTAAAATGTTCATGTTCGCCATAATGCTTTTAACTAGGTGTGCAAGACGTTTTGCATGTCATTTAGTTTGGTCATCTGTACTGTTATTACTTTCAGGTTTATGGTAAACAGAAGGATTTTTGTTGTTGGTTTTGGCTTGTATGGAAGCATTCATGGGCCCACTGAGTATGCTGTTAACATCCAGGTACGGACAGAATTTACATTTCTTCAGACCCTAGGAGTCAAAAGAAATTTAATTATAACTCTTTGAAAATCTTAAAATTGTTGAATATAATATATTTTTATTAACTTCTGTATGCCCTCATCTCAATTTAATATCAGGGTGTCCAGCAAGTCGTAAATGTGGATTTTTCATACTCAGGTCTGAAATGGTCGGAAATTGATGTCTTGGGTAGGAAAACAAGTAGGAAATGGGGCTCAGGTAGTAGAAACAGGGTTTTCATGCATCAGGGAAATCCTTGAAAACGAAAAAATTGTTTCCTGGTCGAGAAAAATACCAGAGGAAATGATGTATTGAGGGAAAATCAGGGAAATCGAAGTAGACATGAACAATTATCGACTCATAAATAGGACAATGTGAATAAGATCATGGACGACTAATGATCATTTTGTCATCCATTTTCGGTCGTGCATGCTTTGCTGTTTGGCGATTCTTTCATGTTGAAACTAAACGATTCCGATACCTTCTTTAAAATTGTAAAGTTGCCCGGGGAATTAATATCGGATTTCGACACAAAGCTTTCAATACGTTCTTTAGTTTTAGCGCCTCTGCAATACCACAATATCTACGGTCCAGCCTCCTTTCTTCAATTTAACTTTTACTCCGGAGAGATTAAGAACGCCATGTGTTTAAAAGCTGATCGCGCACGTTGTTGTATGGTTCGTGTCAAAGGGAGAGAAACAGAGGGCAATGTGCATATTTTAAGTCCGATCGCGCACGTGTGTGTATAAGAAGGCTAGACAGAATGTTTATGTGTGTTTAATGCACCAATCGCGCATGTGTGTATTAGTATTAGAGAGAGAGTATATATGGAGAGTCGGGAGTTTGCGGATGACCGAAAGACAAATGCGAGTGTTTAGTAAGAATGAAGGAAGGGATATCGTGCACGCACGGCCTGATTGCAGAATAGAGGTGGGGAAGGGGACAGGGTGAAGAAAGTCAATGTGAAAACATGTGATGGCAAAATAAGAGGCGCTGTTCCCTGTTTCTAGCGTCAGTAGTATTTCATTTCCTAGGTAGGATTTTTTTGTGTTGAGGTAGGAAATTTTCAGTTGACTTTGTGCTGGACACCCTGTAATATAGGCGATAATTTTATTGGATGGAAACATGGTAGGAGTAGGGGGGGGGTGTCCAGGGAAGAGTGTTGTCAAGGAGATTAATTTGTTTGTGTGTGTGTGTTGGGAGGAGTAGATTGATTTACTTGTACATGTGTTGGGAGGGGTAAGATTGATTTACTTGTACATGTGTTGGGAGGGGTAAGATTGATTTACTTGTACATGTGTTGGGATGGGTAAGATTGATTTACTTGTACATGTGTTGGGAGGGGTAAGATTGATTTACTTGTACATGTGTTGGGAGGGATGTAAAATTGATTTACTTGTACATGTGTTGGGAGGGGTAAAATTGATTTACTTGTACATGTATTGGGAGGGGTAAAATTGATTTACTTATACATGTGTTGGGAGGGGTAAGATTGATTTACTTGTACATGTGTTGGGATGGGTAAGATTGATTTACTTGTGCATGTGTTGGGAGGGGTAAGATTGATTTACTTGTGCATGTGTTGGGATGGTTGGGATAAGATTGATTGATTTATTTACTTGTACATGTGTTGGGAGGATTTACTTGCATGGTAAAAATTGATTTACTTGTACATGTGTTGGGAGGGGTAAAATTGATTTACTTGTACATGTGTTGGGATGGGTAAGATTGATTTACTTGTGCATGTGTTGGGATGGGTCAAGATTGATTTACTTGTACATGTGTTGGGAGGGGTAAAATTGATTTACTTGTGCATGTGTTGGGAGGGTCAAGATTGATTTACTTGTGCATGTATTGGGAGGGGTAAGATTGATTTACTTGTGCATGTATTGGGAGGGGTAAGATTGATTTACTTGTACATGTGTTGGGATGGGTAAGATTGATTTACTTGTACATGTGTTAGGAGGAGTAATATTGATTTACTTGTGTGTGTGTGTGTTGGGAGGGGTAAGATTGATTTACTTGTGTGTGTGTGTTGGGAGGGGTAAGATTGATTTACTTGTGTGTGAGTTTGGGAGGGGGAAGATTGATTTATTTTGTGTGTGTTGGGAGGGGTAAGATTAATTTATTTGTGTGCGTGTTAGGATAGGGAAAATTGATTTATATGTGCACGTGTTTGGATGGAGGAGGTTGATTTGTTTTTGTATGTATTGGGAGGGGAAAGATTAATTTATTTGTGTATGTGTGTTAGGAGGGGAGAAGATTAATTTATATATGTGTGTGTGTGTGTGTGTTGGGAGAGTGAGGGGTTTGGGAAGTGAATGGGGCAAATCTTGTTGCTGGTGATTTTGTTGTTTGCAATGTTTTGTGGCAAGAAAGTGATTTTACTTTGATTAAGGACACAGATTTCAATGTGGTTTTCATTACAAATGTGTTCTTTCATAACCTTGACACTGCTAAAAATAAAGTTAAGTTTCTAATTCACTATTACTCAGTATCACCACATGATAAAAGAATTTGACAAAGCTGACAAGTTGAAAAAGGAAAGAATCTTCAATTTCTTTTAAAGCAAGGAATGTGTGTTGCATTTTGCTTTTTATGAAAGATGGTGTGTTTGCTTGTTGGATTTTTTTTTTTTGCACAGAGGGAGGGTTGATTTGTATCTTTTTTAAATATTGTATTTAGGGTACCAATGTTTTAGATAATCTGTAATATTTAACATATATTGAACCAAAATGCTAAAGTGATGTGGTTTTTTCTCACAGATTATACATATGGACAGTACTAAGGTAATGGGTAGCAATGATCCAACATTTCAGTGTGATGGATCCACGTCAACTTTTCGTGTTATGTTTAAAGAACCTGTGGAAATTTTTCCAAATACAAGCTACATTGCTTGTGCAACTTTAAAGGTAATGCCCTTATGGTCTGTTTTAGTGAATGTCCATTGTTGCCTACTGCTAAAAAAAAAAGTGGATTTGTAGGCTTTTTTTTAGATTGTACGTCTTTTAAAAAAAAAGTTGTACACTCCTTTAGTTGTTTTTTTATTTGTTTTTTGTTTCTCTTTTTCATATGATATTACTTTTGTTTATAAATTTCAAATTGTTTACTTTTTTTCCCCCCATATATTTTTCGTTTTTTGGCAAGCAATCTCCCAATTTTTCTGTTCATGGAGTTGGCAGCTCTGGATGTCTGTGCTAAGACGAATTTTTAGTTGTGAAAATGCATCTGTCATGCTTTAGAAAAGAAATAGCAGATTTTATTTTAGCTGTTAAAGTTAAGTAGAAATATATCTTCATAAAAAAAGTATCCTATTCCTATGTGCAGAGTTCAACTCGCTTCTTCCATTTGGTCCCATAATTTACTCTGAACGCATGTTAATCAGAATCAGATGTTTATTTTACCTTTTGAAAGATATTTTTCTAAAATTTAGGTAATTGAGGGTCAAGAGAAATTGTGTATGTTTGAAAGCTTGTATTTTCTGTACAACCCTCTTCATCTATGATACATGGAGTAAAATTACTGATAAACGGAAACAAGACTGAATTAAACTTCATCCATCCGCTAAAAAACTCCACTTTTGGATACTTCATAACATTCTTGAAAAGAGTTGATTACTATAATTAGATAAATGATTATGCTTTATACAATGTATATTGGAATGTGTTTCTTTGATGAGTATGAGAGTAAACCTAAACTTAAGGGGGGGGATGTCTGGGGAGAATGATCATTTATATAAGTGTAGTAATGGCACAGATATGTTCATAAGATGTATAAATTATTTTTTACAGAATGTTTTATAGGTGAGGATAGAGAGAATTAGTCAAAACTTAGGGGTATATTCCTCTAAAATTGAGTGAAAAGATAAACATGGCACTGAAAAACCCATATTTTGCGATAGTAAACAGCCAATCTGGTATTAATGTCTGGCTATCAACAACATACTTGCCAATTTCAAGGTCCGAGAATAGTATGAGAGAATGGAAAATTTGGTGTATATCTGAGGAGGGAACATGCTTTCATAAATTCCATGCTACACAGTTACCTACAAAACCACATGACTATAGGAAGTCACCACATGATTACCGGCCTCTCATTGGCTTTCAAGTTGCATGCTAGTATTTCTCTGTCAGTGATTTGTGTCAATTCTGCTGAACGGTGAAAGACAACATGATGTCTATCCGTGTGTTTGTAAACACACACGATCTTAGTGGAAGAGTCCAAGTAGAACGAAGAGCTGGTCATTCAGACATCTGACTTCACAGCAGTGCACGTATCTAAACCTCGATTTTAATTTCTCTTTCATAAGTAAAAACGTCAAAGACTGTTGAAAGAGGAAGACAGCTGCTGTGAGAAAAGCAAGCCATCTGAGGCGTCTTGTTCGTGCTATTTTCTTTTTAATTTCATATCTTGGTGTTTTTCTCAAAATGTATTTTTTTCACTTTATTGTTTGGTCATCTCTAGCATCTAGTTGTGTAACATTTGGTACCATACACATATATTGCTTTTGTCCATATAAAAATTATAATATCTTGTGTACTTTTTGAGACAGAAAAAAAGTTTGGTAATACAACTTTGATATTTGCATATGTTATATGGTGTGTGGTTTGTTTTGTTTTTTTTAATTCATATAACAATACGTATCCAAAATATCTCAATTTTCTCGAGTCGCATCTGAGACATTGAATGGGGAAAAAAGATCCACATGGTTTTGAGTGATTTGATAAGTAAGTCAGTGAGAAGATGGAGTTTGAAAATTAGGACAAAATCTGACATTTGAGATGGTGGGTGTTTCCATGGGAACCGGATAATGCCACAAAGTTTGAATGATGAGTATATGTTATTTTGATAGTTACTCTTCCATGATATCTACTGAAATGAAAAACACAAACTCAAAAGCAGTGGGGGAACCACGTCAGAAGGTGCAAGCCCCACCCCTTGAAAGTTTGTTCTGTCTTCTGTGGCGGGGTTGTCACTTACTGTTGTTTACTACTTTTTTTCCATTTCACTCCGCTGTGGCTCTCTTGAAGAATTTGGTTTGAAACTTCTTTCTTATCTTCTACAGGGGCCTGATTCATATTATGGATCCAAAGGTTTACGCAAGGTCACTCATGAATCCGTTTCAAGTGGAAAAGTGACATTCCACTTCACATATGCTGCCGGAAACAACAATGGTACCTCAGGTTGAAGATGGTCAAATTCCAGAGATAATATTCTACACTTGAACACTCACCTCTTTGGGCAAGGCCTATCCAATAAGTTTTATTTCATCCTGTTTCCAAACAATGTTATCATGCTGTTTATATTTACGTTAATAGGATGCTCTTGTAGAACAGTTAGCTTCTTTTCCAATACTTAGCATTTTATTCAGTTACAGTACATAATTTATATACGTTTATTTTGTAAGATCTGACAATCTTTGCAAATGAAAGACTTTTTGCTTTGGTGTATCATCAGTTTTCGTCATTTTTTCCATATCAGGAGATCCATATGTATGCATATTCTCTAATGCCCTTGGATGGAATGAAAAAGAAAATTTAATATCACTTCATTATATATGTCGCTAAAAAAAATTTTCTGAGAAGTACATCTGTATTTTTACAATCTGAATAAAGTGGGCTTGAATTTGAATTTTGTTTTCATTCTAAAGGGCACAATGTCAAAGACAAAGATTTATACCGCAACCGTTATTTTGCTCATAGAGCACAGATCCCATGATATTTTTTGCTCCAAGACGACATGAAGCCAAATTTTTTTAGTACCGGTAAGAAGAGTTTGACTTTACATGAGCAATCCCCTGTCTTCCTATAAGTGTCTGTTGAGGGATCTATGTCACTGCCTTTCAGCCACGCAATATAATACATAACACTCACTGACCACCTTGTATGCTGCATGGCAGTGGTGACATTTCATCACACTGCAATTGTACCGGTAGGCAAGAAAAAAGAGTGAATTTAATGTCTAGATACCAATCATAAATGGTGCTTTCATCAACAACAAAAATTGTTTCCATTTAACACCTACAAAAGGTTATTTCTGCAATGTTCTTGTTCCGTTGCTCTTGCTGATGTTAAATGTTATTTGTTTCATAATGTTGGCTCCTTTTACCTTTGTGAATATGGCTGTTTGCACAATGTCTGATAACTCCTTCTGCTGTTGAGACATATTTGTTACTAATGTTACTTTCCTTTTCTGCTCTCTAAAGTCTGACAAAATAACAATAACATTAACTTAGCTTGTAGGCATATTTATTACTCATGAGAAGGTTTCAAGATGCACCTACTTTCTTGCAGGAAATTGATTCTAACACCAACGCGATAATCAAACATGATATTTTCTTTATGCATGCATACATCAGTAGAAAATGGGGTAATATCTTGAAACAGCTAGATTACTGTAAAGAGCATTGACTGATCTTTAATTTGATATATATTTGATTCATTCCTTTGAATAGTTTTTGAGTTATTCAGGTATGTGCATTACTTATCAGCCTGCACGTTGTAATTGTAAGATATGATCCTTCAGACTATAATATTGTCAGCTATGTTTCTGTAAAAGTACAAATTGAGTCTAAACGAATATTTGTGTGCATTTTACAGAATGAAATGCATTCAGAGTTATGAGTTTTTAGTCAAAATGGCTCTCATGACTCTCAGTGGTCTTAGTCCCATCGGAGACGGACAATAAAAAGAAGGTCCCGTGTGCAGATCACAACACTATGCGTACGTTAAAGATCCCCTGGCTGTTTACAAGGCAGTCTGGGCAAAATTAAAAAAAAACAAAAACTCTTGAGATCACCTTAATTGTGGATGTGGATAAATCAAATCAAATAAACAAATCCTGTGATGGGCAATTTTCCGCTCTAGTCTACCTCTTTCCTTTCCTGTATCCCTCTCCCTGTCTTCTTCACTTCTATAATAACTGTCTAATTCAATTATTATAGAGTATAGTATTGCTGCCAACTGCCAGCAGAGAGGGGGAGAGATTATTTCCCTCTAGGCTAAGGAATTATGCTGCTAATATACTACTGTTGTTTGGGGAGAGCTCTTTCATTTATTTTTTGTTCCCATCAGAGGGTGTGGGGTTGGGATATATTGTTTCGGGGTGTTGATGTGTGCAGAGGGGAGGTGGCAAGGATTATTGCCTTTAGACATTATTGCTTCTTAATCTTTATGTGATAAAATTATGTGATGATTAATTTTTGAATACTCAAATGTGGTCTCAAATTAAATTACTCTGTCTCTGAGTACAGTGTTTAGTTTAAATGAATATCTTTGTTATCATTTGATGAATTATTGAACGTCATAATTTTCTTTCTTCAGGACCCAGGATTTTCAATTTTGTACATTTTAAAACCTTTTAACCTATTGAACTTAGTCATTAAAACTCAAAATTGGCTTACCTCATTAGAAATATCACTAGAAAATGCTAGTTAATGTTAATAATATCAAGTCATGTTCACACAAATTTTTACAGATGTTCCATTAAAGTGAAATGTACAAGACTACAAGAAATGGAATAGCCTATAATTATACAAAACTGTATTACTATTAGTAGTATTACTAGTATTAGTATTACATTTTGTGAGAAAGATTTGAGTGATATCATTGTCCCAGAGAGTCACCAGTCTATGAACCAATGTCTAGTATGCTTTATTTGCTAAGCAATCTGTAATCCACTATTCAGTATTTTAATTATTAAGAGAAAAAAGTTATCACTGAAAATTAATTAATACATGTAATTAAATTGTAATGAGATGAATAACAATACATGTACACATGTAGTAATTGTAGGAAAATGCATATAGTCACTGGCCCTGGCAATTGTCAGAAGTGTTTATGATTCTCAAACGAAACACAACAGAACCTAATGGCAGTGGTTCAAATTATAGAGGTTAATAATTATGCTTTATACATGACAATTTGTAATTTGAATGCTTCTTCATAAAAATAAAGAATTGCAAGGTTGAAAATGATTCTGGCAATGGTTTCTCCTTGGCTTTATTTGTTTTGACTTTGACTTAATTTTGATCATATTCCCATATTGAACACGAGAATGGATATAGACCTATGTGCCATAGACTAACTCCAGGCCATGCTTATGATTTTGTTTCGGCAAGGTCTATTTGGGTGTTTCTTTCTTCTTTTTCAAAGTTACCTTTTTTAAAGAGAATGTTTTTATTAAAATGTAATATTAAAATTAAAGATTTGAAAAAAATGGGGTATTTTTTTCAATTTTATTTCTTTTCTTTTGTCTTTAAGACAAGGAGAGGAAAATTGAACGGAGGACTTTAATATTTCCTGGTTTCATCACTTCATTTTCGTACTTTCATTTTTACTCGACAGGTCCATCTCTGCATTAACAAGATATTGATTGTATAAACAATCATGTCATCAATTAACGACCAACAACTTACACTAGTTGTCCAGTCAAGAAAAGCCATTTATGACAAGTGATGGAAATGATTGTAATCGAGATGTGATAGCACAAATATCTATCTACATGTATCTTTCTATCTGTCTATATTTTATCCATGTATCTATCTGTTTACCACATAATGTGCAGCGCAAAGTCCGTTTATGATCACATTTTACGGTGCAACACAGCCATCAAGCTTGAGCCATGAAACACAGTTACTGTTACTAGTATAGTTCTAGCCTGAGGTCACAGCACAGGTGAGATTAGTGAGAAATACAGAAAAATTGGAGTCCAAGGGCTATAAAGGTGTTTGGGGGTGTCTAGGTCGACTTGATCTAACAGTCTTTTGGAACAGTGTCAGCAAGATGTAGTAAAATGTAGTAAGATGGGCAAAATGTACTAGAAATTAGAAAATACATGTCTGAACTCATCTGATGCAGAGAGAAGCTTCTCAAATTACACTCTCGTCTTTTCCGAGACAAGGAGCCTCAGTGAAGAAAACTTACAGGCATTATTACTATTAGTGTTTTTGTATTACTTTCTTTCTTTCTTAATCATTTCATATTCTTCCTTCTGGTGCATGGGTTCAGATGCCCGAAATGATCTTTCTCGAGGCAGCCCTGTCCTGGTATTTTCTATTTCCTTCAATGAAAGTTAAATTTCTTTCCTTTAATGCCTCTTTTATATCTTCTTCCCACTTTCTCCGAGGTCTGCCTTTTGGTTTTAGCAAAGTATACTGATTTAGCTAGTCTATTGTCATTCATTCTGTTTACATGCCCAAACCATCTCAGTTGATTATTTCTATCTTAGTTTTTATGCCATCTGCATTGGTTTGATCTCTTATTGTTGTGTTTCTGATTTTGTCTCATTTAGTTTTCCTTACTACTCTTAGATATTTCATTTTAGCTGCTTGTACTCTACTGTATTCCCTACTGTTTGAGGTCCAGATTTTGCTGCCATAGAGGAGGGTAGGACAATAAACTGTGTTGTATATTGCCATTTTGGTTTTTGTTGACAATTCTTGTTTACCTATAAATGCCTTTTCTAGATGGTTTTAGTTTTATATTGTCATTGCCTTTTGGATTCTCTGGCTCATTTCTTCTCTTAGTTGTCCCTCTGAGATAATCATTACTCCTAGGTAATTGTAGCTTTGAACATGTTCTAAATTCTCCCTGCCGAATTTAAGATTTTGTGTTTTAGCTTCCCTAGTTACTTGCATTGTTTTGGTTTTCTTTGCATTTACTCTCATTCCTCTTTTATTAAGTTCATTATCCATCTTGTTGATATTCGACTGAAGGTCACTTTCTGTTTTTCCAAACAGAACTAAATCATCAGCAAATGAAAGCATTGATACATTTACAGGTTTGAGTTTCCACATACCTATATTCATTTCCTTCATCTTTGAGGATGCCTTTGCGACTGAATCCATAAATGTGATAAACAAAAGAGGACTAAGGATACAACCCTGTCTTACTCCTATATCTATGTCAAATACTTTCGATACGTTTCCAGCTACTCTTACTGCACATTTTGTGTTGGTTTATTATAAATGCTTTTAATGGCTTCTATTAAATTTTACTCTACATTATGTTCTTTTAAGGAATGTCATAGTTCGTTCCTCCTCACAGTGTCAAATGTCTTTTCTAAGTCAATGAAACACAGGTGCAAGTTGATGTTTCTCTCAAGGAATTTTTCTATTTTTTGTCTAATTGAAATTGTAAATATGTGGTCTTGTACACTTCTACATGGTCTAAATCCACACTGATGTTCTTCAATCTGATCCTCTACTCTTTTCCTTAGTCTCATTTCCAGTATCCTGGCATATACTTTTTCCTGGTACGCTAAGTAGTGATCTCTCTCTATAGGGGGAGGGATTAGTTCAGTAGAAGCACTTCATTTGGTTTGGTTTTTTAACCATTTATTTCAATAAATCTTTTGTTATAACTGAAAAGCAAAGAATGGAGATATCTAAAGATCAGCATAAATTCATAACTGTGGCAATGACAAAAGAACACAGAAATAGAATACTGAAAAGCAATAGATGTCTTTGGTTGCATTTTTTAATGTAAATGGATGTGAAAATATAATGGAGGGATGAATACATATGTCTGTTGAAAAGTAAGATAAAGGATCTTAATGTAAAAATACCTTAATTTGAATGAAACAGACACTACAACGATAGTTAAAGGATTTAGACATATCTTCTGGTAGGGAAATATCATAATCATAATGACATACTGACATCTCAACAACAACAAAGAAGTTTGAATGAAACTAAGAAACCTCAACAACAACAGGAGAGCAATCATCTGAATCGGCTGTAAAGTCCCATTTAAACTTTTCAGTCAAATGCTTTCTAAAGCTCAATGCCCTTTTTTGAGTTTGGAGTCAATACCATTGTCTTCACATAAAATATTTTCGAATAATTCGTGCAAAGTTACAGTTAAAAAGTTTTGACTTGTGACAATGTCAACAAAAAAATCGGATGGAATTTCCTGAATTTGAAAATGCATCACTGAAATGAAACCAAGAAAAGTTTTGGGATATTTCAAAATGGCTGCTCCACTTGTACATAACAAGTGCACTAACTTTTTTCCACTGCTCAAATGAATCATAATTCTGTCCAATCAAGAAGCAGACAAATGCAAACTGGACTTCTCCAAGGATTTTCTGACTGTCATTATGATACTGTTGATTTAGAAGCAAATCCAGAGCATACGAGGAATCCATACTGTATTTGGTTATTTCTGCCGGAGTTGCTCCCTCAGGATATTTCCTTTTAGGTACCTCACTGTATGTAATGTATGTTCCTTCCACACTTTTCATGACGGGCAGAAGATCAACATCCTTCTTGTTGCTGTAACTTCCATTCTGCTCTTCTTCTTTCATGTGTGTCATGTCATCTCTACGAGATTGAGACGTACTCCTCTCTGATTCAAATTGGGCCACTGAATAGATATAGCCACATTTGGGCTGTAATAATTCAATAGTATCTTTCTCAATATGTCCTGAAAGGGAAACCCATCGCTTGTATCTGGAAATGAAACAAAAAGCCAAATAAATTGAACTGTCTCATCATCACCATCCAAATATTTCCCATTAAATTTATGTTTTTCAATTACCCAAATACAATATTAATATGCCATTGCCACCATATATATCCAAATCTAATCATAGAAATATTTACATGTAGAACATAAAATTACCTTCCCTGAATCGTTTTGTTCCATATTCTAGCGCACACATTCAAATTGATTTAAATTAAAACCGTGAGAACCCGTTAGATTATTTCATTTACACAATTGTGGTCTGTCATAATAAGCAAAATGCATAAACATAAATAAGAATTTCTACTTCTGCCATGTCTCATCCCAATGTAATTGACAACGTTGAGGCATCGTAGCTGAACCATAGTGTTGTGAGCTTGTTTTTCCCACATCGTACTCTTAGGAAAGGTATTTCACTTCACTTTCCTCACTTAACTCAGGTAGAGAAAGATCTTGTCAGAGTGTCAGTACGAAAAGCCTAACAGGCTTGTGCATTGTATGCTCCTCCGGGAGTTGAGAAGGATTTTGAATGAAAAGGCTTACTGGGGGATAAATGATGAACTGTCTGTGAGCCTGCACTTGTGCGAGGATACAGACTATAAATCCATCTATCTTTAACAATATGTTTGGCTTGAAAGACGAAAACTTATTATAGATTAAAGCTCACTTTGCTTTACACGTAAATAAGCCCAGTAGCTAGTGGTAGTGATAGGCTTACCCATTTGCCATCTGCTATTGTAAATTGTAAGTAAAAAATTATGCAGGATAATAAAATATAATGTAAATAGGAGTTTTGTCACAATCACTCCTCTATAAAATAGCATTTTGAGAAAATCGCATTTAACATTTTTTTCCCTGTTATTTTAATGTTTTTTCGCATATAAACCTATAAAAGAATAATATAATACTTTGAACCATCATACAATCATGAGAGGCTATCAAATATTTCATGTTGGCCCTATTTCAACTGCTCCAGATCCCTTATTATACTTATACTCATGTCGGGATAGCATTTTTCTTATAACAGGTGCACAAATTGTTTGCCGTAATATTCGGCTGATCTCAGCTAATATTGACAATAATTTATAAAACGTAGATTTTTTCAATAGAGTACTTTGTGGTAATTAAAATGAGTACAAACTTATTATACTTTAGACAAAATTTCCGGCTTTTATGGTACAACCGTTGTGTTGGATGTTAGGCCGGTATCGTTTCTAAAAAAGCGTATAAAATGAAAGAATCGATAGTGAGCCTTGGTTATGGTATGAATGTCAAGGGAATGAACTACTCCATGCAGTAGTGCAATAAAAGAGTTTTGTCCCATTTGTGATTTGTGGTAAAACTGCCTTCTCCGGATCGACACCCCCCCCTCTTTGACGATCTAAGAGTTTCACAATTCAAAATCACCTCAAAAGGTTTTCTATTCAGCTGTTGTAGGTTGGTTTGCTTTTTAAAAACATTCTTTCAAGTAATTTTGCATGGAGCTAAATAAACAGGAAGAATTGTTTTGTGGCCTGGTGACACTTGATATATTTGGTGTAAAAAAATTCATCAGCGTACAGTAATTATTTTAAAATTTTAAGTTTAAGATCAGTATACCAATACATACTTTTCATAGGGATAAGGACCAAGAAATCTGTCTAAATCTTGCTTATTTTGGTGAAATCTCTGTAACTCTTCACTTGAAACATCCTTTGGACAAACATCTGATTGAAAAGGAAGAATATATAAATGAAATCTAAGGTACAAAAAAGGGTTCAAACAAACTGACAAGTGTGCTATAATTAACTTATATAAAACTACTGTGCTACATGCTCTCATTGCACACACACATTAATCACATTCATAATTCATTGATGCCCCCAAGAGTGGATATTGTCCCAACCAATGTCTTTTATTTTCATCGTATATACTCCAAAATGCTTAACCCGACTTAGTCCAAAAAATTTTGCCAGTCCCAATTTTTTCTTAAAAGAAATTTCCCCCTGCAATCCAAAATTTCACTCTAGTTTAATCAAAAAATTTCCACTAGCCCGAAACAATTTCTGTTCCCCAAAGCAGTCAATTTCTTTCAGGTAAAGTCAGCATAACCCAAACCTCAGAAGGAAAACCAAAGCAACCTCACGACTCTACTTGATTATACTAGAACAGCCATACATGTTGTGTGTGTGTGTTTAGACACTGTTGGTTAGTGCCTTTGTAAGTGTGTACGTGTGTGATGTTGGTGATAGACCACTCCATCATGCAATCGATAAATCTCTTTCTCTTTTCCCCTTTTTTAGTTTGCGATGACCACAAAGCAGCAAACAGTGCTCTAAAATTTCATTCCTCTATTTTCGTCTTATTGATCATAAAATTAAGTCACCATAGCATCATACAATTAAGCGTCATTTGCTTTCAATACAGGCCATCATCACTCCTTTATCACTACTGCCAGCAAAAACACAATTCTTATTCACATCGGTTATGGTGGCAGATTTGATATCGTCAAGATGATTAGATGACGGCAACTGGCCGATAAGGAGTGCGAACGTCACTTGCTGATGCTAACTGTTGTAAGTGTCAATTGCCTCATTTACCTGGTGAAAGTCTTGATGCTTACAAAGCTACAATACAGTATATATTATATTGTCCAGATAGAGAAAAAAGGCAGCAATTTCGATCTGACTTTGAATTTTCGTTTAATTGCATTGCGTTTTAGCAGATCACTTGGTCTTCCAACAAAATAACAACCAGACTGCGAGCTGTTTCAAAGCATTATAATATACATGATAACTAAAGAGAGAAAGTCTGCTGCACAAGAACAGAAAAGGGTTTGGATCTAAGGTGAACTGGCCTCTTCTATTTCTTAGTCTTAGGCAGTGACAACTGTCTTTCAATATTTTTCACAGATTCCTTAAACCAAATATCTGCCTTTCAATCACAGATAATATTTCTTCCTTCACTTCAACATCAAGCAATGGTAGGCAATGAGTTGGTATCTAAATATTGGATAAAGCTCAGCTCTGGTGTCATTGAAGTTTGTTGATGCTCAGAGTGACTATGTAGACCGCAAAACCACCTTATTTGTCACCTCCAGCTCCTCCTGCATGTATAAATCAGGCATTCCATCTGTTTCTAATTATTCTAACTTCTACTTCTATCTCTACTGTGAGATCAATATTCGTACACGACCTTTTAACCCTTGTAAGGCTAACCTGCCGGCTGACCTCTATCTTGGTTAATAATCTCGTTCCACTGCGTACGAGGCTTCGGCACGTGGCACCAATAGTTTTCTCACCCCGCTGACGAGGCTGCCGTGCTTGACCACGCAAACCTGTGATTATTGTGATTGTTTTTTATCTTCGTTGAGTAAGGTGACATAGCGGGAATTCATTTTGTTACTGCTTTTGTCATCGTGTTTATATTGCTTTGTTTACTAACAATAACATCTATTACAGCCTGCTTTTATTAAACATGAAAAGGAATGATACTGCATTTGACCCATTACTAATGAAGAGGAATATGAAAGGTATAATACTAAAAGATAGAAATCGGGTCAGGAGCGAGAAATCTTCAGTGTGCCCAACCTTCATAAGCAAAAAGGAGACATAGAAACAAATAAACAATAAACAATGCTGACGAAACTAATATTAATAGAGCCATTGGTGCAACAACCCATCGAGCAATGTTCATCAACAGAGCAAGCCTCATAACAACAATAAACAAAAAGAAAAGACAAAAAGAAAGAAGAAAACGAAATACAACTGCTATAAGAGAGACGGAGAGAGAGGAGGGAAGGATAGAAAGGGAGAGAGAAAGAGGAAAGGAAACTAACAGGAGACATAAAGAGAACGAGGAAGATAAAGAAGGACGAATAGAGAGGACGGAGAAAATGAAAGAGAGAGACAGACAGACAGACACAGAGAGAGATGAGGGTGGGGGGGGGGGGGGGGACGTGGCTGCATGGTCAGGCTTTACTCCAGTCATTCATTAATATCGTGGCTGGCTGCGTCAAATTTTATGTAGTAGAGTTTCAATGAACAACATTTATCTTTATTTCTAAAGGAGTCATTTTCATTCTCACATCTAAATAAAATGATAGAACTATAATAGTTACTAATACTAGGGGATATGTCCAACCACCTTTCGCTAATCCCATGACCGAGTCCAATTTGCATAGGTAACACATTCCCATGGTGAAAGAAACAGGCCCCCCGGTTTTTTGCTTTCACAAGTGTGTATCGCTTTATCCCAGACCTAACACCTCTCCTCTGCTACATGCTTCCCATGCTTTTGAAAACTCCCTCCCTACCCTATGTCTATAACTAGTATCACTCTCTCTTTTCATTTACAATGACATGAGTGACCATCGTTTTGTATTCTTGGCTGTTAAACAGCCTCCACCCCTTACGCAATTCAGTGGTTTTTCACATCTTCCCCCCACTTCTGCATGTAAGTCTCCCTCCTTAATCCTTTCTATACAGTACAAAGATAGACTCTTGCAGTTTCTAATGTCTATTCACTTCAAATAGCCGCCATTCCTCTTGTCCAGATACCACATGTTATCATGACCATGTGAAATGGACCTGTTTGAGAGATCAAAGTTCCTGTGTTGCTGGTCGCTGAACTCAGATGAAAGCTTCAACTTCAATTTTCCCCTGTACTTTCAACACTCTAATCTCTTCATTCTTATGTGAAAAAGAGGTGAAGATGTATTTTGACGTATGTGATGTTTGACAATAAAACCATCAACACAATGCTCCCCGGGATTGGTCAACCCTGAACATGGTTTCTTTCTATTGACTGAAGATCACACCCTCCATTCAGGCTGACTTTAGGTGTGCAATGTGATTGGCCACTGATATCTTTTATTTATATCAATCACTATTTCTTGTTTGTGGGTGGGGCTTCTTACTAAAGTAATTGACATCTGTCCAGAAGTTGCGTCGGTCATACGAAGACAAGAGTCTTTGGTTTTGTCCACTTTGCAGAAGGTCCACAGCCTGCATTTGAGATAGAGCTCCTGTGTGTTGTTGTATCTCTTTATAAGAAATATATCGAGTGTGTGTTAGACTCGGAAATGAACTATCACTTTTATCCTTTTATCCCTTTAGAATAATAGACGTTCTCTGTTTGGCGTGGCGTGGGTTGATCATCGTAATTGGTCAGAATAGAGACATTCCCAAAACCTGTCTTTGAGTGCACCGCAGTGCAGTTATACAGGACCTGCCACTAACGCTTGTCTTGCTGGAAGGCCGGGAGTGATGCAAATATATGGGACCCGCCACTAGTGTAGGTGTGCTTAGAGTGACCAGCAGCATGTAAATATATGGGACCCGCCTGAAAAGGGTTAAAATGTGCTTTCACAGTCACTTCAGGCAATACAGTGTTCCTCAAATCATGGATCCCTAAGACAATATAATATATCTATTATTAGCCCATCAAGTTTGACAAATACAACTGCACCATGTATTATATATAATCCCCTTTACCATACAATTCACAATCTGCCATATGTTTCATTTTTACAGTTTTTTTCTTTCTATGGCCTTTTAAATTTAAGATATAAACTATAATCATAATGAAATTCTAATTTGAAGAAGTCTTGTTGTATTGTCAATACCTTCAATCATTTTGTTCCATTTTCGAACAACGATCTCCCTGGCAGAGAAATTATAAAAGAAGCCAGAGCGTGGACCAGCCTGACCATCAGGGTTCACCAATCTGTGAAAAGTATGTAAACAGTATTTATGTGTATGATCTCATACAATCTGTGAAAAATATGTAAACAGTATAATCTTTTATACAATCTGTGAAAAGTATATACTATGTAAACATTATAATCTCCTAAAATCTGTGAAAAGCATGTAAACAATATAATCTCATATAATCTGTGAAAAGTATATAACAGTATAATCTCATACAATCTGTGAACAGCATGTAAACAGTATAATTTCATGCAATATGTGAAAAGTATGTAGGCAGTATAATCTCCTACAATCTATGAAAGTTATGTAAACAATATAATCTTATTTTCCCCTACAAAAGAATAGCACAAAACAATGACCGCAAAATAGATTTATATGAATGCACAATTTTGACAGCTATTAACTTGTCAATACTGTGCAGAAACAAGATAAAGCTACTCCTTTCCAAACAAATAATAATATACAGGGTGTCTCTAAATTAATATCTGATAAAAAATTGAAATAACTTTTAAACACTTTGACCCGTTAAACATAGGTGGTTCCATCTTCAAGCATTGATTGCCACCTGCACTCATTTTACCTTAGTACAGTATGGCTATGGAATACACTGCCAATAAAAATAAAAACCCAGCAATAGCACTGAAGACTTTAAAAACAGAATTAAATACATCACTTTAAAATGAAAATTGGATTAATATTTTTGGGTTAAATCAAAGTATGCACGAGGACGGTAATACTCAAGAATTGAAGACCTAAAGACACCAAGAAAGATTTTAACCTTAAAATCAATCTTTAAAAGTTCATGTCCATGTATCAGCCTCCTGTGTAGCACATACCTGTAATAGATGAAATGTATCCCTTCAGGTATCATCTTAACACCTTTGAACTTGTCTCCCACAGTCCATGACATGTAATCGATTCCAAATTCTGATCCACTGGGGAAATCTAAGAGGACAAAATTGCTCCTTCTCAAAGAGAATCTTGGCTTGATCTTGATCCATCCTGCAAAAACCAAATAATCCTGTAGGACTTCTAACTATGTTGTATTCCTTGGGCAAAGATATTAATTGTGTATTTTTCAACTCAAACCAGGTGCAAATGCCTACCATTTTTTAAGTGCCAGCTTAAGCTGGGAAGTAAAACCTGTGACAAACTATCATCCTGTCCAAGATGCCATTGTAGTGCTATCATTTGATTCACTTCACGCCTATAGAAACTGGGATAAAATTAAGTTCTATGGATCACATCGGCCTTGAAGAAAATTTACTTTTGCAAATTCTACTGATGAATATTTCTATAAATAAATCATATCAGTAAATAGGTGAAGCCTCTTGTTACCAAAACCTATGTTATACATCATTAATTCTCTTTCATTTCAATACAAGTTCTGATTTCAATAAAGAAAAATTGTTTGTTCCATAGGCCTACAATAACTTAACTAAAGAATCTGTTGTGATCATATTATGTCTTATACATAGAGGGTGGTTATTTTGCTGTTAAAAGTAGCCAAGCTGATTTTACACTGGCCGTGTTGAATGGGAAATTTGAGACATTCCTTGGCATCAATCGATCAAAATGCACGACTTATACTAATGGGTCACATTTATTACAAGATGGGACTATTTTTAGTTGTCTTCCAGAGCCATAGGATGATTTATTGACAAATAGGTTCATCCTTATTTTAAAAGCCCTCTACTTCTGGTCCTTAGGTAGCAGTACTGACGTTTCACCACTCTAGATCTATAATATATAATATAAGCTATACTAACAACACTAAAGAATGGTCTTTATTTATTAAGGGAGGGGGGGGGGGGTGGCGCACTGGAAGTGATTTTTTTTACTTTCGAGTTCCATTTTTTTTATAGAACAACTGTGAAAATATAGTCATCCTATAAAATTGAAAAGTTTGTAACGTCCTTGGTTGCCAAGGAAACGGTCGCTATCTTGGATTTTGCCCAAATTTTCAAAATCTATCTCCTCGCTTAGTTAAATGAATAAAATCACTCAAAGCCTGTGCCGATCGTTTTTTCCATTAAATATCTAAAGAGACATCTGGGTTTTTATATATGTGGATAGGGTCTTTTTATGAATTTTTTATATAATAACATGTCGTTTATATATGCAAAATTGGCATTTTTATTATACAAATTTTGTTTCCTCAAATGGTGTACAAGATATAAAAAAAACCAATGTCATTCTAATAACATTGACGAGAGGAAGATGTGTGCCAAATATTATACAAATCAGTCTGTAAATGACAGAGGAGATATAATTTTAGTGTGAAAACACTACATTCCGAGAACAATGCAAGTAAAGAAAATATCATAAAATGTCTTGTAGCAGCCCCTTATGCTTTCGACAGTGTCTGGCATTGTATTGTTACTAATGTAAAGAGAATTGTAAATCTAGGTTTAGATGTGAATTGCTGTGAAAACAGACGTCAAAATGACCAATTGTTTGTTTTCTTCCTCTATTCCTATACTTGTGGACGTGTTTGCATACACATCAACGCGCAACGCTAGCCTCCACCTCTTATCTATGTCATTCAGCGCTAGGCAAAATCGACGTGCGATGTTCTCGCATAGACATAAAAAAGGTAATTAATAGTGTAAATGGTAACCAGATCAGACCTAGAGCTAGTCGATTTCGATCTAGAATCTAGGTCTTAGTCTGCAAAAATTAAGTCTAGATCTAGATCTATCTAGATCAAAGTCTTACTTGATAGAATGTAAAGAATGACCTCGCTTGAGAATATGTGCCCGACAATGGAATTCCTTCCTTACTTTAATAATACGTTGTGTTAGAATCTATGTACTGTACTTAAACTTCATGTTGTTATGTCCATAGAACTTGAGTACTTGGTTTTATACATAATACTTAGTTATAATACAGGTAGATCTAAGATCTAGATCTTAAGTTAATGGGCTGTAAGTTGTTTTGTGGTGTTTTTTTTGTATTGTCCGACGTACGTCCACTTTCTCCTTGCACTTGCAGTATGCTATTGTGCCTTGAATTCTTTAGATTTGTAGATCTAGACAGAAGTCGAGGCCTAGAAACTTTGGAGATTTGGACTTATTTAAAACACGTTAGTTTCAAACTCAAATCACAGGCCGAAATCTAAAGTTATGTTGTGTGTGTGTATAAAAAATGGTAATATAGAACACTGGCGGACGACTGAACGAGTGAAAAACGTTGCTCCTGACAAGTATAGAAAGTAGAAAGGGAGACAATTCACATTACCTTATAAAAACTAAAAACGTAATGATTACGAGGATCCTTGTAGACGCCTCCTGTTTTACACTTATTTTATCGGAAGTAATTTTCATAATAATAATAAAAATAATAATAATAATAATAATAATAATAATAATAATAATATAATAATAATAATAATAATAATGATAATAATAATAATAATAATAACAATAATTATAATAATAATACTAATTATTATAATAATGCAAAATTTATATAGTGCCCCTATCCATGAGGGTCATGCTCAGTTGTGCTTTACAAAGGCAAGACATACATCATAAAATAGCTTACATAATGCACTCAATATTTAAGATGATTTTTAAGATATTTAAGATTTTTAAAATCATGATATCTACATACACGAAAAATGTTACAATTAAGATGAACAGTACCTAAATGACAATATGTGCTAATTACAAGATGGCACACTCACACACACACACACACACACAATACAATATACATACACACACATACATTGCAGGTGCCAACCCCTTACACCCCATGATAGGTCGAAATGTCCGTTTAAAAAGTCTCCGTATATAAACATATAATAATAGTTAAAGAAGTCAAACTAAGAGATCTATGATAATTACATATACATAACAGTGTTAAAGATACCATACATCAATAAACCACCAAATGAAGATTTCATGCAGATATTATTATCTCATTATCATTTTGTGTTTTCCTCACAGATCAACAAACCAAAGATTATTTCACAGGCTTTCTTAGGGTGACTATTAACAGCATAATGGTTGAATCTAGAAAACACGAACTAACACAAACAGACACACAGACACATAATACATTTGTGTTTAATGCATACACTCTCAAAAAACAACACAACAGTATAAAATCCACACATTAATTTACCCCCTCTCTTTCTCTCTCTTTCCCTGTCTCCCTCTCTCTGCACTCTCTGTCTCTCTCTGTCTCTGTCTCTCTGTCTCTGTCTGTCTGTCTGTCTCTCTCTCTCTCTCTCTATATATATATATATATATATATATGTATATATATATATATATATATATATATATATATATATAGAGAGAGAGAGAGAGATTGTTGTCTCCCTCTCCCCCTTTCCCCTATATTTTTCTCCCTCTTCCTCTCCCCTCCCCCTCTCTATCTCTATCTCTTTTTCTCTCCCCTTTCCCTCTCTTTCTCTCTCTCCCTTTCGCCCCTCTCTCTCTCTCTCTCTCTCTCTCTCTCTCTCTCTCTCTCTCTCTCTCTCTCTCTCTCTCTCTCTCTCTCTCTCTCTCTCTCTCTCTCTATTTATTCAGTCAACGATAACAACATCAACGAGTTTTGTTTTTGTTATGTACATCTCTGACAAGTAAGATCTTTCCCCGCGTGATTTTCTTTCTCTCCAGCTCCATGTTTTCTACTTTCCCAACATGGCGGACATTTGGCATAGGATACAGTTACAGTTGATCTCTAGATAGAATCAACTCTTACTAGATCTAAATTCAATCACAATGGATTTTGGCACCTTTTACAGAATAAGACAAGGAGGAAGGGGGACAGGGGAATAAATGGTACATTTTTGCACCGGTTATAGATATCTATACTATATCTAGATCTAGGTGTAGAAATCTAGCTCTAGATTTGTCTAGTAATGGATCTTGAGCTAGATCTAGAATCTACATCTAATCTAGAAGATTATCTAGATAGATCTAGATCTAGATCTAGATTAAAAAATAGAAACGGCAGGTTTCACAAAAATGGGACCCAATGTTAACTTGAACTCTTCAATAAATCTTTCTCGAAGTCTAATTGATGAATCTTCTTAACATTTGGTCCATGTATAGCTCTGACATCGCAGATATAAAAACATAATATTGTGAAATTTGCTTTCAATTTGTGTGTTTTGTGAATATTTTTTAGGTGCGATCGTCAGTAATTGAGACTGATGGCATGTCCCTTTTTAATAAGTCCTTTTTCACCTTATGATAGGTGAGGTCAACCTTTTATTCTGTTTTCTTTAATTCCATGTGAAAGAGAATGGTTCAAAGAAAATTTGGCGAGTTCTATTTAAAAAAAAATCTTTTGCAGGTTTCAGATTTTCGTTATTATGTAAGAACTGTGGTCTACAAATGAACACACAGTAAGAGCTGAAAAAAACAGTTGAAAAATATGATCTGGAGTGAAAGAAAACGTATTCCTACGACCATATATCCTGTAAAAGACACGAAAAATTATAGGTAACTCAAAATGAGAGGGAGAATACCATGAGACTACTATCAGTCTGCAAAACCTTATAGTGGGTCAAAAATTTTTTTTTCGATCTGAGATCTAATAACAGTAATATTGCGTCGAGCTAGATCTATGTTCTCGTAGTTCATCTTGTGTAAGCATATTGAGAAATCATGAAATTTTTGTTTTTAAATTGTCCGTTGGCTTTGCGGAATATTTTATCTTTGGATGCCCCTTACGGTCATGGCTGACGGCCATGCGCTGACGTCCGCACAAAAATTTAGGCGATGATCGGCCATCAGAAAGGAGACTGTGATCAGGTTAGATTCAGAGACCGTTCAGGTTAGATCGGTTGCATTAGCAAAACCTGCTTTGGCTTATCGTGAGTGAAACTTATGTAAAGAAGTCTGGCAATCAATAGGCTTTCATGATTTATTACGTTCTAATAAATAAAGATAATTGGCAATACGGAGTCCATTACAACGATAGTGACTCTACGTCTCCACTATGCACAGTCTTCTTCGCATAACGATACAATATTACTAAAAACGCATTTAAACAAGAGAGAGAAAATAATACTAATAGCACAGGTTCAAGCAGAGTTCAAGATGTCAGCCACCGCTCCATCCCGTCCCGTATTCAGCGAAGCAACTATCGATCTAATGGGATGCTCTATGTGACTGTAGATAGTCGGAAAGGGGTAGTGATGATGGGAGTAGGGGGGGGAGTGATGATGAGTGTAGAGGGGCACATTACAGGGGGAAAAGAAGCATTGTCGTCAAAAACGCTTTCTTTTTCGGTGAGGGTTTTGTTGCTGGTGCATCTCTCTCTCTCTCTCTCTCTCTCTCTCTCTCTCTCTCTCTCTCTCTCTCTCCACTTTTTTCTCCCTCCCTCTCTCTCCCTCCCTCTCTCTCTCTATTGGCAAATATCGGCCTATACGTATCGCATCCTCACTCGTTATATAAGTTGTGAATTTTACCGTACCGGTTTCAGCAGAATGACACGATAACCCTGTACCACGTAATGAGGATAGTATAAAGGCGTACAACCACAGAATTTTACAAAATACGGGACAAAAAAGCATCAGTTTTCATCCATTCACACGATCCGGAACGTGCGAGTCATCTGATCAACGGTAAGGCACCGGCTGTGGACTCCACACCCGAAGTGTTGGGAAACACAAACACAGACTTCACATCTTCATGAGAACTAGGAAAAAGTCAGGGAACTCTCCAAACCAGAAGTCCAAGCGTTACGTCACAAAATAAACGCCAAGGAAACCTCGCCCTACAGACCCATGCAGTTCGCGTAACATTACGTCACTGGCATTGGGCCTATAATTTTCACGGTTATCCTTTGCCATCTCTTAAAATCATATATCTGGAATCCTCAGGTTCTAAGCTTTAACATGGTATACACACTTGTAAGAAATATAACATGTACATTTTAACAAAAGATGGAAATGGGGATGGACCATTTTGTGAAACCTGCCAAACCTAGTTTTAGAATTTAGATTTGGGTCTAGAATCTAGCAAGCTAGATAATATAGATCTAGATCTAAATTATAAAATATTCAGACTTGGAGAGATGGAGATCATAATCATAATCTAGAGCCAGTTTTGTTCTTTCTTCTTCTACTTCTTTTTGTTGTTCGTGTGGGATAATCACACTTAGCGCCAAGATTTCACCTCGAACCTGATTACAAATGCAATTTATGCTTGATACTAATGATACTGAGCTGGGTCCTGATAGCCCTCTCACATTCTACTTGCTATGTCTGTCGACCGATAGAGCGCCGCAAGTGGGGCTTCACATGTCCATTGGTTCTGGACCTCAGGTAGCCATTTTAATATTACACCACTGTCACTATAGTGAGTCAGGCTAAAAACTCTGAACAGCGGCCATTGTATTCAGACATTTCAGAAGGATTTCCGTAGTCGGGCACATGCGCAAAGAGACTTAACTGAGAAAAGTTTTAGTTAAGGCAGGTTTCACAAAAATGGGACCCAATGATAACTTGAACTCTTCAATTTCTCAAAGTCTAATCGATGAATCTTCTTAACATTTGGTCCATGTATAGCTTTGACATCGCAGATATAAAAAACAGTGCAAATGTCAATAATTGAGACCGCTAGCATTTCCCTCTTTTTAATAAGTCCTTTTTCACCTTTAAGGTAGGTGAGGTTAACAACCTTTTATTCTGTTTTCTTCAATTCCATCATGTGAAAGAGAATTGTTCAAATAAAATTGGGCCAGTTCAAATTTTTAAAAATCTTTTGCAGTGGTCATGTGAGAGGCGGGGTTTAGATTTGTTATTATTATGCAACAACTGTGATCTACAAATGAACACACAGTAAGAGCTGAAAAAAAAAGGTTGAAAAATACGTAGAAGCGCCGTTTTATGATCTGGAGTGAAAGAAAATGTATTCCTACAGCCATTTATCCTGTATAAGACAAAAAAAACCCATAGGGAACTCTAAATGATACTTAGAATTAGAATATCATGAGACTGCTAGCGATCTGCCTGACTTTATGTTCGCACAAAATTATTCTTTTTCGATCTGGCATCTAATAACGGTAATATTGCGTCGGGCTATTTTCTCGTTGTTCATCTTGTGTAAGACAATTGAGAAATCATGAAATTTTTTATTTTAAATTGTCTGGTCGGCGTTGCGAAATATTTTGTCTTTGTCTGTCTCCTTTTGAGCGCCCGCTGACGCACGCACAATAATGTAGACCATGAGCGGCCATCAGAAAGGAGACTGATCAGGTTAGATTCGAAGACCGTTCAGGTTAGATTCGGTTGCATTAGCAAAACCTTCTTTGGCTTATCATGAGCGAAACTTATGTAAAGAAATCCAGCAATCAATAGGCTTTCATGATTTATTACGTTCTAATAAATAAAGACGGGATAATTGGCAATACAGGAGGTTTAAAAGTTCATTACAACGATAGTGACTATGTCTCCACTATGCACAGTCTTCTTCGCATAACAATACAATATTACCAAAAACGCATTTAAACGAGAGAGAGAGAAAATAATACTAATAGCACAGGTTCAAGTAGAGTTCAAGATTTGTCAGCCACCGCTACCATCCCGTCCCGTATTCCGCAAAAGCAATTATCGATCAATAAAGACACAAGTTTGCGCTAGTCTATTTGGGCGCTCTATGTGACTATAGATAGTCCAAGAGGGGGGGCGGTTAGTTATCTGTAGATAGTCAGAGATAGGAGGGGGTGAGGATGGGAGTAGGGGGAAAAAGAAAGAGTTGGCGGCAAAGCGCTTTCTTTTCGGTTAGGGTTTTGTTGCTGGTGCCTTTCTTTTTCCTTTCTCCTCTCTCTCTCTCTCTCTCTCTCTCTCTCTCTCTCTCTCTCTCTCTCTCTCTCTCTCTCTCTCCCTCTCCCTCTCCCTCTCCCTCTCCCTCTATTCCTCCTCTCTCTCTCTCTCTCTCTCTCTCTCTTTATTGGCAAATATTGACCTATACGTATCGCATCCTCACTCGTTATATATAAGTCGTGAAGTTTACCGTACCGGTTTTAGCAGAATGGCACACACGATAAACCTGTAACACGTAAAAAAAAAAAAAGCATCGGTTTCCATCCATCTACATGATCCGCAAGTCATCTGATCAACGGTAAGGCTCTGGCCGTGAACTCCACGCCCGAGTGTCCTGAAACACAATGACAAACACAGACTTCACACATCTTATTGAGATGAACTAGGGAAAAGTCGGGGAACTCTCCTAACCAGATGCCCAAGCATTGCGTCACTAAATAAACGCCAGGGAAACCTCGGTCGACGGACCCGTGCAGTGCCGTGTAACATTGCGTCACTGGCATTGGACCTAGAATTTTCACAGTTATGCTCCTTGACTGAAAAACATAACTTTTAAAAGCTAATTTACTCGCCTCACAGTCGTTCGCTATCTTTTAAATCATATATCTGGAATCCTCAGGTTCTAAGCTTTGACATGGTATATAACACTTGTAAGAAATATAACATGTAAATTTTTACAAAAAGAGGAAATGGGGATGGACTATTTTGTAAAACCTGCCTTAACAAAAGGGAAATTGACTTCGGTTGCCGCAATGTTCTGTGACTTGCCTTGACCTTAGTCATTTCTGCCACTATCATTGATCTTCGCTCACTAGCGAAAGTTGAATGATGTACCCGCTACGGAAACCTTCCCTCCTATATCAAGTTCATAATTTAAAATTTTTATTTTCAACCTGGTAATTTGCAAATAATAATAATACATTAGAATATGGAAATTGGAAGGACTGAAATTTTATTTTAAGAAAGTAACAAAGTTCGTCATAAGAAATGTTAAAATAAATATAATTTACAACAAACTTACGTTTGAGAGGATAAAATTCTCTGGGTTTTGAACTTATGATCATTACATCCGTTAATCATAGGAGCAGAGCACTTTTTTTCTTTCTCATTTGTTTTTATGAAATTTTGTGTTCATCAGATAATAGCAACCAGTCTGAGAGCTTCGCTTCGTCGTCAGAACAAAATAGGAATTATAGTGAAGAACACAATGAATTCAACTACCCAACCCAGTCAGTTGATTCGGTGTATGAAGCACAACACAGTTTTGCAACAGGAGAATTTGGCCCTGTGGGAGAATGGGAATATAACGAAAGGGGAAAGGGTGAAGAATTTTATAGGATGGATGAAATGAGAAGAAGCGGAATCGAGTTTGGAGAAGAGAGAGAAACAGACAGGGGAAGAGGAACCACGTATAGGGGTTATCTACATGATGACAGTAGAGGAAGAGGGCACAGCAGAATACAAGGCAGAGGCCGCGGGCGAGGACATAGTGAATTTAGAGGCAGAGGCCGCGGAAGGGGACCAGGGCATTATGGAAGTGCTCCAGGCTGGGAAGGAGGAAGAAGAAGAATACAGCAAAGACAGCATCCAATGAACAGACAGGATTGGAAAGAGAAAGAGTTTGCTGCTGATTTTGACGTTGCCATTCCTCAGGAACCTGAGATTTTTCAATTTACAACAGGTATTATATGTTATGTGACATGATAGCAACTATCTGTTTTGTTTTGTTTTCTAGAGTAAAATAAACAAGACTAAAAAGGAACTAAAAGTAAAGAATTCAACGAATAACGTTCAAATCAGAAACATTTGTACTACAGGATGTATTCTTATTTTCAATTTACCATGTTATTTAAATGCTTCCTTCACATATTACGACAGGTTTAGGGATAATGCATGTATGACATTTAATTTATGAAGGGAAAATTCGACATGGTCAGGGCTTTATTTTTATTTATTTTTATAAACATTTCCTCACAAATTTGATACTTAAACGTAACAACAGCACAAAAAACGAATACACTAACATTGGGTTGATATAGGTTGTAAATGAATCTCCTGTTTACAATTTTAGAAATGGTACTGTAGAAATATGGTATCTTCCTTGAATCAAACGAATAGATTCCTGGTAACACGTTATGATTTTATTTCCATTTGTACTCGGACAAAACATGGCAAAAACAATGACCTTCCCGACTGTCTAAAAAAAGCCTTTGTCTTTCCTTTAAAAAAAAAGCATCGCTTGACAAAGAGGAATTAAAGAACTTTTCCCCTGTGCAAATTAAAATTTTGTGTCAAAACTCATAGAAAAAAAATAGTATTTAATAGAATCAACACCAACATCCATCAGAGTGGTGAGAGAGCGCCAAATTTCAATCGTCTTATAAAAGGCTCATTCAACAGAAACAGCGCTCATTCGTGTCCTCAATGACAGAAGTTGACAACAAGAAATGTTTCATGCTGGTATTGCTCGACCTACGCGCTGCATTCAATACAATCGACCAATCATTATTCATATCTCACCCTGAGAAACACTTCAACATCTCAGGTACTGCTCTTAAGTGGCTTAACAGTTACTTGGTTAACAGAACCTAAATTGTTACCATCAACAATAAATCATCGACAGAAATAATCCTAAAATATGGTATACCCCAAGGTTCAATACTCAGACCATTGCTCTTCAGCATGTACACTACACCGCTATGCGATGTTATAACCGATCATTGACTATCATGGACTCCAGTTTCATCTATATGCCGATGATACACAGATTTACATCCTTCGTCCTCTAATGATGAAATCAGAGCCAAATTACAAATGGAATCCTGCATCAAAGACATCAGAGAATGGATGATGGGCAACAATAAACTGATATTAAATGACAGTAAAACAGAACTTATAACTTTCAGCTCAAAGCACTCTTCAGAAAATCAGTGTGAACTACATTCTTGTTGGCAAAAATACCATCGAAGCCAGTGGATCTGTCAAAAATCTAGGTTTCCTCTTTGACTTAACTCTACCAATGGATGACCGCATCAACAAGTTCAAACAAATGCTACATAAACCTGAAATATATCCACAAATTGGTCAGTATTTAGATGAAGAAACGACCAAACTGTTGGTATGAGCATTTGTCATCAGTCATCTCGACTACTGCAATGCTCTACTTTACAACATGCCAACTCATCAAATGAAAAAGTCTAAAAAAAATCCAAAATCAATGCGCCTGTGTTGTCACCAAAACAAAATCACGAGACCACATCACGTCAGTTTTGAAAAACCTTCACTGGCTCCCAGTTCATAACCGCATCGAATTTACAGTCGTCGCATGCACTGTATTCAACCCATTACATGGAACAGCACCTGAATATCTTGCAGAGCTATTACAATCCTACCACCAACCACACCCTCTGAGGTCAGAGAGTAAATTCCTCCTTACCCCACCTATTCCAAACACAAAAACAGGTGAGAAAACCTTCTCATTCAATGGACCCAAAATCTTGAACTCTCTTCCAACCACCATCGAGAACAGCCAAATCATTTTTTTCTTTAAGTTGAGAAAATGTTAAGTTGAAGACATTTTGTTCGAGAGACATATTTATGAACTTGTTGTCAATGAACTCAATTGTGGATTATTGACATTGTAAAAGCGCTTACTTAAAGTATTTCTGTGTATAATCGCTATATAAATCCAAGTATTATTATTGTTATTAACATGAAACGATTAAGATTAAGACCGCACTTTGCGATGTTAGTCTTACTACGTTTCAAATTGACCAGGCATACTCATCATTAACTTAGCCCTGTTCAAGGGCTATCATTTAAAATGCATGGGAATAAAAGTTTTATTATGGAGATAGTTTGATTAAGAAAGAAAGTGTTGGCCATGTTAAATTTTACATCTTAATATTTACCTCTTTTTGGAGAGAATGAGTGAGTTTAAGCATATATATGTTTGGTATTTATTTTTACATTTTATGCCCTCTTCTCGCTTTGGCCAACTGTTAATGAGTATACTGTAAAGTTTTGTTTAGAATTCATTAAGAACAAACACTTTTTGGTGGAATTGCCCAATATTATCTTTGCTTCTTGTGTACTTGTAAGACTCTCTGTCTTTCTTGCTCTACAGATGACATGGCTACAGATTTAAAAGAGTCAACCACTGACATAGCTACAAATTTAAACCAGTCAACCACTAACATGGCTAAAAATGTTGAAGAGTCAGCCAATGATTCACAAGTAAGTTTTGCAGCACAACGATTAAATTTAAAGTGGCAACCAGGGCATAAGCTGTGTCAGCAAAGTTGCCAATCAGTACATAAAAAAAGTATTCAGTACAGGTTTTTTTTGGTTATGAGTTTGTAAGTCTGTATTTACCTTGAAAAGTATGTTAGTGGTTTTGATGTCATAGATTTGACTATCATCTGCGCAAAAGAAATGGTAACCAAGTCTGTAATTCCTTACAATGTTGCCAAGTGCTGCGATGAAGAGAACAAATAGCACCGGTCTGAGAACAGAGCCTTGGCCTTGGGGAACGCAGAATGGATTGATCTTTCATTTGATGTAGTATCACCAGTTGATACAACTTGTCTTTGGTTTATTAAATATATATATATTTGGAACCAATTTATGAGTGACGGACGGATTTGATAAAGGATGAAACAGAATACTATGTGAGGTGTAAAAGATGTTCTTGTGCAAGTGTTGTCTTAATTCTTTACTTCTCGTGCTGAAATTCAGATGCAATAAAAAAAAAGATCGTTGAAGCCATTTCAATTTTTTAAAATTACAAGCCTTTTCCCCCCACATGCTTTAAGTTGGCTAAGCAGGAAGATGACGCTCTTGGGGACAATTCGGAAATTGTGAAGACCAACCCTGTGGCCATCGTAAAAGAACAAGATCCTGACAAGGAGGAGAAAAAGGAAGAAGAAAAGGAAAAGGAAGAGGACAGTAAGGGAAAGAGTATTGATTCAGAATCCAAAGATGATAATCAGATGCTGCCAAGTGATAACACAAATAAAAATGATGAAACAGAAGGCAAGTAATAAAGTCATTTTAATTTGTAAAATATTCTTACTTTGCATACATTTTAACATTTTAAGTCAACTAAACACTACTATGAATGACTTGATGGTATATAATATGTTGCTTATACATTTTTCGTTGTTTAATGACAATATTATAAATTTGATCAGTTTGTAGTCCCTGTTAACTCTTAAAAGCCAGAATTATTTCTTCATTTTCCCTGAATTTTTTTGTGGTCTAGGATGCGGGCCGACGACTATTTTAAAATATTTATAACAAGCTTCAGAATAGAGATAGAAAGACAAATCATACATCAAAATAACAGGAATTAAATGCAGTTTCAAATCAACATCAATGAACTAATGAAAATAGTTTTTGCACTACTGGGACCACTAGATCTATCAGGATCGTCACTGTCTTCCATAGGTAAATCACCATCAAACAAATTAGTATCGGATTCATTCAGTTCATCATCATCTTAAGTACAGAGTTCTAAGGCTTGTTGTGCTGTCAATCGTCGAGCACGGCCTCGGAAAGGTGCACTAGATGAACTAGCAGAAGCCGTATTTGTAAACAAAAATCATCTGATTTACAGGATTGAAGAAAAAACACCAAAAAAGACAAAAACACGCAAAGAAAACACAAGATTTTTCAGTTGTTTTTGTTATACTTTCACTTTCATGGGGCATGTGAATAATTAGAGTGATTTTCCTTTGATTATAAAACTTATACTTGAGTCAAACAAAATAATACTAGAGTAACGCTGACAGCGTTGTTCAGTCAAAACGTGAATGGCTGCTTAACGCTGACAGCGTTGTTCAGGGCTTTCAGAGTTAAAACAAACAAAAATGCAACTTATGCTGATCATTTTTGTCAAAATTGGGGTGGGCGGTTGGTGGGTGCAATTGGTACGTCCTTCTTCTTTCTTTTCACTCTTTCAACTCTCTTTTATCTTGCTGTTCCTCTTTATTCACGATGAGATCACCATATATAATGGACAGGGTAAATTTCAATCAAACATGTCAATGTAATCAGTGATTTAATTTTTTCTGAAGAGGTCAAAATTTACTTGGAGAGTTAACAGGTTAACACGTGGAAAAATCAAATACAAAAGTAGAGAGAGATGAGCACATATTTTCCTGTTGGTTTTAAACCCTTTGCCTCTGTATCAATATGCTTCGATCCTGAATGAGACATGTTAGTCCTTGAGACTTTGTATTTTTCATTTTGCAACCAATATATGAAAAATTACAGTTTATTTTCTATGAAACAAGTTTCTTACAGCTCATGAAACTCATGCAAATATTAGATAATTACAACAGAAAACGATAACAAAAATAATTATTTTAACTCCTTTGCATTGTCTTGGATATGTAAAAGTTTGAGCCGTTGTGACTCATTTGTCTTCAAAGTCAAAAGTAACTATTATATTTTATTTCTTCAGAAACGGGTACAGACGGTGTGGCTGAAGATGCATGTAAAAACGAAAGTGATGAGGATGGGCTTGAAGAGGAAGCTATGGACGCAGAGAATGTTCTTGAACCCATACGATGGAAATCTAAACTTGGGGCTATGTTTCATTGCCAAGTATGTATGGCTATATAAATACAGTAGTCACTGTCAAAACACAGTCTTCAGGAAACAAGAAAACGTTGCATTTTGATGATGTTATATGCTGATATTTTTAATCCCTTTGCTGCTACGCAGTTTTCCGCCCTGTGTGTTAAGAAGAATTCTCATCGTTGATGAACTTATGGGATATGTTACAATTTTTATCTCTAGTTCCTTTCCTATAAGCCATAAACATTTAAAAAGTACACATAAAATTATAGATAAAAGGACAGAATTTATAATGGTGCCAATCTGAGCTATTTCTAGGGATATGTAAATAAAATACATGCTGCTTGAGTGGGGGGAAAATTTTCCTGACCTGGTTAGGTTGTCATAGTCGCTAAATCTAATCTGGAGTTGAAAGTTTTAGACGCAAAGCCAGTGTATCATCTGTTCCCATGTTATTGATATTTCTGACAAAAACTCACCAAAAGACTGGTTTTAAGGCCTCTAATGGATGGGTAGGAAGTTGCATTACAGAGAAAAGGCCTGCCTTTAGGGCGTGTCAACCGTGTTTTTACACACTGTTATTATATAAGGAAAAATCGGTCAACAGAGGAAGGTGTGTTTATGCAAAGTGTGCTTTTATGAAGTGTGTGTTTATCCAGTGACTACTGTATTCCATTCATTCATCCTATAGATAGAAACTGCAGCCAGCAAGCTTTTAAGGGATATTGCTCTCTTTATTTAGAACTATAGCAGTGCTAAGATTACAATGAAACAAAACATGGGCTTAATAGGATGTATGTTGTACATCGGCAACACGCTGGGCGCTGGGGCTTAGAGGGCATAAAATTTGATTTAATTCAAGTATGAGTTTAATAATCTGTATCATCACTTTTACCTAAAAATCTATTTTGTTTGCATTTATAAGAAATAAGCTATTTTATTTATACAATGCGAGGATATAGCAATGTTAAAGCATTGGACACTGGCACAGGACGTCTAATGGTCTCATTTGCACAGACAGTTTGGTATGCATTAGCGTTGAATCAAGGTAGTGATCGGCTGACAGGGCTCTTTGTTTTTAAACATTTTCATTGGCTATGAAAAGGAGGATGGGTCAAGGATGCCTAATGAGGCAGGCCATTGGCTTAAAAAATATGACTCGTTGGGGTACAGGCATACAGGTTGTTTCACTATGCAGACAAGACATGGGATTTAAGGGTGACACGAGTCACAATGTGTAAACAAAATTGACATGATATTGTTTACCATCACTGATCTGAGAATTTGTCCGGGCGACTAACAACATCTCAGACAATTAAAAGTGAGCCTCGTGGACTCATGATCAAATATAGCGCTTCATTAAATTCCCTTAGATATCTTGCCAAATAGCTGATGGCTTTTTGTAAAAAAAAAATTAATACAACATCTCTTGGCATTGTTGTAGTTGAACTCCAGTTTTAAAGATTTAGAATCTGTATGCATCATGACAACTACTCTTGTATACATATCATGTGCTAAAAATGAAAAAGCCAAATTCAGAAGCAGAAAAAAATATCACAAGCTTTCTCCCCACCCCTCACCCAGCCATTCTCCCCCCACCCCCGATGGAACATAGAGTCAATTCTAGTTCTAGTGAAACAAAATTCTCAAACTCCCAAAGTTAAATCCAAAATCTTTGTACATCTGTTATAATAAGGTTGAATTAGAGTTTCTGACTATGAATTGCAAGTCTTAGCTAGCTTTCTCCCACCCTCACCCAGTTAAATTGAAAGTCTCTTTGCTCAAATAAGCATTTGAAAAGTAAGATACATTTGACCACTTAAGATATGATTGATCAGTCTTAAGATAAAGCCATTTTTAAAGTTCTGTGCATGTCATGATCTCTTCTTCATTCAATACTGTAAGCGCCTAACAATAAAGTGTATAAAGTAGTCATTTTTCTGATATAAAAGTAACAAATTGTAATGCTTTAGTTTAATTATGTAATGTCAGATTTGAAAGGTAACAAACTAATTCTCTCTCTCTCTCTCTCTCTCTCTCTCTCTCTCTCTCTCTCTCTCTCTCTCTCTCTCTCTCTCTCTCTCTCTCTCTCTCTCTCTCTCTCTCTCTCTCTCTCTCTCTCTCTCTCTCTCTCTCTCTCTCTCTCTCTCCTCCTCTCTCTTGTCCCCCCCTCCCCCTCCCCCTCCCTCTTCCCCCCTCCCTCTCTTTTCTATACCATTATGCTTTGCAGTCCATTGTGTACATGGCATTGCTAAATTATTTTCAGATATCATCAGACACTATCATGAGAATTTGCTTGCACATATGTATACAAACCTAGTGTACTAGATAAAGTTTCATTTTAATTCTCTAATTTCAGATTTGCAAAATAGCAACTAATTCCAAAGGCAATTTTAAGGACCATGTCAAGGAAAGCTTCATAAAATGGTAAGAAGAATTTTCAGTACTCTCTGAATTGAATTTTTGCAATGTTTAGTTAGCAATTTGTGGGATTGTGACATTATTTTTATTTTTTATCATCTGAAAATTTATGCCCACTTTTTTTTTAGTGCCGACATATTTAAAAAAAAATTTCCATCTACTCTTTCACTATGTGGTTACCCTTTTCACAGCCATAGTCTTGGTATTGTCTTTGCAAAAGCTTTCGCAAAGTGCTAACCTAGAGAGTATTTGCAGAAAGGTGAAAACATCACGAAAAAGAAAACTTTGATTACAGTTGCTCAGAAATTAAATATAGCAATGATCTGTTTTCATGGAGGAAAACAAGGATTAAACAATTTCAAGCTGGTCTAAGGATGCATTTTCTGCCACATCATTTTTTTTTTTTCATTTTCATGTGGTAATATGTTCTAAGATCACCCTTGATTACAAATGAAGACCATTTCAATTTCATTCAGGTTGAATTATTGTCTGGTCCATTTTCATCCCAAATTTTTGGCATCGAGGTGGAGAGAGGATTTGTAAATGGGATAACTTGATAGATATGACTTTCTCATGCTTTGTTTCTGTGATCACTTGGAATACATGTACTTATACTGGTTTGTTTCTCGTTAAAGGTGACCAGATTGTTTATTCAAATAACACATAACTTGCGTGTATAAAAGCATGTGTTCTGTAAAAGCTATGGCTGAACATTGAAGGTTTTGAAATGGTTTTGCATGTAAATGATACATCAAAAAGTGAAAAGAGCTGGTAAAAACAAGAGGAGCTACTAAAGATTGCATTATATTCCTCTCATTTTCTCATTGCACGGGAGTATGCCATAGTGGAGACTCATGTTTGCTTGTATTTTGTGAGTCTGTACTGAACGTGTGGCAATGTAGAAGCTGCCATGTGGTCAGCCTTTTATATTTTTGTTTGATGTTTTAAATTTATTTTCATGTTGTCACTACTTTTTAAGAAAGTGTTTAATCAAATTTAATAATCAAATATGATTTGTTGATTTCTGGGTTTGCATGTGACAAGCAACAGACAATGAATGGTAATGTTCTTTGCTACCCATATACTGTGAGTGATAAGGCAAAGAATCATTTAGCAAGCAGTAGGTATACTAGCATAGAACAAGGAGTTGATGTGGACACCTGATGGGAAAAAAGATGAGACAAGCACAAAGGAATAACTTTGAATTATCAGCAGAAGAAATACTTTGCATCAGCCCGTATTGTAGACTGCTGAAGTGAATTCTGATAACTGCTGTCTTCAATCAACATGTTCAAATTAAGAGCCCCTTTTCTGATGAAAAAGCGTCCGCCGTCGGTCAACCGTGTGAATCTCAACAAGTGCTACCTAATTCTAAGATGACTGAATGGGCATTACAGTTGGAAGGAGATAAAAGGTGGATGGGATGTCGGCAATGAGAGAGGAAACAAGAACAAAAGAAAATGTACTTCAATTAGAGAGTCAAAAATGTGTAGCTTTCAAGCGCAACTTTCCATGAGAAGTTGGGAATCGTTGAGGTTGTAATATTTTACATTTGAATAAATGTATGTAAAATTATATCTTTGTTTCTAGTCGTTTCTTGAAGCTCATACCTTAAGACTATTTCACATATTCATTGCTCACTGCCCTACCGTATCCGGTGACATGATATCCAAAATATATGAAAAGACCATTATAATAGAGTTTACCTATGTTAATCAAATATTATCAGCTATTTTCCATAGGGTGTCATTCAGTTGTGTGACAAGTTGTTTATTAAAAATAATACAATTTACATGTGTGATAACGGTTGAGACTTTTTAATGTAATGCAACGTGGCAGAGAAAAGCAAGGAACAAAAGTCACCGGAAGACATCTGCGGAAGGCTACATCCTGCAGTGGATGGACGCCACCCAATCATCATCATTGTCATCATTATCATCATCATTGTCATCATCATTATCATCATCATTGTCATCATCATTATCATCATCATTGTCATCCATCATTGTCATCATCATTATCATCATCATTGTCATCATCATTGTCATCATCATTATCATTATCATCATCATTATCATCATCATCATTATCATCAATGCTGAATTTGTGACAATTTTGCTTTAGCATCACGCGTTGAAATGTTTAATCTTTTAAGAGAAGAATACATTAATCTTGAGCAATGTTGACATGGATTGGATATTGATGAGATAGTTTCAAGCATACTGTTGTGAACCAACTCTTTATTTACCACCATCCTTCTCACCGTTGAAAGTAAGATGAGTGACTCCCTTTTGCAGCTAGTAAGTAGTTTGTAAAGGAAACCAATACTTTTAACAAATAAGCTCAAGTTCTGCATTTACCAACTCGAAACATGTGCCCATGGTAGCTCATGGTTGATGTTGTGGCCTGAAAGAATCAGGGAAATGTTGTCAAGAGAGCATCTTTTAAAGGCCATGATTTTACGACAGGCCAACTATGCTGAGCTTTGTTTTTTACCCAAAAAGACGACACTGAGACCAGTAGCAAAGACTCCTTGATGATGTTAACAGCGCTGATGAGAGCAGTTTTGTCAGGTTTGTTGCATCAGCGGCATGGCTAGCTGAAAGTACTTGAAATCATGCAACAGTGACACTAGCCACAATGACATCTGCTAAGTTGAACATGGGCTATTGATGGGAGTTGCTAGTAGGTCCTATTTCTTTCCTTTCACTCTTTCACCTCTCTTTTATCTTGCTGTTTTTCTTTTGATACACCCTGAGATTACTGTACATGGTGGTCAGGGAAAATTTCAATAAGACAAAGCTAATTTGTATATATTTGACTGCAAATGACTGTGGCCACGAAAAGTATATTGACTAAGTGAATAAAGATACACAGGCAAACAACGCTTTGTTGCTTTTATTTATTTCATCATACTGGTAATGATATGGTTGGCTGAATTTATCTGTACTTTGGTAATTAATTACTGATTCATTTTTAATGTTTCTTTGCAATATTTGTATGACATTCAGAAAAGATTGAATGGGTGGCTTTTCAACTACCATCTTTCTCAGAGGGGTGGGACGTTAACGGGTCACCCAGCTTAGGTTATTGGTGTTAAAAAAAAATTCTGTTTTCATACAAAAAAATACGTTTTCATACAACAAAATGCAACAGTTCAAGTGTAGTGATGCTCTCACAGCTGTCTCAAATCATCCTCTCACAATTTTGATTTCTGATTTTTTTCTCTCTCTTTAACATCATCTCATAGTCAGATTTCATATCATAATTTCAATCCCTGATCTCCAGCTTTGTGTGGTAATGGTATCCCACCTTGTAATTAGATCTTTGATCTCCGCCTCCAGTTAGGTCTTACATTCTGTCGCATCATTTTGATCATTTCTCTTACTACTCTTGTCTTAATTTGTAAACAGCTGTGTTTTCTCTTCAGTTTTGTCTCCTATAAGTTTCCTTTACCATACTGCTAGTAGCTAATTTTCAGGAAAGTGCCCGGGGAAAAAAATTCACTTGAATATAGTACACCAGAATACTTCAAATGTGTGTCTGTGTAGGAAAAGGGTCAGAATGTTGCACAAAGCCTCATTGGGAATTAGCGTTTTAAAGGTGAAAATACACTTTTTCCTTAAAAGCATAGTTTTTCTTATTTCATTAGATAAACCTTTCATTTTTCATGCGTCAAAGGGTTTTCTATTATTTTATCTCTAAATGTAGTTTTAAATGCATTTTTTACATTCCTTCTGCTATAAATTTGCCTTTTTTCATGGAAGCATAGATCTATATCTAATTCTAGATCTATAATCTAGATATGGAATCTATATCTAGATACATCTCTATATCTAACAGATTTTGGCTAAATTCTGACTTGAATTTAAAAACAATATTAAAAAATCAGGAAATAAAAAGTAAACTATAACTATGAATGACATTGGGGACACATTTGTGTGTTTGTATATAGATATACACCTTCCCAAATCAGTGTGATCGATCGAAAGGACAATCACTCAATTATCCAAAATGCTTTGCTGTACTAAAACTACGCATCCTTTAACTTTCATACTATTATCAGAGGTTAAAGAAACGTTAGACCAAGCATTAAAAACGCTTGTTTCAACATTGGGGAGACTGACATGGATTATTGGGTTCAAAGAGTACGACATAAAAATTTAAGACCTTAGAGTGCGATTGTATAGCAAACCACTTTAGATCTAGATAATCTAGATATAAATCTAGATCTAGTGCATTCTCTTTTTAACCGAAACGAAACTAAACTAGATTTTGACCCGCATGATATAGAAACTAATAGTACTTCATAAGATTCCTTATTCTAGATCGTAGAGCCTTCGAAGTGCCTTTTGTCTTGATATGGTTGACGTCAGTGCTACTCAAAGTTTGGGATGTGGAGATGGCAGGTGAATTATGAAATTTGTAAAAATAAAGTTGAGTTTTAGATATCATTTTGATATGCTATAACCCTTTAAAATCAGTCTGCAATAGTACAAAAAAAAAAAGAAAATATGTAAATGTAGTTTGAGGCCCTCTTTTTATTGAAAAATATAGACTTACCCATCTTTCTCTCTAGAATTTGTATGAAGCGGGTCAATGCTTATCATTATATATGTGGAATCGAGGTAAAGGGAACTTCCACCCGTTTGAATCACAGTAGATTTAGTATGGATGCTTCAACACTATTTGCCTGCTCATAAATTGCTCCCATACATATTTTGGGTTTTTGAAATACAAAAAACAACATGGTGTTTTCTTGAAACTAGCTCTTTTTGCAAACTCTTCGTTTAAAGTATAAAGGGCTGTAGCTTCTTCATATGGTTATTTAATTGTATTAGATGTTGTTTTAAAAAAATTTGATAGCTTTGAATTTAGTGACAACATGGTATAAAAAAAACTGGTGTTTTCACGATTTTGTATAATGATTTTTTCTCCATAATTAGATCAGATATGTACAAAACGATGTAATGAAAACTTGACACATCTCTCTATTAAGTAAATCTCAAATTTGGTTGACGTTTTGATTTTCAGTCCGATTTGAAAATAGTGTATAAAACCCAATATGACTGCTCTTACCATAGCAACCAAAATGTTGAACAAGAAAAAAAACAAACTAGTTCATCTCAATCACAACATGGCAGCCTTTGTATGTATGAAGTGTGAACGTTATGTATCAAATATAAATGGAGTTAGGTCTTAAGTGTAGTCTCCTCTCAGAGAATATTGATGTGCAAAAAATAAGAATAAGAGGCTATAAGAATAATTAAATGAAAATGTAAATTATTTCCTCCGTTCTTTCAGCATGCAAATACCCATCGCGCCCTTTTTAAATTTTTATGCACAAGTTAACATTTATCTTTTTGTATTGGTATGGAGATTTTACTATTTAGTAGTTGAGGAAGTGGTAGAATTTCAGTATTCTGGGGCTGTTTGTGTATCTGCGATCAGCAAAACTAATTTCATAACAGGAAACAAAGCATTCATCTATCTCTTAACATTACCTATACCTAACAGCCATGATACACACTTTAGACATGAAGATGTTTACATTCAGCAATGCATTCTGCCTGTTGACCTTTCATGACCTATACTGAGATGTTAATGCCATGAAAAATGTGAAACATTTGTTCCCTTTAAATGTCAAAGACTTTCACAGAACAAAATCTTTGACAAAACAAAGGGACTCAAGAGTGTCAACTCTAAATTTGATAATATTCAAAATAATTTCAACTATTTCTGGTGAAACTCGATTTCAAATATCCCATGAGAATTGTCTAATTCATTTTGAGACATTGGTTCATGCTCTTGTTTCCAACACTTAGTGTCTAGTTCAGCCATCTGGATATCAATGCTAGTAGATTGCAGCAAACATGGTAAACATTTTGTCTAATGGTCTTTTGTGAGTGAAATAACCCAGGGAAATATGAACTGCCAACTGAGTTTGATTTCAATGTGTTTCAATCTATTGCAATAATTTAGTATGGAAACTACTTTAAACTGTGCTTAAAGATTGTTGCAGATAATGTGTGACAATGATAAGAATTACCTGTGAGTTTGTTTTAATTTGTAAGCATGTTCTTAAATCTTGCAAACATGGGAAGGATTAACATATGAAACGTTTGACTTCTATTGTAATTTATTTAAAACATTCAGCATTTTATAATTAATTTCTTTCTCCCCATTTAATGTTTCTTTCTTTTTTCTTTTCTTTTCAGAATTTTGACAGTAAGTTGAAATGACTATGCTTACAAAAACAGCATGATGAACATGTGAAGCAAGAAATATCACTACAGGAACAGACAGAGTGATAATAAGATCTTTTTGAAACTCTCAACGTGCAAGTTGTTAATTTCCGCCAGTAACACTGCTGTGTTACTGAAACTATTTGTTCATACAAGTCAGCTATTATAAAAATAGCTCTGTTTTTACTTTTTGCGCCAAAATGACTAAAGTTCTTACGTTTTGCCTAAGTATCGACCGGCTTAAAATGCTTTAGTGTCCACTCACTAAACATTGATTAACCGTCCTCTCCCGTTGAGACTGAATGTGTTATATTATTCTCTCATTTATGAAACACTCATGTTGGTTGTAAACTAACAAAATATAGAATTGTCAAGAAATGTCTAGGTCTAGTTCTACATACGTATGCAAATAGACAATCGGTAGAGACCACCTAAACACTACCAAACTATTAGCCAATAAAAGGAAAGGAGGGCTTTAATGCGTAAATCCTTTTCTCCATGGGTCTTTGCATTGTAATCCTTATGGTATCGATCTAGATTGTGTAATACATCATGTACATGAGATAGAGAGAAGATCATCATCGATATCATGGCTAAAAATGCTGGTATTGAGGCTGAAGCAACTCTAGCCCCAAATGCTTGAGTAATCAACGCTTTTCATTGTGGTATCGGGATTGCCGAAATTAGGCCGTACGAGAGCGAGCGAGGTTTTCCAGACTGGCCCAGTGACCTACTTCTAGATCTACTAATACATGTACTAACGTCTGGCGTCATCTGGCCTTGACTCGGCGAAAGGCGAATTTTTGGTGTGCGAGACAATTATATAAGGTGTTAACAAGAAGAAAAAAAGATGTTTGGGCCTCTGACAATTTACCGTTGCTGTAGTGTATGCCTAGATCTAATTTTGCTCACGTGGTATCAGTAAGAGATATGATTTATGCTGACCACCTCTTAAGTTAATCTTAAGTATAAATTTGAACTCTCTCAGTAGATATAAAAAGCATGAGATGAGATGATGTGTGCAGTATTTTGTATAGCTTATAGATATATCTACATTGTATAACAGTTATTTGCATTATTATGTGGCAATAAGCTCATGAAAATTTGCCACATCACTCTCACAAGCCTAGCAAAATGTTGACTTTCTGTTCTTTGCATATTCAGGTAGAAAAATCATTTATTTAATACAAAAAATGTCCATATGACATAAACAAAATAATTTACAAAACATTTTGTAGGTGAGGGTAGGTAACAACAGTCAAAATTTTGACGTGAATTACCCTTACACTGACTGAGAAGATTGGCACTGAATATCCCTCTAGCGACGGCTAATCGCCAATGTGGCAGCACAGTTCTTTTGCATGGCCTTCGCGAACACGGCACGTCGATCGGCCGAGCTCTTTGTGACATAAGACGTGAAGGCCAGCGTCGCACGTATGTAAACACGCACACAAGTATAGGAATAGAGGGGAAAAAACAAAAAAATTGTAATTTGACGGCTGTTGTCACAGCAATGCAGATCTAAACTTAGTTTTACAATCCTCTTTAAATTAATTACAATGCCAGAGACTGTCGAAAGAGTAAGGGGTTGCTACAAGAAGGGCAACCTGTCTGAAGCGTTTGCTTTTTGTTATTTTCTTTTCATTTCTTTACTTGTATTTTTCTCGAAATGTAGTTTTTTCACACTAAAATTCTATCTCCTCCGTCATTTACAGACCGATTTGTATGATATTTTGCACACAGGTTCCTCTCGTCAATGTTAATAGAATAACGTTGGGTTTTGTTGATAGAGAGTACATTTTTTTAGATTATTATTTTTTTGTAATAAAAATGCCATTTTTTTATAAAATTTATATATTATGCTATTTTAAAAAATTCATTACAAACACCTATCCAAAATATCTAAATAAAACCTGATGTCTATTGAATGGAAAAAACGATCTGCACAGGTTTTGAGTGGTTTTATTCATAACTAAAAGAGGAGATAGATTTTGAAAATTGGATCAAAATCCAAGATGGCGGCCAGGACACTACAAACTTTTCAATGATATAGGATGACTATATTTTGACAGTTACTCATATATATACTAAAATTTAAAAAAACTAACTCAAAAGCAAAAAAAATCACTTCTGGAGGCCCCCCCCCCTTGCCTTTTTTTTTAGTAACAGATTGGTTTTTTTTGTGTTTCTTTTCAAGGATTGGGGGGGGGGGGGGGGGTGTTGGAAATAATGTTTGTGTTTTTATTTGTATCATGTTCGTATCGTATTTTAGAACTCAACAATGCGATTCCATATCTGTGTTGCAGATGCAATATTTGATTGTTTGAATTCAGTGTTTTCATCAATGCGTCTTATTTTTTTGCATCTCCAGGTATATGTCATAAGAGAGCTTTAGGAAAATCGGACCCTGTTCTGTTCAGTAGAGATCAATTGGGAAGTCGTCGTTTTTGGAAGCTGAATTAAAGAAATCCAAGAACGAGGAACCTTATATAGGTGTGGAACTGAAACCCATCCTTTGTTCATGTTTACTGTTGCCTAGTTAGTTATTTTCTGTGGGGAAAAAATGAAAAGTAAAATAATTCCAGTTTATTCTACATACGACATAGAAAGGAAAGATAAAGGAAAGTGGAAATCAGCTGGACAGGGCAGGAGCAAACTGCAAATTTAATTAGTAAATTTCCTTTAAGGCTGTTACGGTCCATAGAGCTGGAACTTATCCGGTTTCAATCGCTATTGTTATGGAATTTTGAATTTTTAGTGAAAAACTAGGTAATTTTCAAAAATAATAGTCTCCTACAGTTTTCAGTTTAGATGTTTATAATTTTGCACATGAAAACTTCAAACTAATGTCCTTTACTTATGCATCGATTTTTTTATATCTTGAGTAGTTTTCATTTTGCTAAATTTTTAAAATAAGGTTTGGAAGGAAACGAATTTCTCTCAATTTTCCACCAAAAGTCATGAATTTCTGAGATAGTGTTAATGATATAAAAAATCCCATACATGGACTTTCATTTGCGATATAAAGCAGCTATATGCCAAATTTCAAAAGAATCTGTTGAAAATTATAGAAGACCATAGAAAAAACAGTATTAAAAAATAAAGTCCATTTTGAGAAAATTGTATTTGAAATTGTTTTTTATGTTATTTGAAATTTTTTCTCACATAAGAGTAGGATATTACTTTGAAACCATTATAAAATTTTGAGATGGCTCTCAACTACTTCTTGTCGACCCTGTTTTATCTGTCCCAGCTCCTTTATATTCATGTCAGGCAGCAGGTTTGATAACAGATGCGCGAAATATGTAATACATTTTCCTGCCGATCTGAGGCAATATTCAGGACGATTTGTTAAAAGCAGATTTTTTGATAGAAAGTACATTTTCATGATTACAATGACTACCAACCTGCAATATTTTAGACACTGGCGTTTGTAGTACAACATATGTGTCATTTCAATATAAAAAATAATAAATTCAAAGAATTGATACTGAGCTTCTTTTATGGTATTATTGTGTAGGGGCTCAATGCGATATTTCAATAAACTATATTTGTCCCATTTTGGGCAAAAGTGACTGTCTCATTTATCAGGAATCCCCCCACCCACCCACCCACCACCTCTCCATCATTGCATTTGTTTTGCAGGACTATCTTATGTGACTGAGTACCAACACACGTTTTACATCAAATGCATTTGTCATATCTGTGCAAGCTTTTTTACATTTGCTTTTGGCCACAAGCATTTAACTGGCTTTAGACATCGTATGAATGTTTTGGTGAGTATTATGAGATTAATTGGCTTATCTTTAGTATAATCTTTGATATACCACTGCACAGCTGCCAACCAGTACATAAAAATCGTATTTAATACGTTTTTTTCTTTGAGTCCATAAATCTGTATTTACTTTGAAAATTACGTATATGAGGCTTAATTGTATTTTGTTTTAAAAGAAACATTTAGTTAACGACACAGACTAGAGATAATTCAATTAAAGTTTGGAGATGCCATTATGAGTTTGCAAGACTACCGTCACACTTCACCAGAAAGGCCAGCGATCGGCTGATTTTTGTTTGTTATTTACCTTAAAGGGGCTTACTTCAAGTTTAATAATCAATGCTTTCTGGAATATTACGGGTCGTTGTGCGAGTTAGAATTAGTTCACACGGTTAGTCTGTTTTTCGATTTGAAGAGGTTCGCAGCTATGTCACTGATTTTAGATTTTCTTTAGTTTGATTTACTAAATGCTGGACACAAAGAGTTGATGTTCAGTGTAGAGTTGTTATATAATACATAACACCTTTCCATTAATTGTGTGATTTTCTATTTGAGTGAGGGGACTCGGCAGTCTAAAGGCAAGGTGTCGGCCTTTCAGCCCAAAGGTAGTGGGTTCACGCCCTGCTGACGATTCGAACATTTTCCGACTTTTTCGAGTAAAATCTCCCTCCCTAGTTAAGCTAGGTTCGACATTGTGTTCCTTGGAATAGACATTTTACATGCATTTGTATCGCTCTAACCAGGTGCATATGGGCACAACACTAGCTTGGGAGTAAAAACTGCGTCAGATTAGCGTCCTGGCAGGGAGATGATCATTTTCACCTGATCTGCTTCATGCTATAGAAACTGGAAAAACTCCGGCTTCATGGGCCGTAACGGCCTTGAAGGAACTTACTTACACCCCTCTGGTCCACGTAGGTGAATGGACACCTAGTCCCATCAAACAAGTACCATCAGAAGGAGCAAGTGATGGAAAGGAGTTAGAATTAGCTGAAGAAATGGAAAAATTCAAAGTAGACATTTTGGCTATTACAGAAACAAAGAAAAAAGGACAAAGAATAGAAAATGTAGGACCAAATCATACTTTAATCTTCTCAGGAGTAGATGTTAAAGATAGAGCAGGAGTAGGTCTCCTAATGCATAAAAGGCAAGAAATGCTACTAGTAAGTTGGAAATTTGTAAGCCCACGGCTATTAGAGGTAAATATTAAACCAAAAGGAAGAGAAATTAAATAATTAATAGCTTATGGACCAAAGGAAGATGCCACTAAAGAAGAAAAAGATATCTTCGAAAATGATTTACAAATAGCTGCAGAGAATCTCAAACCCAAACAGGAATTAATGGTTTTAGGAGATTTAAACGCTAGAGTAGGCAACAATGTAGAAACATTAGGAGGAGTAATAGGTAAGAAGGAGAGACAACAACTTCTCCAAATGGAGAGAGACTAATAGATTTTTGCCTAAAGAATAACATGAAAATAGCTAACACACTTTTTCCTCATAAAGATATCCACAAATATACAAGAGTAAATGAAGACAGATGTGAAAAGTCAATCATAGACTACATAATAATTAGCAGTTCTCTATTTTACAGTACAATGGATGCTAGAGTAAGCAGAGGAGCTGAAATATTTAGTGATCATCACCTAGCGATAGCCAAAATGAGATAATTAACTGAAGAAAACAAACAGAAAAGGAAAGAGAAGAAAGCTACTAAACTCAAAATAGAAAAACTAAATAAACCAATAGTAAAACAGGTGTACCAATCCAGGATAAAAAGATCTATCAGTGAAAGGCAGATAGACCTGAAGGAAAGCACAATACAAGAAAAGTGGCAAATATATAAGGAAACACTCCTCAGTTGTACTGAAGAGGTCTGTGGTAGGAAACAAATTAAAGGAGATATGAAAAGAACAGCATGGTGGAACGAGAATGTCAAGACTAAAATCAAAGAAAAGAAGGATGCCTGGAAGAAATACTTGCAAACAAAGAGACCAGAGGATAGGATTGATTACGTGAGTAAAAGAACTATCGCCAAAGAGGAAGTTAGGAAAGCAAAACAGGAACAATGGGAAGAGTGGACAAAGACTTCAAGAAAGCTATCAAGGAAATCAAAAGCTGTTCTGGGGAGCAATGAAGAGCATGAGAAAGACCAAAGCATGCCCAATACGACAAATTAAGAACGCCAAAGGAGAGATAATGAAAGGAGACAGCGAAATCATGGAAACGTGGAGAAAGTATTTTCAACAATTACATAATCCATCCAGAACATATGAAACAAAGAGTACAGATCAATTATTAAGAGTAACAAGTAATCGAGATGAGATAGCTGAAGATGTAGACATCTCAATGGAAGAACTTCGAACAGCTATAAGAAAAGTGAAATTAGGAAAAGCCTCAGGAGCAGATCAAGTTTATCCAGAAATGATTAAAAACCAAGGGAGAGGCAGACAAACTACTACATGCAATATGTCAACAAGCATGGAAGTCCAAACAGGTGCCAGACGACTGGAACAAGGGAACGGTAGTACCAATACACAAGAAAGGATCAACTATGGAATGCTCAAACTTGAGTCAAACTATAGAGGGATATCACTACTTAGTGTACCAGGAAAAGTGTATGCCAGGATTCTCGAAATGAGACTAAGGAAAAGAGTAGAGGATCAGATTGAAGAACACCAGAGTGGATTTGGACCAGGAAGAAGTGTACAAGACCACATATTTACAATTAGACAAATAATAGAAAAATTCCTTGAGAGAAACATTGGCTTCTGTTACACAATGCACCTGTGTTTTATTGACTTAAAAAGGCATTTGACACTGTGAGGAGGGACTAACTATGGCATTCTTTAAAAAAGAACACAACGTAGAGCAAAATTTAAGAGAAGCCATTAAAAGTTTTTACAATAAACTAACATGTGCAGTGAGAGTAGCTGGAAATGTATGTGCAGAATTTGATGTAGTAAGACAGGGTTGTATGCTAAGTCCTCTTTTGTTTATCACATTTATGGATTCAGTCATAAATGCATCCTCAAAAATGAAGAAAACGAATGTAGGTATGTTGAAGCTCAAACCACTAAATGTATCAATGCTTACATTTACCAATGATTTAGTTCTGTTTGGAAAATCAGAAAGGGACCTCCAGTCAAATATCAACGTAATGAATAATGAATTAAATAAAAGAGGAATGAGAATAAATTCAAAGAAAACCAAAACAATGCTAGTAACTAGGGAAGCTAAAACACAAAATCTTAAATTAGGCAGGGAGATTTTAGAACAAGTTCAAAGCTACAATTACTTAGGAGTAATGATTAACTCAGAAGGAAAACTAAGAGAAGAAATTAGCCAGAAAATCCAAAAGGCAAGTGCAATATATAACCATCTAGGAAAGGCATTTGTAGGTAAACAAGAATTGTCAACAAAAACCAAAATGGCAGTATACAACTCAGTTTATTGTCCTAGTCTCCTCTATGGCAGGGAAACTTGGACCTTAAACAGTAGGGAATACAGTAGAGTGCAGGCAGCCGAAATGAAATATGTAAGAAGATTAGTAGGGAAAACTAAAAGAGACAAAATCAGAAACACAACAATAAGAGATCAAACCAAAGCAGATAGCATAAAAACTAAGATAGAAATGAAAAATCAATTTTTGTGCCTGAGAAAACTATGGTTTGAGATGGTTTGTACATCATGTTAACAGAATGAATGACAATAGAATAGCAAAATCAGCATACAGTGCTAAAACTCAAGGTAAAAGACCAAAAAGCAGACCTCGAAGAAAGTGGGAAGAAGATATAAAAGAGGCATTAACGCTAAGAAATTTAACTTTCACGGAAAGAAACAGAAAATATCAGGACAGGGCAGCCTGGAGGAGGATCATTTCGGGCATCTAAAACCCATACACCGAAAGGTAGAATGGGAGCTGATAAAGAAAGAAAGAAAAACATGTATAGCGTTTTTGTCACGCAATATTTTATTTCATTTCATTTATATGGTATATCCTTAATGAACGATGCTTCCTGAATTTTTTCATGAAAGTCTTATGGTTAACAGCCAACCTTCTGCTGTGTTCTGTCACTGCACGAGGGTCTTTATTCCTCGTTGATTTTGCCAAAAGAGCCATGTCCTCTGCATATCTAAATTCTTTCAGACACACCGCTTGCATTGAAAATTCATCATACTTTCTTTTTCTTCCATCTCTTCTACGTTCCTCACTATCTCTTCCGTATACAAACTTAACAGATGAGGAGACAAGATGCAACCTTGTCTTACACCTCTTGATACCGGAAACCAATGTGACATATTGGAGTTGTGATGCCAATTGCTGTCCTTCATACAGTGATCTCATCAGATGTATGAGCCTTGGGTTGAATTTTGTGTTTTTAAGTGTGCTCTATAACATTTGGTGGTTGACTCTGTCAAATGCTTTGGAGTAATCAATGAAGCACATGTGTAAATTTCTGTTGACAACACATTTGCTCTTGTGTCTCATTGTTTGTTTCTAAAACTAACCTGCATATCACTGACTTTGTCTTTCAAGTTTCCTATTTTCATGACTGGTTAGTGATATTGTCCTATGATTGGACCATTGTTGGAGATCTCCTTTCTTTGGAAGGGGATGAATGTTGCTCTTTTCCAGTCTTAAGACCCCTTCCCATTCTTACACGTTTTGTTACAAAGGGCAAAGTATACGTGTATTCCTGAGCGTTATTGAGTTTGTAATCATAAAGACACTAGGTCAGAACCCATGGCTAGCTGAGGTATTCTTTCACAACGTTGTACTCTTAGGAAAGGTAAATCCCTCTGCTTTCTTCACTTGAATTAACTGTTAATGAGAACCCAGCTGCAGGTAGCGAAAGATCTTGTCAAAGTGTTATTATGAAGCGCTTAACAGGCTGCTGTACTGTATGCTTCTCAGGGAGTAGAGGATTTTGAAAGAAATGGCCAGCAAGGGAATAAATGATGTACAATCAGTGAGCCTGCATTTGTGCGGGGACACAGACTGTAATTCCATTTTTATCTTTGATCTTTATCTCTATTTAACTTTTAAGAGGTGTCTAATCATCCTCATCCTCTTTCTCTGAACCGTATGTCGATTCATTGCTCGGTGTGACTTTGTTTATTGTGAATACATGCTCTCACAGTACCTCTTCCATCACTTTAGAATTCCTTCCCAATCATGTAACATTGACCTGTTTTCATATTTAATCTCTCCAAGTTATGGCTGGAATGTTTTGTTCATGTTTTTAATGTCATCGTAGCTTCTCTGCTATTGTTATTTTGTTATGTTTGTATAATTTTACAGAGAGAAAAAGAGACCTGATTTTTGTGCAGTTAAGTTGAAAGAACGTTTGTGGAGGAAGAGTGAAGTACTTGATCTCATGAAACCTGTCATTGAGGAAATTAACAGGGAGGAAGGTCCTGGAACTCCTACAATTCGGGTTGCGTTAGTCAGTTTTTTTTTCTTTCTAAGGCTCCTAAAATCGAATATTATGGTAACAAAATATTTGTGTAAAATTGCATTTTTTGTTAGTTTTACTTTTCTGTATATGATTTCATCACAGATTTGTCTCACCAAGGCTTAGATTATTTATTAAGGATCGTCTTTTGAAGGTGACTAGGATGAGAGAATCTCAAAACTAAAGAAAAAGAATTGAGGAACAAGATGATAAAAAATAAGTCATCTCTGCTCGAATACAACTAGCATCGCACTCCACTGTTTTTGATAGATCACGCTGTGTTGATTAAAATGAGTACCAATGTGCTATACTTTCGACAAAATTACTGGCTTTTATGGTTCAAATGATATGTTGAAATTGGGCCGGTATCACATCTAAAAAATTTCGTAAAAACTCAAAGAATCGATACTGAGCTTATCTTATGGTATCAATGTGAATGGAATGAACGGCTGATTTCAATAATACAATACACTAGATTTATAAGATTTTGGGCTAAAATGGCCTTCTCAGAGCACCCCCCCGGACCACCAAATGCGATTTTCTCAAAACTCATTTTCTGATTTTCTGAACATATTCAGTTATCCCATTTTTTGAAGCGTTAAGATACAAATAAAGATATATTTTTCAGCCAAAGCTATCTATTTGTCTTAAGATAACATGTTAAGGAGTATGTATGTGAAGTTTCAAAAGAATAGCACAAATACTGGTGGAGAAGATTTTGAAATTAGTCAATTTTTTATTTACAATTCAAGATGACAGCCATTTCCATGGCAACCATAATAAATATTTGAAAAAATTCAACCAAACCCTACTAATTCGGTCCGCTAAGTTTAAAAAAAATAGTTAAAATGCTGTAGCTAAAGTAGTTTCGAAAATCACCTTCAGGGTCTAGTGGGGAAATTTTGTGTTAAGTGTCTTTTCGAAGGAACACAACATCGAGTTTAGTTTTGCTAGAGTTTGGAAGTTTGGCAGCTTAACCACTCTGCCCCTAACGCTATGTTGTACATTTAAACCAGAACGTTGATTTAATATTTCCTTTTGTTTGTTTGTTTTAGCCAATAATTGGCTTTATTAGCCAGTCAGTTTATTTTTATTCAAAACTGATCAATGTCAATACTCAGAGGCCTGCGGCTCATGTGCCACACACTTTGACGTTGTTATCTGACTGGATGGATTGTATTGAAAGTTAACATTTCCCTTCTTTTCAAAAGCCTTACATTAATCTCCTGCATACACTCAAAATTATTAAAATTTTGTTGCAAAGGGAAAATGATGTAGCAATTCCCCATTCAATGATTTTCAGTAGGACAAGGAGAAAATGCTGGAAGGAGCAAAGATAGCATCTTAACATACGAAGTGAAGAGGGCATTTTGAGAGAAAGACGTCTTATCACACTAGAAGAAATTAAAAATAAAGAAATAAGGGAAAAAGAGGAACACTCAATGGAAAATATGAATATAATTTATAAATGCCGACATCTTTACCTGAGCCAGAATTTTTTGAGTTATCTAACAAACTGAACAATGTCAAAGATAATGTGAATATAAATGCCGACATCTTTACCTGAACCATACTTTTTTGAGTTGTCTAACAAACTGAACAATGTCAAAGATAATATGGATGCATGTCATATACCAAATGAAAGAGGAATTATTTCAGAATCTAAAAGTGTTGTTTTTTTTCAAGAAAGTTATTTTTAGAAATATTTTACTGACATGTTATTATCTGTCATGAGTTATTTTCCTCTGCTTGGACAAAGAGGACAAATGACCTCATTAAGCCTTGCATAGCGATGGATTAATCTTTAGGTCGGGTTTCCAACTAAAGTCGAGACTTTCAGTTGGATTTCCACATTGCCAACTTCAACCATAGTCGATACATGACCCGTTTTGTAGAGTAGTTTCCCTTCCATCGTAATAGACTACTGCTCACTGCTACTGCGTGAATTTTTTCTGTTAAAAATTTGACGATTTGACCCGGATTTGGCCTATTTTTCCGAGTCGTTTACACTGGCAACCTGGAAATCGTGGATATCGATGTTGAACAGATTATGCACCGTCATGTCTCTGTTTCTGATGAAGCTACAGTTGAAGATAGGGATGATTCATGGTGCAGGGAATATGATAAAGGTGTTGAAGAGCTTATTGACTCTGACAGTGACAGCGAAGTGTATGAGGTGTGGGAGAGATACCAAGTAATAAGGAAACGTAGCACTGTTGATGCTAGTGCCTGGAGCAGGCAATATTTGTAAACTAGTGACATATATATGACACTTAACCACAGAAAACACAAGTATAGAAGACTTAGGGAGACAGGACAGCTCAGCAAAATAAAATTCTTGATAATTGTCTTCATGTTACTTTATGTATTTTTTTAAAACTTTGTGTTTGTCATGCAAAATGTATAATTGTATTTTTTTCACATTGTCTAATTCTTCTCTTTCGTCTGTCGTCCTCACACTACAATACAATCCACAAATCATGATTAGAACATAATATGCTTCACAATGGTGTATTTTGTGGCCATACATTGTCATTTTCACTAAGATATGATCAAAAAAACATAAATTGCCAAAATCCAAGATGGCTGCCATGGTCACATGATCTCATTTGACATCCGATGTAAAATAGGGAACGGTGGCAAAGACATCGGGTGTAAAATGAGTGGCAATGGTAAAGACATCAGGTGTAAAATGGGTGGCAATGGCAAAGACATCTGGTGTAAAATGAGTGGCAATGGCAAAGACATCTGGTGTAAAATGGGTGGCAATGGTAAAGACATCTGGTGTAAAATGGGTGGCAATGGTAAAGACATCTGGTGTAAAATGGGTGGCAATGGCAAAGACATCAGGTGTAAAATGAGTGGCAATGGCAAAGACATCTGGTGTAAAATGAGTGGCAATGGCAAAGACATCTGGTGTAAAATGAGTGGCAATGGCAAAGACATCTGGTGTAAAATGAGTGGCAATGGCAAAGACATCTGGTGTAAAATGAGTGGCAATGGCAAAGACATCTGGTGTAAAATGAGTGGCAATGGCAAAGACATCTGGTGTAAAATGAGTGGCAATGGCAAAGACATCTGGTGTAAAATGAGTGGCAATGGCAAAGATATCAGGTGTAAAATGAGTGGCAATGGCAAAGATATCAGGTGTAAAATGGGTGGCAATGGCAAAGACATCAGGTGTAAAATGGGTGGCAATGGTAAAGACATCAGGTGTAAAATGGGTCATCAGGTGTAAAATGGGTGGCAATGGTAAAGACATCAGGTGTAAAATGGGTCCGATGTAAAATGGGTGGCAATGGTAAAGACATCAGGTGTAAAATGGGTCCGGTGGTAAAATGGGTGGCAATGGTAAAGACATCAGGTGTAAAATGGGTGGCAATGGCAAAGACATCAGGTGTAAAATGAGTCCAATGTAAAATGGGGGGCAATGGTAAAGACATCAGGTGTAAAATGGGTGGCAATGGTAAAGACATCAGGTGTAAAATGGGTCGATGTAAAATGGGTGGCAATGGTAAAGACATCAGGTGTAAAATGGGTGGCGATGGCAAAGACATCAGGTGTAATATGGGTCCGGTGTAAAATGGGTGGCAATGGTAAAGACATCAGGTGTAAAATGGGTGGCAATGGTAAAGACATCAGGTGTAAAATGGGTGGCAATGGCCAGGACATCAGGTGTAATATGGGTCCGATGTAAAATGGGTGGCAATGTATGGGTTAAGGAATTCAATTTCAATTTTTGAAAACGTGACATCAATTTTCATGACTTCAAATTTCAGGTACTGGATGATACTATTCTCAAAGTTGAAGCAAACAACGAAGACAGCTCTTCTTCGGACATAAGGATGTTATCAGCAAAATATCATGCAGCTATTATGACCCATTTGAAAAAAGGTTTGCTCATTTGTTTTTTTTTCTTATGTCCATTTCCACCTTTAACAGAAGTGTGTGGGTAAGCTTTTATACATTTTGTGAGAAACAACCATATTTAATGTCAAGAGATCTTTATTAACTCATTACGGTTTAATCCGGCCGAAAATGGCCTCATACTAGACAGCCACCTGTGTTTAGCCCTGTCAAACCCAGCCTCCCACTAACTGCTCCCCGTTGTGCAAGCCAGCAAAATTGGCCGTGGGTAACACCTTTTTCAAAGATCAGACTGACTTTAAGTTTAAGTTTAAGTAGTATTTCTAGAAAGGTGATTGATCCAGGGGGGAGGGGGGGGGGGAACCTGGATTGGTGAGTTTGGGACCAAAATGTTGACTTTCTGTTCTTTGCATATTCAGGTAGAACGTTCATTTATCTACAAGCTTATGGTAAAAAAATGTCCATCTGACTGTTTTTACAAAATATTTTGTAGGCGAGGGTAGGTAAAAACAGTTTTTGAAATTATTATAAAAATTGATAGATATTATCCACTATGATTTTCTATTAGTCTATTCTGTATGGGTGAGTGTGTGTGTGTGTCCCTCTCAATCTCTCTCTCTCTCTCTCTCTCTCTCTCTCTCTCCTCTCTCCTCTCTCCTCCTCCTCTGGGTGTGTGTGTGTGTCTCTCTCTCTCTCTCTCTCTCTCTCTCTCTCTCTCTCTCTCTCTCTCTCTCTCTCTCTCTCTCCTCCTCCTCCTCCTCCTCCTCGTCCTCCTCCTCCTCCTCCTCCATGTCCCCCTTACGCACTTATTAGTACTTTATTACTATCCAACGACACAAACAGTAAGCCTGGATTTCTTTGTTTACATGGCTTTCAGTTTGCTGTATCCTTTATTGTCCCCTTGATAAGATAAGAAGGAATTTTATGATCCAAAAGGGATGTTGAATTAATGTAAACTTCATTGTTTCCCGTCTTTGTGAGTATCATTTTCATTCAGCTAGCCCACCATGAACAAGTTATACCGGGTATTTGAAAGGTTGGAATAGGACCTTCACGCCTACCTGCGTAACCTCAGAATTGAATACTAACCTGATCTGAGTGATAATCGTACTTGGTACCATCTGGGGTGTAATATACGGATTTAAGTCATTGCTACACAGTTCTTGGTTGTTTTTTTTTAACCCTCTATTTTCTTCTTTCTTCTTTTTTTCATTCCAGAAATCAAAATTTCTAAATACAAGTTTGCCAGAACGAACACAGCAGCAGAGAAAGCTGAGTAAGAATCGTTTAAAAGTACTTGTACTCATATTTCTGACCACATCTGGGTTTTTTTTCTAACAAACCTTGAATAAGAATCGTTTATTAACACTTTGTAACCGGCATGATTTTTGCATTTGGACACAACCATTTCAGAGACGATGAAAAAATATCAACATGGGAGTAAAAAAAAAGCCTTTATAACATGAAATTTATATCTGTAGTATAGAAAATTTTATATAGAATGAAAGGGGAATTGAATGAGGTTGAATTCTAGACAGGACACTGACATTCTTTACCAACTTTAACAAAGTTATGGTTATGTGAATATGTTGCACAATTATGGTGACACAAAAATATGGAACAAAAATTTGCACAAACTTGTGAATGAAAAATAATGAAATCTTCTTGAGATGAAATTTGCTGATACATGACATCATAGGTAATCCTTTTCGTGAATGTAGTTGTGCAAATTTGAAGTAAATCCATGGAAAATTAGTCAAATTACAGTGAATTTTGTAACAGCACTCAAGTACAATTCTACAAACTAAGGTAAAATTACAACACAGACTGTAGGCTTGAACAACATGTGCATTTCACAAAATCAAATTGAGCGAACAAAATGGTAAACAATAATAATAATAATGAATGGTACTTGTATAGCGCTTTACCCCATAGAAAGAAGGCTCTAAGCATTTTACAATAGCAGCACAACATAATAATAATGATATATGATACATGTATATAGTAGGAGAAAACTTAGTCATAATCAAATGCCCTACAGTGTAAAAAGATGGAATTTTAGTCCTGATTTAAAATCCCTTAGTAAATTAGCACACTTAGTCTGTAGGGGCCGGGCAGTGGACAGGTAATCACCTGTATGGGGAGTAGATGATCCCGCCCTCCAGGAGCTCCTGCTGCCTTGCAGGTGGGTCTTGGCTGACCAAAGGCTTAGGGAGTTAATCCTGATTAAAAAAACCCTGCTGCCTTGCAGGCTGGCCGTGATTGACCAAAGCCTAAGGGAGTTAACCCTGACAGAAAATAACAACCTGCTGCCTTGCAGGCTGGCCTTGAATGACTGCTTTGAATTTTTCCATTTCTTCAACTAATTCTAACTCTTTTCCATTTATTGCCCTAACATTCCATGTTCCAAAAATCACAGTCCGTGCTCGTTTCCATGTCCGTCGTTGAAAGGTCAAGCCGAGTATATTGCATTTATTTCTCTGAATCAGTTTAGTTTTGGATAAGCAGGGGATTAGCCCACTGTACCCTATGTAGATGGTGGGATTGCCACCTTGAGACCCCTACTAGGCCTTGTTATTTTATGTCAGGGTTAACTCCCTTAGCCTTCGGTCATTCAAGGCCAGCCTGCAAGGCAGCAGGTTGTTATTTTCTGTCAGGGTTAACGTATGAAACAAGGAGTAAAGATCAATTAGTAAGAGTAACAAGTAGTCCAGAGGAGACAGCTGAAGATGTAGATATATCAATGGAAGAAATCCAAACAGCTATAAGAAAAGGGAAATTAGGAAAAGCACCAGAAGCAGATCAAGTGTATCCAGAAATGGTTAAAAACCAAAGGAGAGAAGCAGACAAACTACTACATGCAATATGCCAACAAGCAAGGAAGTCCAAACAGGTGCCAGACGACTGGAAAAAGGGACCGGTAGCACCAATACATATGAAAGGATCAACTATGGAATGCTCAAACTATAGAGGGATATCACTACTTAACGTACCAGGAAAAGTGTATACCAGGATACTGGAAATAAGACTAAGGAAAAGAGTAGAGGATCAGATTGAAGAACATCAGAGTGGATTTAGACCAGGAAGAAGTGTACAAGAGCACATATTTACAATTAGACAAATAATAGAAAAATTCCTTGAGAGAAACATTGATTTGCACCTGTGTTTTATAGACTTAGAAAAGGCATTTGACACTGTGAGGAGGGACGAACTATGGCATTTCTTAAAAGAACACAATGTAGAGCAAAATTTAATAGAAGCCATTAAAAGTTTTTACGGTTTAACATGTGCAGTGAGAGTACCTGGAAACATATCTGCAGAATTTGATGTAGATATAGGAGACAGGGTTGTGTCCTAAGTCCTCTTTTGTTTATCACATTTATGGATTCAGTCATAAATGCATCCTCAAAAATGAAGAAAATGAATGTAGGTGTGTGGAAGCGTAAACCAGTAAATATATCAATGCTGTCATTTGCCGATGATTTAGTTCTGTTTGGAAAATCAGAAAGGGACCTCCAGTTGAATATCAACATTATGAACAATGAACTAAATAAAAGAGAAATGAGAGTAAATGCAAAGAAAACCAAAACAATGCTAGTAACTAGAGAAGCTAAAACACAAAATCTTAAATTGGGCAGGAGAATTTAGAACAAGTTTACAGCTACAATTACCTAGGAGTAAGGATTAACTCAAAGGGAAAACTAAGAGAAGAAATCAGCCAGAGAATCCAAAAGACAAGTGCATCTAGGAAAGGCATTTGTAGGTAAACAAGAATTGTCAACAAAAACCAAAATGGCAGTATATAACACAGTTTATTGTCCTACTCTCCTCTATGGTAGTGAAACCTGGACCTTAGACAGTAAAGAATACAGTAGAGTACAGGCAGCCGAAATGAAATATGTAAGAAGAGTAGTAGGGAAAACTAAAAGAGACAAAATCAGAAACACAACAATAAGAGATCAAACCAAAGCAGATGGCATAAAAACTAAGATAGAAATAAATTAATTGAGATGGTTTGGGCATGTAAGAAGAATGAATGACAATAGAATAGCTAAATCATTACACAGTGCTAAAGCCCAAGGTAAAAGACCAAAAGGCAGACCTCAGAAAAAGTGGGAAGAAGATAAAAAGAGGCATTGAAGCATAGAAATTTAACATTTTTGGAAGGAAACAGAAAATGTCAGGACAGGGCATCCTGGAGAAAGATCATCTTGGACATCTGAACCCATATACCAAAAGGTAGAATGGGGACTGATAAAGAAAGAAAGAAATCTGTAGGGGAGAGAGTTCCAGAAATGGGGAGCCGAGAATTCAAAAGATTGTTCACTGTGGGAAGATTGACGTCAACAGAATTATGTGTAGCAAATTAAGTGCATGTTATGTACATAGTCTGTGTTTTCTTTGCCTAAATGGCCGGAATTGTGAATTGCCACTGACAGCGGCCAGGGGGAACTTTGGGACAGCTTGTCTGCCGATGTGAACGCTGGGGTTTAATGAGATAAGCTACAAGTTTACTTTTCTTCTTTCACTTTTCTCCTACCAAGATTTTGTCACAGAAATTTGATCATATCACTACATACTACATATGGTGGTTATTAATGTAATGTAAATGTGTATTTTGTCATGGTGGTTGTAATGTAAATGTGTATTTTTCACAGAAATTTGATCATATGGTGTTTGTAATGTGTATTTTGTCACAGAAATTTGATCATATCACTACATACTACATATGGTGTTTGTAATGTGTATTTTGTGACTGACGTCATGTGACTCTCTTTTTTCTTTTCTCTTTTTTGCAGATCTGGCTCTCGTTTTCAAGGGGAAGCGTCCATTTCCCGGTAAATATTTCACTTGCATTATTACATAATTTCATGTCATCATTACTACTTGAGTTCAATCTGCATGAAATTTGTAGCATCTTGAAGGGAAAACAAATGCTGTTTTGTGCTATATGGAGGAAATTCTGCCGCCCAAAAGCCAACCGATGTTTCTGAGAGCTTTTGTATTTTCCTTCTTTAAAATCTCTTCAGGCTTGTCTCATGTTGTGTATAAGGTAGAATGAGGTGTCAATGATAATATATCTAATAATACTTATAATGATACATTTGTAGAGCGTGTGAAATCCACCAAAGGTGCCCGATGGCATTCCACGGTCAAATGTATATAACAAAAAAATGTACAGATCCAATCAAGCAAACTATGGAGTGTCACAATATAAAGCAAACACAACAGCAGTAAACAAACATTTCAATTCATGGTGAATTTTCTCCAGTGTTAGTAAAAGTTGATCTGAACAGCTGTCTTTAAACGTGTTTCTAAAAAAGTCAATAGATGAGGAAGACTTTGTTTACAAAGACAAATTGTTCCATAAAACTGGAGATGCTACACTTAGAAGAAGATTTTACATTAGGTGCATTCATTAAAAAGAGCATCATTCTGCTCTGTTTGTGCGGGACAACAAGTTCTTGCAAGCAATGGGGTGAAGTACCATGAAGACAATTATAAGCATGAGAGAATATCTTAGAATCAACCCTATACTTAATGGGTAGCCAGTGAAGTTTTTGAAGGATAGGTGTTACATGATCATGCTTTTTGATAAGGTCGCTAACCTTGCAGCTTTATTTTGTATCTTTTGCAATCTGTCTATCATAAATTTAGGGACACCAGCCAAAAGGGCATTGCAATAATCTAGTCTACTCAGAATGATTGAAACACTTGTCTTTTAGGAGTCTTTTTGTTGTTGTTGTTAATGCTGCAATTTTCTCTTCCCTTGTGTTTCCTTTAGACTCTGCCAGTCACGATGATCCATGGGATGTAAGAGGTCAACATCCCAGATTGCATCCTCCTGAACCGTATGGCCCTATGCATGGCCCACCAGACAATCCATACTTTGGACATCCACCATTCCTTTCCCGACGTCCTCCAATGCCTGACCCTGCCTTCGACAGGCCTCACTTTCCTCCACCCCCACCCATTCCTGATCCCTATTTTAGGGGACGGCACATGAGAGATGATCTCTACCATGACCCAGAAGCCCTGAGAAGAATGAGGGGAGACAATCCATACTATGACAGAATGCCAACTGACCCACGTCTCGATCCAGATCCATTGAGATTGAAAACGGATGTAGTTTACTTAGATCCAGATCCTTTGAAAAGGCTGAGCAAGCCTGCCTCGTATCTTGATCCAGATCCCGTGAAAAGGCTGAGTAGGCCTGCCTCGTATCTTGATCCAGATCCTGTGAAAAGACTGAGCAGGCCTGCCTCGTATCTTGATTCAGATCCGGTGAAGAGATTGAGCAAAGCAGCCCCTTACCTGGACCCAGATCCTTTGAAACGGGTCAGCCGAGCGGGAGGTCTACTCTTCAAAGCGATATAATTTTGATGAGCCGTATATAGATCCTGATCCTTTGAAACGTGTTCTTCCATCTCAAAAGGCTGCTAAAAAGCCAATAATCATTGATTACGCGCATGGGTCTGAGAAGAAGAGTGCAAAAAGTACTGCCGATGAATGGGAAAAAGACTTAAAAGATATTCTAACTGAATCTAAAGAACCAGATAGTTTGGCTCAGTTGAGCTGCAGTTACTCTTCTCCCAAGAGGGAAGACACTCCTCCCACTACTCCTCCTAGACAGCCGGAGAAGCCACTGCCGTTTTCAAAATCGTACATTGAGAGATCTAAACTCTTGCATCAGGAGTCGAATTCTGCAAAAAGGAAAGGAGTCCAGATTCCAGAAAAAGAAAAGACGATAGAAGGCGAGGCAGATCCCGATCTCCCAATAGGAAGTACAGGCGTTCTGAGTACAGAGGTTTTGAAAGCCCGAAATGACGAGGCACAAAAGCAGAGGTAAGGGGAAGACAAGCTCCTACGTCTCCAGAAAACACAAAGGAGATTCTCCACCCAGAAGGAGCCCTGAAGAGACAAGTTCACACCACGGAACATACAGGTGTGTGAAAAGCCCTGAAAATGTGCGTCATGAGAAGGACGATGCGAGAAGACCATCCTCTAGAAGTCTTGAGGAAGAAACGTTTAGTCGTAAGGTCAATGCTGCGTTTAAGTTAAAGGATACCTTTGACAAAAGGACGTTACAATCTAGAAATGAAAAAAAAAATACCCCTAGCTATTCAAACCAAGATTTTAGAAGAACACTTCAATTATTGGGACCAGTCATAGATTTGACAAGCGACAGCGAACTCAGCCATTCTATTAAAGAGAAAACGCCTCTTTCAGAGAAAAGTCCAGAAAAGCTAGCATTAGAAAAGGTATTTGATTTTGTTTTTTTCTTAGGAATGCGTTTCTGATTTAAAGTGTGTGTTTGTTTGGGTGTGTGCGTGTGCCTGCTTGCATATGGAAGAAATTCTGCATAAAGCAATTGAGGTCAATCGTGTAATTGCTGAGGTGAAGTCTCTTTGTCGCATTACGTTAAAATGAATGTATATATTTATCATGTATATATAATCTTGGCATGTGTAGTACTATAATCATCATTATCTGCTATATATTTATAGCAATGTGTGAACATGTACCATGGCCAAAGTATTAAGAGGATGAAATGCTAATAATATAAGCAATTAATAAAGTTTCCATTGACACTGATAGGACATGACCTATCTTGGGGTATCCAGTGGAAAGTGGAATAGATAACTTAGGAATACACCCACGGATAAGACAGTAGTCTATCAGTATCATAGATTTTATCTCCTAGCTAAAGGTAGTACAACTGACGCCGCCAATAAGCAAATATATATATATATATAGATAGATAGATAGGGGAGAGAGAGAGGGGGAGGGGAGAGAGAGAGGGAGGGGGGGGGGTGAGAAGCTTTGGTTGAAAGGAATTTTTCGTGTTCGAGGGCAAAATTATTGACTTCTGGAGCCATGTCTGTCTACTTTTGATTTTCGGAAAAGGACATACTACTCGATAATGAAATAAAAGAAAATTTGAATGATTATTGAATGAGTTCAAATATTTATGAAGAGAAAAAGATTTGATAGTCATAAATGTGCAAAAAGTCCAGTTGTAGAAAAGTAGCCAACTTTTTATAAGTCCTCTATTACACAAAGAAAATAGCTACTGTGACTATCACAAAGTGTTAAAACAAAAACGAAAAAAATGTATTATGGTAATGGTAAATCAGTATAAAAAATCAGTTTTTCTAAACTGTCAAATGTATGATTTTTCAAAGTTGACACTTGTTATGTCCAATGAATGTCTACTTCGAGATGAAAATTGTCTTCTTAAAAGCAGTGGAAGTTTCCAACATTTTTCTTTGTTGATTAAGTAACCTGTCAGTGAGGCGTGATTTTGATTGTTGTTTATTGTAAAAAAAAAATAAAAAATAAGGCTTGAGTGACAATTTTTACATTGTTTTAACAATGCAGGAACCAGCAATTGATGCAAGTGCTGCTGCTGCTGCTGATGATGATGAAGCCCAGGCTGATATGATTGCTGAAATGTTGCTGAAAATGGTATGAAGCTTTTCGTGTATCTGATTCAACCTGTCGCTTATTCTTTTGTGTCTTCCTCTCCTTTTCTTGTGTATAGGAAGGGTTTATAGTTTATGGGTGTTTTGGGGGTCAAATTGGAAAGCGGATTTCGTTCAAAACTTTGTGGGTGATTGACGGGGGCTGCTGGTAGGTCATGCTTTTTTTTCTTTTCACTCTTTCCTTTATCAATTATCTTGCTGTTTCCTCTTAGTTCACCATGAGATCACTGCAAATGATGGATTGGGTAAATTTCAATGAAACAAAGTTCAAGACTTCAGTAGGTGATATGTTGTTTGACAATATATTTTTTCTTCATTTGTGTTGATATCTTTTGTCTCTCTCTCTCGTGGGCAGTTGGCGGGCGATACTACTACTACTACTAATACAAAATTTATATAGCGCTCCTATCCGTGAGGGTCATACTCAGTTGCGCTTTACAAAGGCAAGACATACATCATAAAATAGCTTACATAATGTACTCAATATTTAAGGTTACTATAAAATCAAGACATCTACATACACGAAAAATGTTACAATTAAGATGACGATATGTGCTAATTACAAGATGTCCCTATACACGCGTGCGCGCACACACACTCACACACACACACACACACACATTGCAGGTGCCAACCCCTCACACCCCATGATAGGTTGAAATGTCAGTTTTAAAAGTCTCTGTATCTAAAAGTATAGAAAAATTAAGGATACTGGTAGGTCCTACTTCTTTCCCTTTACTGTTTTACTTCTCTTTCATTTTGCTTCTTCCTCTTAATTCACTCTGAGATCACTGCATATGGTGAACAGGCTAAATTTCTATGAATCAATCAATCTCTCTATATATATGAGGGGGTGAGATGCAAAAACCGCTATATCCAAAAATAACAACTTGAGAAAATCATGTTCTAAATGGAGCCAGATCAATGTCATGTTTAGAGTGGAATTAAAATAGGATATAGTCAGTTTTGAACAGAAATGATTTCATCGTCAGAAGACTTCATTCAAAGTCCGAGATGGTGAAACAACTCACAATATATGTGAAAATGACGCATAGCGGGTTTTGTATCTCATCCCCTCTTATCTACCCCTGTATTTCCGCCTATCTGTAATTCTATAGCTATCGGTCTTTCTTTCTATCTATCCATCACTGATATCAATGTATTTATGTGTAAGTGTAAGTAAAGTTTTTTGCTATAAAGCTTGAGCTTAGTCCCGTTTTTATAGTGTGAAGCAGAATGATAATACAGTGTTCTCTGTACAGGATGTTAGTCTCTTACAGGTTTAAAATTTAAAACTCAGTAACCAGTGTTTTGGGAGCAAGAAGAAGAAGAAGAGGGAAAAGAAGAGGGAGAGGGACAGGGGAGAAGATGAGGGAGAAGGGGAGAGAAGGAGAGGAAAAGAAGAAGAAGGAGAGGGAAAAGAAGAAGGAGGAGAAAGAAATAATAAAAGAAATAAGAGGAGATGGAGAAGAAGAGCAAGAACATGAACATGAACAACAACAACAAAAGGAAAAAGAAAATGAAATGACCAGTTTGATTGTTGCATGTAAAGTGATTGAGCCAACCTTTGTGTGAGAGTATAGCTTTTGGCTCCCATCTGAAATCAATGAAGTTTATGAATGATAGCCGTTATTGCAAATGCTTAAGGGTTTGTTTTGGTGGTGGTGGAAGGGGGTTCATTTCTTTTATTGCTTCATTTGTTTCTTGTTGGGTTGTTTTTTTTTAATATAGAAAAATTCAATTGTTGGTGAGGATGCAGATCCTGCAACAGCACTCAAGGCCATATTATCGAAGGATATAACTCAAGTATTGCTGTCGGCTAAGAAGGTGACAGAAAAGGTGAGTTTTTACAGTCCATGCTCTGAAGCAATCCTTTCTGGTTTTTTTTCAATTGAATACGTTAATGAATCTACACTTTCTTGAATAAGTTTCCTGAATTAATTTTCATACTCACATTGTGAATACTGAATGCCTTACACCCTGTCGATAATTTTAAAAAAAGTTTCACTTTGAATTCAAATTGATATCTTGGTATAGACAGCTTTATGTGATGTGATTTGAAGAAGAAAGATATTTTACTTCAAGTTCTATAAAGAGTAAAGAGAAAGGATACATCCTGTCTCAAAAGACCTGCTAATGAATGGAATTTTACATAGATCTCCTCACTTCAATTGATAACAAGATACAGTCACGTATTGTGGCCAAGTGGTTAGGCTGTCGGCCTGGGGATCATGAGGTCCTGGGTTTAAATACTGGCAACGCCAGGCCTGACGTTGTGTTTCTTGGGAAAGACAACACGTATTTTCCCCACTTGACTCAGGTGCAAAATGGGTACAAGCACTAGCTCGGGAATAAAAACCTGCGTCAGACTAGCGTCCTATCCAGGAGGTGATCTTTATCATCTGTTCCACTTCACGCTATAGAAACTGGGATACGCTCTGGCTCTATAGGCCGTAATGGCGTTGAAGAAACTTTACTCTTTTTTTTACAGTCACACATCAATAGTCACGTTTCACCTCCGTTCCAAGCAATTTGCCTGGATGATCAAGACATTCGGATTATCGAATCGACGATCAAAGTGACACTTTGTGAATCAGTGAAAGGCTTCAGAACTTACGGTAATGTAGGCCTAGTGCTAGTGCTAGTGCATTTTATGGAGCACAGAGCACTACAATGTTCATCAATGGCTAAAGTGGTGTTAGGAAAGTAGAGTCAGGTGGCTTTGATACGCCATCACCAGACTGGTTACGCTATCTCGAACAGTTGGGTTTATGGAAGCATTAATTCTCTATATTATGCTAACTTGTTCCAAAATTAGGTCTTCGAATCTAGAATCCAGAATTTCCGGATTATCGAGTACAAAATAAAGAAGAAAAATATGTCCCTGTCTCATCTGTTCGGATTTTCAAGACATTCAGATTATCAAAGTCCTCTATCAACATGTGACTGTAATTCTGTTTTTTTTAAAGCTTAGTCTGCATCACATTTTGAGAATCGGTTATCAGTATGTTGCTTTGTATTGTCAACATGTTTGTGTCAAAGTCACAGAGTATATATATATATATATATATATATATATATATATATATATATATATATATATATATATATATATATATATATATATATATATATATATATATATATATATATATATATATTTTCAAAGAGATTTTGTTTAGTAACCTGTTTGTGTCAATGTCATGGGAGATTATATAGATACATTTTTCAAAGAGATTTTGTTTAGTAACCTGTTTGTGTCAATGTCATGGGAGAGTATATATAGATATATAAATTTTTCAAAGAGATTTTGTTCAGTAACCTGTTTGTGTCAAAGTCACAGAGAGTATATATATGGCACATTTACATTTGTTTTATTAATATATTATTTATGATACCAGTATAGTTCATATCAATTTGTCTTTCTTCAATCAGCAAATGGAAAATCCCTCTGTGTGCAGACAAGAAAATTATCTAGAGGCGAATCAAAGCAGCCTAGAAAGAAGCAGAGGGAAAAGAGGAAGTGACGGAAACAGCTTAGAAAGAAGCAGACAGGAAAGAGGAAGTGACAGAAACAGCCTAGAAGGAAGCAGACAGGAAAGAGGAAGTGACCGAAACAGCCTAGAAATGAGCAGACAGGAAAGAGGAAGTGACGGAAACAGCCTTGAAAGAAGCAGACAGCAAAGAGGAAGTGACCAAAACAGCCTAGAAAGAAGCAGACATCAAAGAGGAAGTGACCGAAACAGCCTAGAAAGAAGCAGACAGGAAAGAGGAAGTGATCGAAACAGCCTAGAAATTAGCAGACAGCAAAGAGGAAGTGACCGAAACAGGCTAGAAATGAGCAGTCAAAGTAGCCTTGAGCGAAGAAGAGGAGAAAGAATGAGGGACCGAGAGAACCCTGAGAGAGGAAGAGAGGCAAAAATTGGATCAAGTAGGATGCAAGATGAATTAATCAGATCTAAGGAAAACCCACCACTGCCTCAGAGAGAAAAGATTGCATTTGCTTTTTCAGCCAGGAGTCTCACCTCTCGATCAGCATTACCATCTTTTGCAGATGAAGAGGAAGATGACTAGATTAATATTCACCACACACACACACTGTCTCTCTCTCTGTGTCTCTCTATCTCTTTGTCTGTCTTTCTGTCTCTGTATCTGTCTGTCTGTCCGTCTCTGTTTGCCTGTCTCTATCTCTTTCTGTCTTTGTCTGTCTGTCTGTCTGTCTCTCTCTCTCTCTCTCTCTCTCTCTCTCTCTCTCTCTCTCTCTCTCTCTCTCTCTCTCTCTCTCTCTCTCTCTCTCTCTCTCTCTCTCTCTCTCTCTCTCTTTCTCTCTCTCTCTCTCACACACACATGCTGAACCTAACTGGATATTGAAATGATAAATGTGTCTGTACAACATCATGATATGCTTCGTGTATGGGTTTTCCCCTATATATGTCTGTGTGGGGGTGAAAATAAATTAGATCGACATCACATGTCTGTCCTTGTTTTGTTGTTTTTTTTGTTTTTGTTTTTTATTTTTTCAGGGGGGGGGGGGTGCTATGTTTAATTGAATGTAATTGCCTGCATTTCTGTATGTAAGTTATAAAGTTATGATACATTGCATGTATGTATGTGTTTATACATTGCTTTTCATATGTAAATCTTGTCTGAGGCGCCGGTAGCTCAGTCGGTAGAGCATCTGACTACTTCCCAGGAGGCCCAAGGTTGATTCCCAATGCGGACACTGGTCATCCTGTCAATTCAGCAGCAAAATGGGTAGTTAGGTCTTTTCAGACTGGGCAAAAATAAAATGTGGCGTGGAAAGCAATGACAAACTACCATATTATGTCATTTACCTAGAAGATTCAGCCTGATTACCCTACGCTCAACTCTGAGTATGGGACTTACTTTAATTCATATATATATATCTATTTTGTCTTTAAACTGTCCTACGGAAAATCGCGGCGCTACTAGTACTACGCGGCCGCGATTTTTCGGACTTACCGCAACGGAACCGCAATTTTGACAAATGCCGCGATTTTTTTGCATTTTTCATGATTTTCCCTGTTATGGAGTCGTATATAATTTATATATGCTAAACATGGGAAAATGCTACTGCCACTGCCACACAACACTATTAAAATTTCGCGAGTAACTTCCCTTGACAACACAGGAAGTAAATAATTCATTCTCTGTTTAAATTTAATCTGATTGACTCAACCTGCATCTCTTCATCTCGATCAAATTTACGCTATTGACTATTCTGAGTATCAAACACCATGCCTAATGATACCTCAAAGAAAGGCTCTAAGACTACAGCCCAGGACCATCATCAAAGAGAAGAGCATGCAGTTTGTGGAGGCAACTGATCTCTTTCAAAGTCAGTCACCTATGGCCATGAATGTAAGATGTAAGTACAATTGACAGCTTTTGGTTGTTTTTTTCAAACATAAAATTATATTGTTCACCCCTCTAGTAATATTAATGACAGCTACAATATGTACGGTACTTATGTAGAGGCAGCAGAGCATGTGGGTAAGCAAAAGTTTAAAGTTTGAACTCATCTCTCTTATGTGTTTGCATCATTTACTTGTACATGGGCTACAATCTGATGCCTAAACCTATACAGATGTAATTTTCTCTCAGCTGTTGGTAGACATATTGGCATTTTTATTTATATACGTATATATATATATATATATATATATATATATATATATATATATATATATATATATATATATATATATATATATTATATATATATATTATTTATTTTTTTTTTATATATTTTTTTTTGGGGGGGGGGTGAAAATAGGAACAGTATTTTTTTTGTTATATAGATGTGAAACATTCCTTAGTGAAAATGTTTTGGGATCTTAATCTGTTTCCCTGATGTATTATTAATGGTTTACCTTTCATTCAATCTCTTGTTGCAACGATTCTATTTTAAGGTTTGGTCTACTTTAAAGGATATGGAATTTGCCTTTGATGGTGGAGTCTCTAGGGCCCAAGCTGAAAGGTACTTCACAGAAAATTTGGACCAGTACAGCAGGATTTTGCTGGAGGACAACTTCACGTCAGCATACACGTTGACAGCCCAAAAATTGGACAAATACTTGACACCTGCTGGTCAGCCAGGAATTAAATTCCTCCAGAATGTCATGTTTTTCAACCCAGCCAAGTTTTTCCAGAATTGGACTTGAGTGGGGTGCCTGGCTTGGACAGTGTGCCTGAACATGAATTGCACAAGTATCGCAATCACCTTGGACCCCAACCTGTGAATGTGAAGAATCATTCCACCACTTCCATAGACCTGGAGCTTTTTTGGAAGTCTTGCAAGGAACAACTTCCCACCCTATCAAATTTGGCATCGCGTTATATGTATGCCACTGTCAATTCAGCAGATGCAGAAAGGAGCTTTCCCTCTATAATTTAATATTAAGTGACAGAAGAAGAGGGTTAAATGAAGAGAGTCTTCAGAGCCTTCTCTTCCTGTACTACAACAAATTTGTTGGGAATGACTTTCTTTTGTAGTTGATCTCACCTCATTATAAACCTTGAGTCTTCCATATAAATATAATGCTCGTAAGCTCAAAATTGAAATACAAAGGATTTTTATTCGGGTAAAGTTTGGCTCTGTACTGTAGACTCTCTTCATTTAACATCTCTTAATTATAAATTCATATTTTTTTGTACTTTATTTTGTTTTCTTTTCCTCCCATTCGGAGAATGGATGTTCTACTAGTACGTTAGAAATAAAATTTTAAAAACAAGAAATAATTGTGCGCTGTTTATTGAAAACAATGATTTAAATTTGCAATTTTTCCTTGCAATTTTTACCTTTTTTGCATGCAATTTTTTGAATTTTGAATGCAATTTTTGGTTTTTTTTTTATTTGCAATTTTCCGGGGGACAGTTTAAAGAAAATTGCACAGTTATTAGATATAGATCTATTTCGGGGGAAGGGAAGAAGGAATTTCCTGGTTGCTTTTACTTTTACTTTTAACAAATTTTGTGTTGTTCAAATAAAAGACTATAAATAAAGATCTTTATGCGAGTTTGTCATTTTGTTTTTATATTAATGATTTAAAGAGTTATTGACTTTGTTTTTATAAAGTTTGTTGTTTATCTTTGTTTGTGATAATTTAGTTAGCATGGATAAGTGTTCTCACTGGTATTGGAAGCATAAAAATATAGACACCAATCAAATAATAAAGAAGTGAATTAATAAACTGATGAAGCTGATCACAATTTTCATTCACGTTCAATTATCTTTGAATTTGCCAGCGTTTAATCATGTTTACAATTACTTGCACCACATTAGCACTAGCACATTTGTAAATCAAAGTTTCAAACAAGATAGTGAGGCTGAATTACAACAGGCGGTGAAGACAAAGTGTCATACAAGATACATGCAAATTGTTATTATTATTGAATATTATATAAATCCTTCAAGGCAACACTACAGACCATATTGCTAGAGCTTATCCCGGTTGCCATAGCGTGAAGCGGAACAGTTCTTTTCTTTCTTTCTTATTTCTTTATCAGTTCCCATTCTACGTTTCGGTGTATGGGTTTAGATTTAGAATTAGAATTAGATACCCAAATGATCTTCCTCCAGGTTACCTGGTCTTGATACCGTACTTTCTTTTTCCATCTGTGGACAGTGAAGGTTGAATTTTTTGCTGTAGTGCCTCTTTTATATCTTTGTCCCACTTTCTTGGAGGACTACAGTTTGGTCTTTTACCTTGTGTTTTAGAATTGTATACTGATTTAGCTATTCTCTTTTCATTCATTCTGTTTACATGCCCAAACCATCTCAGTTGATTTTTTCTATGTTAGTTTTTATGCTATCTCCTATCTGCTTTGGTTTGACCCTCTTGTTTGTGTTTCTGATTTTTGTCTCTTTTAGTTTTCCCTACTAGTACTACTCTTCTTAGATATTTTATTTCAGCTGCCTGTACTCTTCTGTATTCCCTACTGTCTAGTCTAAGGTCCAGGTTTCACTGCCATAGAGGAGAATAGGACAATAAACTGCGTTGTATACTGCCGGTCATTGGCAATTCGTGTTTACCTATAAATGCCTTTCCTAGATGGTTATATAGTGTCATTGCCGTTTGGAATTTTTGACTGATTTCTTCTCTTAGTTTTCCATTTGAGTTAATCATTACTCCTAGGTAATTGTAGTTTTGAATTTGTTCTAATTTCTCTCTGCCCACTTTATGGCTTAATGTTTTAGAGTCCCTAATGACTAATATTGTTTTTGGAGGAAGGTATCTGTAACGTAACTAGCTTCGAGACTAGCCTCCTGGAAGGTATCTACTGTAAGTGTAACTAGCTTCGAGTCTAGCTTACTGGAAGGTATCTGTAGTGTCTAGTGTAACTAGTTTCAGTGTAGCCTACTAGTAGAAGTAACAACTAGCTTCAGTGTAGCCTACTGGAAGGTATCTGTAAGTGTAACTAGCTTCGAGTGTAGCCTACTGGAAGGTATCTATAAGTGTAACTAGCTTCGAGTGTAGCCTACTGGAAGTTATCTGTGTAAGTGTACTACTGTAACTAGCTTCGAGTGTAGCCTACTGGAAGGTATATGTAAGTGTAACTAGCTTCGAGTGTAGCCTACTGGAAGCTATTTAAGTAACTAGTTTCGAGCTTAGCCTACTGGAAGCTATTTAAGTAACTAGTTTCGGAGCTTAGCCTACTGGAAGCTATTTAAGTAACTAGTTTCGAGCTTAGCCTACTGGAAAGTATCTGTACCTAGTTTCGAGCTGTAGCCTACTGGAAAGTATCTGTACCTAGTTTCGAGTGTAGCCTACTGGAAAGTATCTGTACCTAGTTTCGAGTGTAGCCTACTGGAAAGTATCTGTACCTAGTTTCGTGTAGTGTGGAGCCTAGTTTCTGGAAAAGTATCTGTACCTAGTTTCAGTGTAGCCTAACAACTGCTGAACTAGCTGGAAAGTATCTGTACCTAGTTTCGAGTGTAGCCTACTGGAAAGTATCTGTACCTAGTTTCGAGTGTAGCCTACTGGAAAGTATCTGTACCTAGTTTCAAGTGTAGCCTACTGGAAGTAACAACTGCTGAACTAGCTTCGAGCTTAGCCTACTGAGACAATAGTTGCCGTTTCAAGGGCTACCTGACCGACCCACGTCCAAGAAGGAGACCACAAGAAACATTGAATATTTGTTTAGCGCTAGCAAAATAGTAGATATTGTGTGGCGTCGATGGCCGAGTGGTTAGGTTACTGGACTGAGGATCATGGGGGTCCCGGTTCGAATCCGGTATAAAGTTAACCCCGACGTTGGTTTCCTTGGGAAAGACACTTAACACGCATTTCCCCACTCGGTCCAGGTGCAAAATGGGTAAAATCAAAAGCTTGGGAATGGGAGTAAACACCTGTGTCACTGTCAGTGCCACTGTCAGAGTCCAGAGTCCTGTCCATGAGGTGATTATTTTCACTTGTTCCGCTTCACGCTAAAAACCCCGGAATAAGCTCCGGTTCTATGGGTCGTAATGGCCTTGACGGAATTTTTCTTTCTTTACCTCACTGACTACTAGCGAATAAACATGGCCTATATTTCTGCTGTTTAGACCGTCCCAAAGAAATAATACTATCGTTATCACTACCGTGGGAAAATAGCATGTGCACAATTTCACTGAATTTCAGCTCTCAAAAACACAAAACAAAAAGTCCTGGGCATACATAACAAAGAAATGAAAGTGAAAGCATAGCACGAAGTAAAAACACACACATGTCTACACGTTCCTCACCATTATAATTATTATTATTATTATTATTATTATATTATTATTATTATTATTATTATTATTATTATATTATTATTATTATTATTATTATTATTATTATTATATTATTATTATTATTATTATTATTATTATTATTATTATATTATTATTATTATTATTATATTATTATTATTATTATCATTATTATATTATTATTTTATTATTATCATTATTATTTTATTATTTTTTGTTTTTGTTTTTGTTTTTTTTTGGTTTTTTGTTTGTTTGTTAATTACACGTGTAGTGAGACTGTTGGGACTCTTGACTTTATCAGTAGCTGATCAGCAGTGTATAGTGTTTGTGTCAGTGACAGTGACAAGTTTGGCACCCCTAGAGTAGAACACACACTGACACTGACATCGTGCTTCGATCATTATCAGCAGGTCTGCATGTTTTCATGTCTTTGTAAACATTGTAATTGTAATGCGATGTCTCTTCTGGTGTGTAATAATATCAATAAAACAAAAAGTTCCTTCAAGGCTGAGGATTCGGTAGTCCAGAGGCGAAGTATCGGCTTCTCACCCAAAAGTTAGTGGGTTCAAACCCCACCAGAGGTTGAACAATTTTTTCGAGTTCTTTCGAGTAAAATCTACAACCCCTCCCCTCCCCCTCCCCAAACCGGTCCAGGTAGGTAGATCGACATCTAATCCCATCGGAGACGGACGATAAAAAGGAGGTCCCGTGTGCAGATCACAACACTCTGTGTACGTTAAAGATCCCTTGGCTGTTGACACTTGCAGGGCAGTCCGGGCAAAATTAAAAATCCTACAAAAATCTCGATATCACCTTTAGTTGTGGAGTTTGGGAAATCAAATCAAATCAAAATTTAAAAACCTCCAAGACCCATAGAGCCAGAGCGCATCCTGATTTCTTTAGCGTGAAGTGGAACAGCTGATTAAAATCCCTCCTGGATAGGACGCTAGTCTGACGCAGATTTTTACTCCCAAGCTAGTGCTTGCACCCATTTACATCTGGGTCGTATGCGGAAAATTCGTACTGAGTGTCCTTCCCAAGGAACACAATGTCGGACCTAGTTTTGCTAGGATTTGAACTCGGGACCTCATGATCCCAAATCCAGCAATTCAGTCACCGACGCCACATTCTAATGTGTAATCAATGAAATCATGATAATACTTACAACTTTATTGCAACTAGAAGAAGAAGAGATCGCCTACTCCAAAGAAGCTATTATTACTATTCATGCACATGTATATTATATGTGTTTGGCGGGCGATGCTGGTAGGTTCTACATATTTCCTTTTACTCTTTTACTTCCTTTATCTTGCTGTTTCCTCTTAACTTACCCCGAGATCACCCCAATGGTGGACGGGGTAAATTTCAATTAAAGAAACACACAATTATATGCTTTAAGATTTCAATTAGTAATCGGCTTCCAGAAGAGAGCTTGTCCTACTTGTTGGCAAGATCACAACCATTACCTTACACAGATAAGTGAGTTGTACGTAACTTACAAGTTACCGTTCAACGTGATTTTTAAGTGTTCTTTTCTTGAGCAAGAGATACTTATACTGTTGTCTTTTACTTTTACTTTAAATTGGTAGCATTGATTTCAATGTAAATGTAAACATATCGTGTCTCTGTCTGTTTCTCTGTCTCTGTCTCTGTCTCTGTCTCTGTCTCTGTCTCTGCTCTCTCTCTCTCTCTCTCTCTCTCTCTCTCTCTCTCTCTCTCTCTCTCTCTCTCTCTCTCTCTCTCTCTCTCTCTCTCTCTCTCTCTCTCTCTCTCTCTCTCTCTCTCTCTCTCTCTCTCTCTCTCTCTCTCGCTCTCTCTCTCTCTCTCGCTCTCTCTCTCTTCTCTCTCTCTCTCTCTCTCTCTCTCTCTCTCTCTCTCTCTCTCTCTCCCTCTCTCTCTCTCTCTCTCTCTCTCTCTCATCTCTCTCTCTCCCTCCCTTTCTCTCTCTCCCTCATCTCTCACACCCCCTCTCTTTCTCTCTCTCCCTCTCTCTCTCTCTCTCTCTCTCTCTCTCTCTCTCTCTCTCTCTCTCTCTCTCTCTCTCTCTCTCTCTCTCTCTCTCTCTCTCTCTCTCTCTCTCTCTCTCTCTCTCTCTCTCTCTCTCTCTCTCTCTCTCTCTCTCTCTCTCTCTCTCTCTCTCTCTCTCTCTCTCTCTCTCTCTCTCTCTCTCTCTCTCTCTCTCTCTCTCTCTCTCTCTCTCTGTGCCTCTCATACATACATGAATAATATTAATAATATACATGTACATGCATATCTCTCCTCGCATCAACTAATTTCAATAATATACCATTACTTCTTGTTGTTACAATTACATACACTGTATTGTTAGTGTGTAACCAGGTCATGACTGGCACATGACTACACAGATAAAGTCAAAGTAACAGTAACAATCAGACCACACTCAACTCATCACACGAGTCACGAGCTGGTTGGAAGTCAGTCCAGATAAAAAACATAGACTGAGCTGTCTTGGAGACTCTTGTATGAACATTGTTTTGTTGTTGAAGCTGATTAATTAGTACATCATGATGTAGCCTACTTATTTTGAGCTTCATCATAGATAGAAGGTCTATGTGTTTGCGTCTCTTTTTATGTTCACAGACATCATCTCATGTGGCGATCTCAAGGCTCTATAAGATATAGATAGACGTAACGATGGATGTGATAGTCCGTACTGCCGCACAAGCGCAGGCTGACCGACTATACATCATTTATCCCCCAGCAGAACATTTCATTCCAAACCCCAGCTGGTAGATCTTATTTCTTTCCTTTCCTTCTTTCACTTATCTTTCCTCTTGCTGTTTTCTCTTAATTCATCCTGAGATCACCGAAATGGTGGACAGGGTACATTTTAAAGAAACAAACAGACAAACATTTCAAATTCCTTCTCAACTCCTTGAGGAGCATGCAGTACAGCAGCCTGTTATGCGCTTCGTACTAACACCCTGACCAGAAATTTGTATATTTATAGCTAGGTATTCATTTACATCTCAGTGCAGTCAGGAAAGCAGGTGGAGCACATTTCCTACGAGCACAAAGCTGTGGGAAACAACACATGGGCCCGCAATGGGTTTCGGACACACTATCGTCGTGATTACAAACTCACAACACTACGGCTTCGCTACAACGCCTCTAAAGGATTTAATTTACCCCCCCCCCCGGACTTTAAACTACCAAAACAGGCCCAAATCATACACAATTGTTGTCAATAACGATAATAATGATAAATAATAATCATAATGATAATAACAATAATCCTGATAATAATAATAATAATAATAATAATAATAATAATAATAATAATAATAATAATAATAACAATAATAATGATGATGATGATGATGATGATGATAATAATAATAATAATAATAATGATGATGATGATGATGATAATGAATGATGATGATGATGAATGATAATGATGATGATGATGATGATAATAATAATAATAATAATGATGATGATGATGATGATAATAATAATAATGATAATGATAAGGATAAAAATAATAATAATAATAATAATAATAATAATGATAATAATAATAATAATAATAATAATAATAATAACGATAATGATAAAAAATAATAATAATAATAATAATAATAATAATAATAATAATAATAATAATAATAATAATAATAATAATAACGATAATAATAATAATAATAATAATAATAATAATAATAATAATAATAATAATAATAATGAATAATAATAATAATAATAATAATAATAATAATAATAATAATAATAATAATAATAATAATAATAATAATAATAATAATAATAATATAATAATAATAATAATAATAATAATAATAATAATAATAATATAATAATAATAATAATAATAATAATAATAATAATAATAATAATAATAATAATGATAATGATAATAATAATAGTAATAATAATAATAATAATAATAATAATAATAATAATAATAATAATAATAATGATAATGATAATGATGATAATGATAATAATAATAATAATAATAATAATAATAATAATAATAATAATAATAATAATAATAATAATAGTTATAATAATAATAACAACAACAACACTAATGAGGATGGAACTAGCGCCACTGTAGCACATGCAATTGAACAGGAGACGCCCAATAACTCTAGACATTCACCATCACACTAAATCACTTTATGTGTTCGGGTCTGGTTATTCTTATTGATTTTCAATGTAATGATTAATCACAGCTCACAATACACGGAGAGAAGGTAAACTTGAGGTTAGCCTACATAAAAGATACTATATAGTATAAGTTCGACCATTTATTATATTGTATGCTTAATCGACCCAGTCATACCTTTGGCAACACCCAAGCAAATAAAGATCATATTATTTGAATGAAACCAGACAAAAAAACCCAACGAAAACAAACAACCCCCCCCCCTCCCAAACAAAAAAAGTATCAACATTCTGTCTACGTGCTTAAATTAAGTATAAAAATAAATCTCACTTAGTCCTAGTCCCATTGCGGTTGTGACATAATATCACTATCATATCATGTAATTTGTAATAATAGAATGTCGTATTCTGCTGTAAGTGCATGGTTTTCGCAGTAAACGTTCTTGTATAACTATAACCCAAGTTTTGTAGGTTAAAGAAGATTTCACTAAATGTATTGATGATAAATATACTATTGGTGTTATTTATTTGGATTTTCGCAAGGCTTTTGATTTATTACCCTATGAAAGACCATGTAAAGCTTCAGGCTTGCGGTATAGTTGGGGATATATTATGTTGGATTAAATCGTTCCTTTCAAATCGCCGTCAGAGAGTAAAAGTTAAAAATAAAGGTTCTGACTTTAAACCCGTTAACAGTGGTGTTCCCCAGGGTAGTGTGATTGGCCCTATCTTTCTGATCTTTCTGACACAATTAAGTCTACCTGCAAATTCTTTTCGGATGATACAAAAAATGTATTCCCGGACTGAAAACTATCAAGTATTGCAAAATGATTTATACTCTTTGTTTAGATGGTCTGAAGACTGGCAATTGGATTTCAATATTTCCAAATGTAAGATCACGTATGTTGGTAAAAATAATCCCATGATTTCATATTTTGTTGACGCCAACAGATTCAGTGACTTGTCTTTTATAGAGTCAGAAAAGTATCTCGGTGCAATCTTTGATAAGAATCTGAATTTTGATGAACATAATATTCATAAATGCATTAATAAGGCAAATAGAATGATTGGAATTATTTATAGAAGTTGTTCATATATGGATGTAAACATGTTTCTTACACTTTATAAAACTGTTATTCGACCTATAGTGGAGTGTGGAAATTGTATATGGAGTCCTTTATTTAAACGGCAATCAATTATTTTAGAAAAAGTACAAAGACGAGCGACAAGGTTATTGAAAGAATTTGAGCATGATGACATGTGATATGATGTAAGATTGAAACTCCTTCCACTCCCCTCACTAAAATACAAAAGAAAACGGGAGGATCTTATCCAATTGTATACAATTGTTCATAACATAGATAACATTGATGATAAATAATTTTTCCATTATTCTCATGTGAATTTTACTCGGGGTGATAGATTTAAGATTTATATTACAGGAAGTTCTACTTCTGTGAGACGATTTATATTACAGGAAGTTCTACTTCTGTGAGACGATTTATGAGACGATTTATATTACAGGAAGTTCTATTCTGTGAGACGATTTATATTACAGGAAGTTCTACTTCTGTGAGACGATTTATATGACAGGAAGTTCTACTTCTGTGAGACGATTTATATTACAGGAAGTTCTACTTCTGTGAGACGATTTATATTACATTAAGTTCTACTTACGTGAGACGATTTATATTACAGGAAGTTCTACTTATGTGAGACGATTTATATTACAGGAAGTTCTTCTTCTATGAGACATAATTTGTTCATAGTCAAATTAAGGAATAATTTACTGTTCAAAACAAACAAAATGCGAACAGTATTAATTCTTTTTAAAACGCCATTGATATGGAGCTCTATGATTTAAAATATTTATATGATGAGTGAATGTGCATATGTTCAACCATTTTTAAAATTCCATGATTAGATTTGAGATATATGGGGCATTTAAAGATTAAATGACATATATAGCCTATAAAAAGATATGATATGATATGATATGATATAATAAGTGTTTTGTTCTCTCTTTTTCTTTTCGTGATTCCTTTTCATTCTAGTTTTATTTGATTTATGTCTTGTTTGAAAAAAATTTTGGTCTGCTTTGTGCTTAGTGTATTTAATGACATAGTTTGGCTTGTTATTGAAATGAACGTGCATTGATCTCGGTTCGAATAATGGATTCATTTACTTGTTGGACCGGTGGTGGTATAATAACAATTAACATTATTGTAATAATGGATGCCCACTGAGGATAATCATTACGATCAGCATACGATATTAATACTAGTGATAATAATAGAAGTGAGTGGTGGTGGTAGTGGTGGTGATGATGGCGGTTATAGTAATACATGTAACAATCTGTCTGTTTACCTTCACTTTTATTCTTTGTCAGTATCTCTGTCCCTGTCTGTCTGTCTGTTTTCCGTCCGTCCATCCATCCGTCCACCCGTCTGTCTGTATGTCTGTCTCTGCCCCTCTGCTTTCTGTCTCTGTCTCTTTGTCTCTGTTTCTTTTCTGTTTCTGTCTTCTGTGTCTGTGTCTGTGTCTGTGTCTGTGTTTGTGTCTGTGTCTGTCTGTCTGTTTGTCTGTCTGTTTGTCTGTCTGTGTGTCTGTCTCTGTCTCTGTCTCTCTATTTCTCTGTCGCTCTGTCTCTGTCTCTGTATCTCTCTGTCTCTCTGTCTCTGTTTGTTTCTGTCTCTGTCTCTGTCTCTGTCTCTGTCTCTGTCTCTGTCTCTGTCTCTGTCTCTGTCTGTGCCAGGCATACCTTCTACGAAAATTAACAGACTCGAAACTTATTTTGATTGCGCAATAAATGGACAACCCTCCCCTCCCCATCGGATGTTTCGATAAAGTAGATAAAACTTATCCTAATCAAACGATGCCATTTAACCACATTTCGTCACATTGGACACACAGCGATGGAGGCATTCATTGTTGAATCACTTAGTATTATATCTACATGAACATTACATTGAAGACATGTAAGGGTCGATGCTTGCTACTTCAATGGTTCTCTTTTTTTTTAAATAACATCAGACTAGTCATTGAAATTGGGAACTTTTTTTTTAATAACATCATAAGATTTAGATTTTTTTTTTAATAACATCAGACTAGTCATTGAAATTGGGGAACTTTTTTCTATAAGATTTAGTTTTTTTTAATAACATCAGACTAGTCATTGAAATTGAGGAACTTTTTCTATAAGATTTAGTTTTTTTTTATTAATAGTATCAGACTAGTCGCTGAATTGAGAAACCTTTTTCTATAAGATTAGTTTTTTTATTAATAGCATCAGACTAGTCACTCAAATTGAGGAACTTTTTTCTATAAGATTAGTTTTTTTTTTAATAACACCAGACTAGTCACTCAAATTGAGGAACTTTTTTTGTATAAGATTAGTTTTTTTAATAACATCAGACTAGTCACTCAAATTGAGGAACTTTTTTCATAAGATTAGTTTTTTTTAATGACATCAGACTAGTCACTCAAATTGAGGAACTTTTTTAAGATTAGTTTTTTTTATAGACTAGATTAGTTTTTTTTTTTTTAATAGCATCAGACTAGTCACTCAAATTGAGGAACTTTTTTTCTACAAGATTAGCTTTTTTAATGTATCAATTCATTTATAAAATAATGTATCTATTTATTTGTTTGTTTCTTTCTTTCTTTATCTGTTCATTTATTCATTTATCTATATATTCTATCATCATTCATTCATTCATTCATTCATTCATTCATTCATTCATTCATTGTTTATTTATTGATTTACTTATTTTTTATATATTTAAAAAAATCTATTTTTTTATTTATTTATTCTTTTTTTTGTTTATTCATTTATTTTGTATTTGTCTATTTATTCGTCTATTCGGTTATTCATTTATTTATCTATTTATTTATTCATTCATTTGTTTATGTATTTATTTATATACCTGTATATTTATCCATTTATTTATATATTCGTTTATTCGTTTATTTATTTGTTATCCATCCATATCTTTATCCATTCTTTATTTGTTTATGTATCTAGTTTTTAAAATTCATTTATTCATTTATTTATATATTTATTTATCTGTTTTTCAATTAAGTAATTAAGTAATTTATTTATGAATATATTTATTTACTTATTTTGTATACATTTATCTATTAATTTATTTACTTATTTAAATAGTTACATAAGCCTATGTTTCTACCCATATACAAATTGAGAATACGATAAGAAGTATCCTTCTTATGCTGATGATTCTCAGCTGTATATCACTGGTAAAGGTGACAACCTTTAAGCATTGTTATATACAGCAAGGCCAATGGACAAGCTAGGGAAACGCCTTGCAGATGAGCCTAATCTGGAACGATCTTTGGCAAGTGGCGCCGTTAAGGATACGTTTCATAATCCGATCAGTAGCATATAATATGACCTCTTACCCTCAAATGCAAACTTGGTGAAGTGAGGAAAGACAAACGATGCAACTTGCCCATTATGCCAATGTAAACAAACTGTTGAACATGTCCTCAGGTCATGCAAAACTTCCACAGCACAGGGTCGGTACACATGGAGACACAACCAAATACTCCAGGAACTAGCGTCAATTATAAGTTCAGCTAGAGGAACACCACAAACATCAACTACCACATCACCCTTCAACGTTGGAGCAGGCACAGCCAGAAAATAGATATAACAACCTTTGAAAAGGTACCTCTAATCAACGCTGTATACCAAACGGAGCTGATGACTGGAATCTGTCGGCAGACCTTCCAGACTGGAGAACCATCCCCAGGTTTTTTAGAATGAGTGGAATTAAACCTGATTTGGTACTTCAGCCAACCTCCACAGACTAAATTATCATAATTGAACTGACAGTGCCCTATGGAAGCAGAATCGACCAAGCTCACGAGAACAAATCTACAAAGTACTGCGACACCAAAGATCTCCAAAAGGCCGGATATATTACCAGTACAGAGTGCTGGCAGTAGAAGATTGGCGCCAGAGGGTTTGTAGGAGCATTGACTTATTCCATGCTGTGAGCTCGTAATTACAATAAACATACGTACTAGAGCACTCAAAAGCGGAACAGAGGTATCGTTAGATCTGATCAAGAAATGGGAGTTTGCTTCATATAACATAAAAATTACCACTATGTATGGATGTAAAATGGCAGCATGGCAAAATGCAGGGACCAATTGAATAACAAATCAAGCAACGATGAGCGTGGTTAGCTGGTGGAAGGATGACCTGCTGGGGATCCAAACCATCGACAATGAAAATAAAGACCTAGGAGTCATTGCTTAGGTGCGCCCCCCCACCTTCCTTCGCACTCATATTGTAAGAACATTAAGGGCCGAAACAGTTGATCGACAGAGACTCTCTTCTTATGAAGACTCTCTGTCTTTATCTCTTATTAAGTTTCCTTCTACTTGTAACTCTTTACTAGCTGACCTCTCCAAAAAAGTTTCGTTAAAACGTCTCCAAATTGTACAAAACAATGCCGCTAACTACTAGGGCTATTTTTAGAAGCAACAGATGATGGCATGTAACTCCACTGGCTCCTTTTAGAACGTCACTGGATTGCAGTTGATTACAAATATAAAACATGTCAAGTTGTACACAAATGTCTCCAATGCACTGCCCCAGAATATTTGAAAAATTTGCATGAAATTTTACACACCCACGAGAGACCTCATGTTCTCCCAAGATAAAACTGTCTTATCTAAACCAATCAAAAACTGCAACGCTTTAGGCTGTCGTTTTTCCTCTTATGTCGGACTCTTTTACTGGAATAAATTACCCAGAGATATCCGAGACGAATCCTCATCTGCAACATCCCAAAAGACATTGAAACACCATTTAGTATATTGAAGACCATCTGTAGGGGCTGTCTTTGGATTCGTCCTCATGTCATTCCTTCACGTTTTGAAGTGGATTTTGAATTTTTAGTTTGTTTTAGATTGTTATATATATATATATATATATATATATATATATATATATATATATATATATATATATATATATATGTTCTATTTTATGATGTGTGTTGTTCCTCCTGAATATGTTATAAATGGATCTTGATTGATTTGTATGGTTGATAATGTTCATTTTGGTACATTTGATTAACTTCTTTGCTGTCGAAAAGCACATATAGCCTGGCTCAATCAGGGATATGCACTATGTAAATTCCATTCATTATTATTGCTATTATTTATATATCTATATATTTATATATTTATATATATTTATGTATTTACATATTTATGTATTTATATATTTATTTATTTATTATTCATTCATTTATTTATGTGTGTGTTTGTTTACTTTTTAAAGATCTAATTGTCTATACGAAAAGTCAAACAAATTATTTGAAAAAATGAAAAGGCCATTTCATGATATTTAGCAACATGTGCAATTATAGAATTCCTAATGATAAAGTTGATAATAGACTGAATTTGTGAACGCCCCACCCCCTTCCCCCAACCTCCCACAAACGCACGCATTAACCACCGAGAACCCCCCCCCCCCACAATTAAACAAAACAAGTTGCCATTCATAGTCGTTATTCATTCTAAACAGAAATCATTGGCTAGAGATACTTGTAAGGCACACCATACCAACTTCCTGACGCTATTAAGCTACATTATGTATCTTTTTTCTTTTCTTTTTTTACTGCTGTTTTGTATGTAGTAGGTACTCATTTACACCTGAATCAAGTGAAGAAAGTAAGAGAAACTCTCATGGAAAGACGCTTTTTCTGTGGTATATCAAATATAAACACATCTTGACCCCCGCCCCCACCACCACCAAAAAAAAAATGGAAGCGACGTCAACAAGAATTAATACAGCGCATAAGAACATCACTGACAGCAATAACAGCTCGGCATCGGCCAGTGTTTTCACCGATGTGGTTGACAGTACAAGTTCATTATATTTCTTTAATTCCATTGCTCAGATCGATAAGCAATTTTTATAGACGATTTCAGCTGGTAAAAGGCTGTTTGACCATTGCTATATTTGTCATGAATGTTGCTCTTCTATCAAACTATTTTTCTATCTTTCTTTCTTTCTTCACCTCTCACTAAAGGTCAATGTATTTGTCTATCTGTTTTTATTTTACTATAGCCAAACCTATTTCGTTGTTTAATGTTTTGAAATGGTTCGAGACTTCACGTAGTAGAAATGTTGGATCCGGCAGCCTAACCATTCGGCCATTATGGCCATAGATGTCAAGATTATTCCGGTTTCCGTGAAGCGGAACAGGTGATTATAATCACCTCCTGAGTCTGACGCATGTTTTTATTCCCAAGCTAATGCATGTACCCATTTGCACCTGGGTAGAGTCGGGGAAATGCCTGTTACAGTGTATCACTGTTAAGTGACTTCCCCAAGAACCCAACGGCGGATCTAGCTTTGAATGGACTCGAACCCGGTACCTAAAGATCCCAAGTCCGGCAGCCTAACCACTCGGCCACCGCCGACGTTACTATATGCCTGGGGTTTTGTGACCATGTGTTTGGTTATGAAGAGTCCGTGATTTTTATTTTTACTTTTTTCACGACGGTGTACACTTATTATAATATTAGAAGATGACGTCACTCTGTCTCGGGGTCATCCGGGGACTCGGTAGTCCAGTGGCAAGGTGTCGGCCTCTCAACCAAAAGGTTGTGGATTCGAGCCCCCGCCAGCGGTTGACATTTTTTTCGCGTTTTTCGAGTAAAATCACACCCTTGGTCCAGGTAGGTGGATCGATGCCTAGTCCCATCGGAGATGGACGATGAAAAGGAGGTCCCGTGTGCAGATCACAATGATCTGTGCACGTTAAAGATCACTTGGTCGTTTACAGGGCAGCCCGGGAAAAATTAAAAACCCTGAGATCACCTTAGTTGTGGATGTGGGTATTCAAATCAAATCAAATCAAATCAAAATCCGGGCCACCGACAAAATTGAAATGTGGCGGTGCAGGAATAGTTAAGGGCCCAGCTACCTCAACCAGTCAACTTCAGATTTTTACCTAATTTGACTTTTATCATTGAAACAAAAAACAACAACCTGTGTAGTCATGGACCCCTCAAGATCTAATGGGGCTCCTAAAGGCTCCATGGGCAAGGCACCGGCTGACACCCATCTTCTCGGTTGGCCTGCTATGCCTTACACTTAGGCCTGTAACACTGCTTTATTCGCTTGACTCAAGTATGAATGAGAACTCAACGCGCTCAAAGAAGAATCTCGTCAAAATGTCACAAAGAAGCCCAATAATCGGTGAATGTACCCGCATAACGTACGTTTCACATAATATTGAGGATTTCAACGAAATGGTCTGCAGGCCAGTGTTGGAGGACAGCAAAGGGATGTAAAGTTGGTGAAACTTCACTTGCGCGGACTGCGGAGATTCGTATTTTATCGATATGGAAAGGACGGGATGGGGGTGTTGTCTGTTTTAGTTACTGTTACTTTTCTTAACTTTGCATGATTGTTTCGTTTTTCACGTTGATGAAGTTTGAGATTGCATAGCTTTGACCTCAGGCAAGGCCGTCTATATGGTACACTATATAGACGGCCTTGCCTGAGGTCGTACCAATAATATTATGACAAATGATCATCTGTTATCAACACGACACAATCACTTTATCAAACAGCCCGCGTTGTAATCGCTTGGTGAAGTTCAAAATGATTCCTTTCAGATGGTAAATATAGTCATTGAGTCAGTTGTTGTGAGGTAGACACTGCCATTGTCGAATCAAAAACAAAAAACGAAATCAGATGGCTGCGTTTTGTGTTGTTGTTGTTGTTGTCTTATGGGAAAATTCCAATCAGCATATCATTCAAAACACAGTATTGAAACTGCTTTCTTAGAAATCTTCAATGACATTTTGCTAAATATCGATAGTGGTCACACATCATTCCTCTCATTTTTAGATTCATCCTTTGCATTTGATGCAATCGATCATAACAATTTATTAAAACGTTTGTCGCATGTGGAAAAAAGGAATTCAATAATTCTCATCATATCTAGAAGGTCATTATCAGACAGTAAAAACTTGCGGTTTTTAAACATCAAGAAATGAAGAAATGACATTTGGTGTACCTCAAGGATCGGTTTTAGCCTCTATTCTATCAACAATTTACATGCAAGCATTTGTTAACATCTTCCAAACATGCAACCAAAAATATCACCTCTATACATAGAATACCAAGTTATAAAAATCTTCAGACAAAAACCAAATAACAAATGACACGTATGATCTTGAAATTTGTCTTAAAGATGTTAAGAAATGAATGTCAACAAATAAACTTTAACTAAATGATGAAAATACTGAATTTCTCCTTGTAATAAATTGCAATACGCCTATTGAGTGTGACTCTTTCTTCTTAACAATTGGAGAAGAGAATATAAAACCTAATAACAAAGCAAAAATCTAGGTGTCACTATTGATTGTTATCT
>JAXRKP010000011.1:52500-112500 GCA_037039925.1 Doris montereyensis | reverse complement strand
ACTCTCACAGCAATCATAAACCAGCGCATACTACCGTGCTGCTTCATGAATATTACGATAAAATTTTCATTTGTGATAATAATATTATCATGCAAATTAGAAGCCAGGTAAGAATAATTTTTGTTTTCTAAAAAAGACATGGTTGGCCCTCACCGAAATCTTTCCCAAATTAGACTCGGTGTTTCTCGCGTCACGTAACGGAAAACGCGAATCGGTTTCTGTTTCTTGATTGGTTGCCCAAGTACGACAGAAGTGCTAGGCCAGACCAACATGGCGACACTAGAGGAAGGGCAGGAATATGGTCTAGCTTCAAATTTTCAACATTCTGGAAACATATCAGTTATTCATTTTAAACTGAACGATTCTGTCCTAAAATCATTAGAGGATTATTGTAAAGTTAGAGTAAGTATTCGTGAACTGTTTCCTTCTGATATAACAGCATATATTCCGTGACAGATGGTTGAAATGCGAAGTTCGCATTTTTTTCTCTCATTCTCAGTCTGAAACAATTTCTCTCGGATGGATCCAGAGATATATCACAAGTGAACATAATCTCAGTAGAATGACATCAGATCTTATTTGTATATTAAGGGTGTGATCAGTAACACACTTAAAGACTGGTCAGGTATTGGCAATTAAAAGAAAATCTGGGTCAGACGATGATCCGATATTTCTTTATGATCTTTTCATACAGCTGTTTTTTTTGTGTTCTTGTCGAACGGAGGCTGTAGACTATGTAGCAGATGTTTGTATGTGAGGGATGAGACAGATGTATGGCCGCTAGTGTCCAACATATAACAACCTATGGAGCATTAGTTTTGATCTATCAGTTGATATTGTTGATGGTGGGTCAGCCTTTGAAAGAAAGAAAGCAAAGTAGGCTAAAAAATAAAAAGTAAATTAAATGTAACTTATGGTAGGCCATGTAGATTTATCCCACTAATCAAGGATCTGGTGATCAGTGCAGTAGAATCTAGAAGTACTTTACCCAGAAGAGTAATTTACTGATACCATTTTCATCTCAAAGACAAAAACATTCTCTTTTTTAATCAGACCTGTAGATTTATATAGATCTAGATCAATGTCTTAATTCTCACTCCTTTTCAAAATTTGCTTTGAATTTGTGTAGCTTACCTAAAAGTGAGTATGAATGTAAGTAAATCTCAAATTGTGACCTTTTTTCCTACCAAAGTTGCTAGGTCATGATACTATGTAATCTCAACTCTCAATTTTGGGTTAAGCCTTCAGGCATTGTGTTTAAATCTTTTCCATTTCTCTCTAAAAAGACTTCTGGAAAAAGGAGTTTTATAGTCCAGCCATTATTTTAACCGTTTCATGTTTAAACCGACACACGCTTTTGCCTTCCGAAAGTTCAAACCGACAGCCGCCGATGTAGGCCCTCATTGTTGAAACTGACAAGGCACACGCCTCTTATTTTGTTAGCTCTCATTGGTCTTATCAATGATGCTATGTACTAAATTTAGAGTAGATTACATACATTTTTTGAAAGAGACGTTAGGAAAGCTTCACGTGACCTTTGAGTGTATTAGCGCGAAGGTAAAGGCTGTTACACAGTCTTTTAAGAAGCTCTCCATCAATGTGCTCGATAATGTTGATGAGGGCTGGAATGCAGTTACTGTTGGGAGAGGGAAAGTAAGAGGATCTAGATCTAGAAGTAAATGCTTTGTAGATTCAATGTCCACTGTAAGATATAAATCTACTTCACAAGTAGATTATAAAGATGAAAATGATTTTATTTATCAAGGCATTGATCTGGATCTGATTATCGGAAACAATACTGAGTAGATCTAGTTCTGGTACTCTAGGGTCTCTCTCTCTCTCTGTGTCTTTCCCCCTCTCTCTCTCTCTCCTTTCCCTTTTGCAATACGGATCTTGAAACTATTTTTGCGTTTCTGAAAGAAGTAGGGAATGGGGCTCAGGAAGTAAAAACAGGGTTTCCATGCATCAGGGAAATCCTTGAAAATGAAAAAAATGTTTCCCGGTCGAGAAAATACCAGGGGAAATGATATGTTGAGGACCAACATGAGGGAAGATCAGGGAAATCAAAGTAGACATGAACAATTATCGGCAATGCGAATAAGATCATGGATGATCATTTTGTTATCCATTTTCGGTCATGCATGCTTTGCTGTTTGGCGATTCTTTCATATTGAAACTAAACGATTCCGATACCTTCTTTAAAATTGTAAAATTTGCCCGGGAAATTAGTGTCGGATTTCGACACAAAGCTTTCCATACTTTCTTTTGTTTTTTAGCGCCTATACAGTATCATGAACTGCATATCTACGGCCCAGCCTCCTTTCTTCAATTTAACTTTTACTCTGGAGAGATTAAGAATGCTGTGTGTGTTAAAAAACCAATCGCGCACATTCTAATATATGGTTTGTGTGAAAAGGAGGGAGACAGAGGGCAATGTGCACATTTAAAGTCTGATCGTGCACGTGTGTGTGTAATAAGGTTATACAGAATGTTTGTGTGTGTTTAATGCGACCAATCGCGCATGTGTGTATTAGTATTAGAGAGATAGTATAAATGGAGAGTCGGGAGTTTACGGCTGACCGAAAGGCAAATGCAAGTGTTTAGTAAGGATAGAGGAGGTTGGATGATCGAAGGGATATTAATGTCATGCACCCACAGCCTCATAGCAGAATAGAGGTGGGGAAGGGGACAGGGTGAAGAAAGTCGATGTGAAAACATATGATGGCAAAATAAGAGGCGACTGAGTCTAACATACGGTATCGGAAGAGAAAGAGAAATAATGAATGTGTCTACCGGGAAGAAGGCAATCATGTACTATACTACTACTAGATTTAGATCTAGATTCCGGTTTATTGAAGAAGAAGGAAAGAGGGGGTGGGGTGGTTGCCAATATAATGGAGATTTTTACTAGGGGAGGGGGTGGGTAGATGTTTTACGTTGCAGTCAATTAAAAACTAGATCTAGTTTTAAGTTTTGATCCTGAGAAAGAAAGAGAGTCTGGGAGGGGGGGGCCCGGTGGTTAAAATTAGAATACAGGAATATCTATAATTGGCAGAGCTCAATCAAGTTATAGAGAAAGCCTTCCAAACCTTATTTTCTCCTGGGTAGACTGAGTAAGTATTTATGCGTGGATATTGTCACTCTTGTGTTTGATTTATTTTTCGAAAGGAGATTAAAAAAATCATTTTTGCACTGTTTGGATGTTTTGTGAAATGATAGGGGTAGATCTATCAGCTATCAGAATTATTATTTTTCAGAAATGTGTGAGAAAATGCTGAAATTAGGTGAAATATTATTAATCCAAGTGAAACATTAAAGAAATGTGTTATCACTTTTCATTTCATTGAGATGCACTAGAAAATCATTCACTTATATTCACTTATGATTTGAATTAACAATTTATAATAATGCATTGAAATTGGAAATATTTACGCTGTTCTCCGGTTCTAGCGTCAGGGGAGTATTTCATTTCCGAGGAAGGATTTATTGTGTTGAGGTAGGAAATTTTCAGACTTTGTGCTGGACACCCTGACAATAGGCTATGCCTATGTTTCGCGTTTGGGAGCATTTTTCAGGTTTGGCAAAATTGAAAATTTAAAGTTCAGGTTTCAGTGACCTTGGGTGCTGGCACCCATGGTGGACAGGGTTACTGCAAAGAAACCAAACCTCTCTCAAGAAAGAAACTAAGCATGAACTCAATGTCACCCAAAACATGTAAATTACCATGCTTCTTTCATCACTCACTCGAATGTTACTCTTTCATTTCACGTCCAATTTCTATTTGTAATTCATATAAATTAAATTTTACAAAACAATATATACATGAACAATAAAACAACACCTGTAACTCATCGAATATTTATTTAGCAACTCAAAACCAAACTTTAAATTGAGTTTTGTGGCTATTTTACGATGTAAGATCAGCTAGCAGGAAGTCAGAAAAATGTAACCCTGCCAGATTGCCACAACGGTGGGAAGTCTGAACACATAGAACAAAATGGCTGTCACTTAATGTATACACATGAAAGGGTTAACCTAAGAAGAACACTGGGTCTTTATTTAGGGCGTGTTACCATTAACCCGGGGAATTGCGTTGGCTTTAAATTTAGGACCTACCTCATTGGCATTTGAAGAGCGCAGGCCCTATATTTAATGCGTGATACCTTGGCTTCTTTAATAGAAATTTCCACTTTCTTTGGATGGTTAATGATGTAGTTTGACCTGTGAGTTCATGGTTTAACAACAACCAATGAAATTACAAGTTATTTTGATCCTGTAGCTTTTGTGTGGCTTCGCTATCGTTTGTCAAAGTGACGCTTTCCCATTCAAAAGACTTTGTGCAAGCCTTAGTGTCTCAATATTTAATGAATTCCTATATTCTATCAAATTTCAGAAAATACCTATTTTATAGGTCATATCTGTAAAGTGAAATTATTGTTCAAATTGAGTCAAGATCTTAGTTCGGCTCCTTGCATGCACACATATTTTTTCATGCAAATGCTTGGGCAACCCTTCACTTTAAGAATATCACTTTCGTTTAATTGCTTTTGAACATTGAAATATCCGATGGTAATTGGTATGTCGGTGGTTATGGGCAACTTGTCAATTCTCACCGGGAGATGTAGTTACGGTTGTTAATAGTATTAACACACAAACTCAAGGTTAAGTCCCTCCGGCATCTCATTCCAACAACTGTGTTGCTTGGCAATGCCTTGAAACGATTCATATTTTTGATTTACTGTATATCTCTGACAATTGTGACAAATATGATACAATGGCTGCTGTTCAAAGTATTTGACTCATTAGATATAGAAGAGAAAATAATAACTGATACACAACAAAAAAACAACTTATTATCTTCTTTTCAAAAGTTTTAAAAAATTTAAGTTTGAAAACTTTTTTTTTATCATGATACTTTGAACTTAATGAATGACAACAGAATAGCTAAATCAGTATACAGTGCTTAAACTCAAGGTAAAAGACTAAAAGGCAGACCTTGGAGAAAGTGGGAAGAAGATATAAAAGAGGCATCAACGCAAAGAAATTTAACTTTCACGGAAGGAAACACAATGTTAGGACAGGGCAGCCTGGAGAAAGATCATTTCAGGCATCTAAAACCCATACACTGGAAGATAGAATGGGAGCTGATAAAGAAAAAAGAGAAAGCAGTAATATGTTGAGAATAAATATCAACTTACAATGTCATCACAGTAGAATTTAAATACTACAAAAAAATAATTTAAGAAAATGTGATGAACATTTTTAAAAAGTTAGAAGATAAAATGTACATCTTTAAGAAGATTCAAAAGATAATTATATGCATTTTTAAGTACAGCTTGGTGGAGAAAGTCTTATTTATGGGTTAAAAAATTCTTTTCATTTTAATTGCTAATCAAAAGTATTTTGAATCAAGTCTTGATGCTTAATCCAAAGGAAACAGTTTTTAATTAGTGAAAATGAACTACAAAAGGTATGAATGATTCCTTGCTCTCGATAGTCATTGTGACATGTTGTTGCCTGTGCAGAAAGAAACATTTCACAAGTACTTTTCCAACGCAATGTAAACGGGTGAAAATGTGACACATGAATTGGGGGGGTGGATTTGTTAGTATGCGAGTTTCAAGCATTTTGTTTTATTTCGAGTGTTTAATTGCTAGCCAATAACTAGAAAGCAGGGTGTCCTGCAAGGCCGGAAAGTCGAAATATGTCAGATTTTTCATACTCAGGTTGGAAATTGATGTCTTGGGTAGGAAAACAAGTAGGAAATGGGGCTCAGGTAGTAAAAACAGGGTTCCCATGCATCAGGGAAATTCTTGAAAATGAAAATAATGTTTCCCGGTCAAGAGAAAATCAGGCAAATCGGCGTAGACATGAACAATTATCGGCACCACGAGATAGGAAAATGCGAATACGTTTGTCGACGATGAATCATCATTTTGTCATGCATGTTTTGCTGTCAGGCGATTCTTTCATGTTAAAACTAAACGATTCCGATACCTTCTGTAAAATTTGCCTGGGGAATTAGTATCGGATTTCGACACAAAGCTTTCAATACTTTCTTTAGTTTTAGCGCCTATACCAATACTGGCAATACCATGAACTGCCTATCTACGGCCCAGCCTCCTTTCTTCAATTTGACTCACTAGTTTTACTCTGGAGAGATTAAGAATGTCGTGTGTTAAAAAGCCGATCACGCACGTTGTTGTATGGTTCGTGTCAAAAGGAGGGAGGCAGGGCAATGTGCATATTTTAAGCCCGATCGCGCACGTGTGTGTAAGAAGGCGTAAAGAAGGCTAGACAGAATGTGTGTGTGTGTTTAATGCGACCAATCGCGCATGTGTTGATTAGTATATATAATGGAGAGTCAGGAATTTACGGATGACCGAAAGGCATGCAAGTGTTGCGTAAGAATAGAGGATGATCGAAGGGATATCATGCACGCACGGCCTGATAGCAGAATAGAGGTGGGGAAGGTGACAGGGTGAAGAAAATCAATGTGAAAACATGATGGCAAAAATAAGACGCGACTAAGTCTGACAATGACATACGGTATCGGAAGAGAAAGAGAAATAACGAATATGTCTACCGAGAAGAAGGCAATCATGTACTATACTACTACTAGATTTAGATCTAGATTCCGGTTGTATTGAAGAAGAAAGAAAGAGGGGTGGGGTGATTGCCAATATAATGGAGATTTTTACTAGGGAGGGGGTGGGTAGATCTAGTTTTAAGTTTTAAGTTTTTGATCCTGAGAAAGAAAGAGAGAGACTGTGGGGGGGCGGTGGTGGCTAAAAGTAGAACAGAGGAATATTTATAATTGGCAGAGTTTTATCAAGTTATAGAAAAAGCCTTCCAAACCTCATTTTATTCTCGGTAGATTGAGTAAGTATTTGTGCGTGTGTTTAGGCTTATGCCATTGTCACTCTTGTGTTTGATTTATTTTTCGAAAGAGATAATAAAAAAAATCATTTTTGCACTGTTTGCATGTTTTGTGAAATGATAGGGGTAGATCTATCAGTACTAGATATCTAGGTCTATCAGCTATCAGAATTATTATTTTTTCAGAAAAATGCTGAAATATAATTAATCCAAAGTGAAATATTAAAGAAATGTGTGATCACTTTTCATTTTATTGAGATGCACTAGAAAGTCATTCACTTATGATTTTAATTAACAATTTATAATAATGCTTTGAAAGTGGAAATATTTACGCTGTTCTTCATTTCTGGCGCCGGGAGAGTATTTCATTTCCTAAGTAGATTTTCAGTTGACTTTTTGCTGGACACCCTGAGAAGGCCATGCCAAGCTCCATTGGCTCTTCTACTTCCCATCTCTAGTAGACAATTTTACAAACACAAAACATAAGAAATGTAGGTTACGTTTAATCCTTTCATGGTTGAATATTAATCAGCTGAGCACGAGGTGAAAGTTCAAATGCCTACTGAGACGCTTTCACTACTGTGTTTACATTTATTGGCCAGAATAGTGTTTTTATTTGGGATTGTTAGACTGAAATGCTTACAGAAATTTTATATAAATGAAGACAAGAGGCTCAGATTTGAGGAAGTTATGTATAAATGTTTGGTTAAAATACTGACAACGTTTTAGCGTTTCATCGCCAGTGGTCAGGGGAATCTGAGCTGGTAAACTGTTCAACTGCACTGCCAGAATTATTATTTTTTTTATCGAACTCGTTCTCATTTTCCGTGTTGCTTCCAAGTTTTATTTCGCATAAAAAAAGTCTCTGATATCAGTATAAAAGACTATACAATAAAGATTGTCATAGTATATTAGTTAACTGGGTGCCGTGACTGAAACAATGATCAGTACACAGTATAGGCGTAGTAAGCGTACTCTAGATCAAGTAGTAGTACTTACTACACTACACACACATGTGTTGACCAATACAAAGAAAGGCCTTCAACTGCTTTGAATGAATCTTTAGTTAGTTCAAAACAAGACTTAAGTCATCCCATAATGCCAAAGATGGTGTCAATTCTAATTTTGGATATATTAAAGACCTCTTGTAGTGTAGAAGTTTATTAGAAGGGTGGGTGTTGGGGGCGGATTGAACTCGAAAGGGTTAAAGACTAATGTTTTATATGTGTCATCAATGAAGTGGGGTTGTTATGCTATTACACAGTTTAAATCGTTTAACTCATTAGTGTCTCTCGATTCCCGGACTGGAAGACGCTGACATTTTCTAAGTTTCCTGTGTGCTATTGATTGGTGACATTAGGGAAAGAATTCTTCTCTCTCTGTGCACTGTTACAACAGTCTGTTACGACAAAGTTTATGATAGAAATTAAAGCAAAAACAGAAAACTTAGAGCACGTAGATGATTGAAACAGAACAATGAAAGACAGTATAGAGAATCAAAATGTGGTTAATGACAGGCTTCACAGAAAGTGATGCTATTACAATAGGATCATGACCTTTAGCCTCAGAAAGAGGCTTAAATGGGCCAAATAAGAGCACTTAATATAAGTAACAAAAATAGGTTTGACAAGCCAAACTGATCGTTGAAAGAGGTGTAACCCACTTCCGGCTTGAACAATGAGAAACAGTTAGTGGACAGCGGGGCTAAACACAATTTGCGGCTGTTTTTGGCCGTTTTATACCGTAATGAGTTAACATTGAAACTGATGTTGAACTTTCACAATCTAATGGAATCAAAGATGTGCAAGTTTAAATGGATAAACGTTGTGGATAATATGTGCAAATGTGTGTGTCAGTAACGTAAAGTTGTTACAGCCCGATTGTCAACCATTTAAAAAAAATGTGTATTCAACCACTGAAAGGTTATTAACTATTGATAAGGAATCATCCATTTATATATATGCACGATACATTAAAAGTAAGCTTTTGTAGGCAGGGATGTCTTACATGCACACTGTTCACAAGGTATTTACTGTACTGTATTCCAAGAAATGTGAGGCCATTTGTTCCAGTAAGGTGGCTCTGTTTTTAAAATGACTTTATGAGGGGTAAAACGTGTGCTTCATAAACTGTATTATAAGTAATTAATATATATATTCTAAACTCTAAGACAATGTAGATGTTTTCATGTTATATGATAGAGCTTAAAAAACATTGACACAAGATAATCATGTATTGTTTAAAATTAATATTTGTATGCGAATCTTATAAATGCTCTTGTATTTTCTCCCATTTGATCTTTGATATTTGATCAAAATGAATTATTTGGATACGTTCCGTACTTCTAATTTATCCATGGATGAGTTGAATTTAAGTCATACCGCAAACTTATTCTCTCTATGCTGTCTATGCGGCAGATAAGTAGAAAGCTGAGTGATGGTATTTTTATCTTAGTTTACCTTTTCCATTTCTTGTATTTATTTTTCAGAATAAAGTTCAGAGAACAACTATTCAGTTTAAGGAAAACCAAGGGGTAAGCTCATTCATTTTCATTTGGCGGTGCTGATTGTCTGGAAGATTTTTAAAAAATCCTCGTAAATTTGTATGTCTTTGTCATTCAGAATATCATGAAGTTTCTGTGTAGTAATTCTTGAGTTATAAGCACTTACTCTTGTTTTTCTTTTAATATAAAAGAGCTTGTGGCTTCTTAAACTCCCCTCGGGAGACAGAAAGAGCAGTGAGACAGATCAGATGGCAAACAAATAAAGGAAGATTAATGGAATTACACATACATGATAATTTAGATCAATTATCTTGTAAACCTTTTATAAGATTGCTGCTAGCTTGAATGGATTCTCTGGAGATGTAATAACTTCTCATCATTTTGTAATCATGTTAGATGTTAACTTCAGTAAATTGAAATAATATGTTATTTTCTTACATTCCATTTTAGAAGCTGTGGTATCAGTGATCTAGTGATTAGGTTGCCAGACTTGGGATCATTAGGCCTTGTGTTTGAATCCTAGCAATGCTAGGTGCAACATTATTGTCCTTCGGAAAGACTCACATACGTACATGTTGCCCACTCGCCCCTGGTGTAAATGGGTATCGGCAACAGCTTGGTATTAAAAACCTGTGACAGACTAGCGTCATACTATAGAACCCGGCTCTATGGGTCGTAGGGGTTTTGAAACAACTTTACTATTTCACAAGCTGCTTTTTGTCCTTCTGTGCTACACAAATTGCCATCCCATTCGTTTTTGCTTTTGTTAGCTTTTGATTATTTTTGACAACTTGTTCTTTTTCTTAAAATTCCTCCAGGTAATTCGCATCCCTAGCCATGTTTCATCTGCTGGAAATCAACCTGAAAGAAATTATCAGTTTTCATTGTCTACACTGCCAGATCTAAATGGAAGCTTTGACTGTGTTCAGCAGACTACTAGGTATCTGTTTGTTTACAATATCTTGGTCGAGTTACAATGTCGATGGACTTGTTAAAGCTGAGTTTTGGGTTGAATCACTGTCCATGCTTAATTCATATCTCTCAAAAGTTATAGGTGATAAAGGGGCTGGTGGCCCTGTAACCTTTTTGAAAGAGTTCACTGATGGTAACAAATCTCATTATCTGATGATATTAGTAAGGTGTAGAGTTCAGTGATGGTGTGACTAAAATCATGTAACGACTTTGGCGACATCATGATAAAGTAATTTGAATATTACAGAGAAGCCAACCATTACGAAAAATACAAATTTCCCCCAAAATGATAATTGTGCATAAATAATGGAAGGTATGTTCTAGTCAATCAGAAGTTTGTAAGAAAGAGCTTGAATAGTACATGTCTGAAAATTATTTGGCATGCCTGCTATAGGCCCACATGTATTTGTGGAAAATGTAGAGATAGAAAAGTTGTCACGGATGAAAATTTTATAAACGGCAGTTATCTGTTTAGAGTTGTAGGCATGTCACACAGATTGATGCATTCACAATGATTCTATTAATAAAATTTGTTAATTGTCTCCTATCCCTGTGTAGGCAAGGCCATAGTAGTCTGCAGAGCATGGGGAACATGCAGTACAAAGTGTCTGTGCATGCCAGTGAGGACGTCTATGACAGAACTCGTGCCAAAATGAATCTTGTGGAGGAGGAAAGCAAAAAGTTTGGTATGTCATTGCTTTTGAGAATAAGAATCAATCTTAAAGAAAATTCTGTTTTCTTTTTCTTTTCTTTTTAGCCATTTATGTCTCCATTCTTCCTTTTGAAATACAATGATTAAACTAAGGATTGAGAAGAATGAGAAAAACACCCTAGCATGATTTTGACACGTAACATGTGTTTATTTCTTTTTCTTTCATTGTTTAATACTTTCCAACTCTGTATGGGAGCCTCAATGAAGTTAAAGTATTTGATAATTCTTGGGGGAGGGGGATAAGAGAGTAAACCCTTATAGCTGTAAATAAGCATATTGCCGTGTTACGGGATTTGTAATCATATAATTTAGTGTAGACAACTGGTATGGCAAAACTGGTCCCAATTCAAAAATCCAAGGAAGAATATTGTATTACATGAAAAAGCCCACAATGATAATAAACAATGTTCTTTGACATGAACTTCCATTACACTATATCAAAAGTGAAAAAAGCTGACATATTATTCCAGTTTTTATTTTGGATCAACCAAGTTGGGGGGGGGGGGAGATTGGTTTGAGCTTGTCGGATAAATGGCAGGCACGTCATGCTAAAACCATGTCCAGATTGCCTCTGTCTATATTGAAAACAAAATTGTAGTCTCACAAAAACAGATTAAGATTTTCTCTACAGTGGTTGACACAGGTTTGTCTAAAATAATAAATCCCAGTACACCACACAGGTCAACATTTTTGTTTTGTTGTACTTTCTTTATTTAAACTGATGAAATTTTGGTACTCATGGGCAACAGAGTCATTGAAAGTAGCATTGAATCTCCCCATTGTGTCCTTCACATTTGTTTTTATTTGTTTAACATTGTCAACAGGTGTTGACACAAGATCCACTCTCATGCAATTGGTGAATATTTAGTGGTCTGTTGGCGTGTACTCTTTAGCTTAAATGTTTTATCTTGCTGTTACCTCTTAATTCACCCTGAGGCCACGACATATGATAGATGGTGTAAATTTCAACGAGACATAAGTGAATATAAAGTTATGTGTTGTTAGATAAAGTTTCTTCAAGGCAAGCTGTATTCTTACAATTAATTTTTATTTGATCTGTGTCAAGGTCACACATTCAACTGATAAAAAGACTTTCCATGATGTCATGCATTATTGTCTCTGTAGTTTTGGAACTATTTGTCTTTACATTGAGTGATTTGCTCACTTTTTTAAGATGAATTGGATGTGAAAATTGACTCCTTTCTCTCTCTTGTACTTTGGAACTATTTGTCTTTACATTGAGTGATTTGCTCAATTTCTTTAAGGTGAATTGGATGTGAAAGTTGTCTTCTTTCTCTCTTGTACTTTGGGACTGTTTATCTTTACATTGAGTGATTTGCTCAATTTCTTTAAGGTGAATTGGATGTGAAAGTTGACTCTTTCTCTCTTGGTATTAAATATGTCATGATTTCTTGAAATGAAGTTTGCTATAATTTGAATCTGTTTTCATGGTGTAGCAAACGTAGTATCAAAGATTCTAAATATTTACATGACAAGAGAAGAGAGCTTTTATCTTTTACTTCATTCTCGTAAGTTTTAAATTACACGCCTCAGCCTAAATCAGCAATCAAGCTTAATAGTTTGACATGACATAAACAGAAAAAGGATCTTTTAGTGAGGTAAGACATAATTATAGTTATTGCATATTACCCCAACCTCCTACCCACCCTTTTTCTTTGACAAAACTTCCTGTTTTAAACAATTTGGGTGTGATGTCATGTGGGGACTATCCCCTTGGTCCAAGTAGGTGGATCGACACCTAATCTCATGGGAGATGGATGATAAAAAGGAGGTCCCTTGTGCAGATCACAACATTCTGTGCACGTTAAAGATCCTTTGGCTGTTTGCGGATGGACAGTCCAGGTAAAATTGAACATCCTGCCAAAACCCCTGAAAAACCTTAATTGTACAAAAAATAACACTTACTTGAGTGTGCTCATTTTTTTTTCTTTTCTTTGATTTTTTTTGCAGCACCAAAGAAATCAAACTCAGTAGGCGGCATATCAGCCAAAAAATGAAAAAGATTCTGCCTGCCGGAAACTTGAAATTAGCTCAAGTTCCTAAGGTCAGTCCCATGAACAAGCCTGCATCTAGTCTTGGATCTGGAATTCGCCACAGATTTTCTAGTTCTTCCATCACCCCTGCATCCACGCCATCGTCTTTGAAAAGCTCGTCCAATCCCGTTCCTTCCTCTTTCACCCGGATTCAGTCATCTTCACCTTCAGCATTATCGTCTCCAAGTCAGGTTAAGCACCTTTCAAATTCATCATCCATGACTAAGCCCCCGGGAACCACACAACAAGGTGTCCTTACATCTACATCGTCTAAACAGTCCTCTGGTGCAAGCAATATGCCATGCAGGTATGTTTTGGAGTTATCTTATGCTAGATTAAAAAATGTAAAGAATTCCTGTCATACTAATGACCATGGTTTGAAATTTTATCTAGTGCTTATAAACAAAATCCAATAGAATCACTGAAGTGAATTTCCCTGAGAAGATTACAGTCGGACCCGCTTATAGTAAGCTGATCTTGACTTATCAACCAACCTCAGGGCCATCGGTCCCAAGCCCTTATATAAAATGCAAAGGGCAGTGTTTACAATCAGTTGACATATTTAACATTCCACACTTGCAACTAGATCAAAAGAAGGCATTCCCGATTAATCCCAATTTTTTGCCTGTTCCCGGACGATTTTGATTAGGCAGGTTCGACTATCATTAAAGCATGGGCTATATATAGATTCTAGTCTGATTTTTTTCTCTTTGCACATGTCTCTGCGACACACATGCATACACTTCAGGACAGAAGAATGTTGTCATAATTAACAGCAAATGTTTCAGGGATGCATAGTGATGATCCTGTATTATGCACAGAAAAGAAAGAAGAATTCTTTTTCTTTTCTTTAAAGGTTCCGGTAAACGTAATGACAACCATTGAATGCTTAGCGTATTTTCTTTTCAGGGACCGTGTTATTCATCTTCTTGCTCTGAGGCCGTACAAAAAACCAGAACTTATCCTCCGTCTTCAAAGAGGTAAGCAATTAGAAAAACCTTCTGCACATTCTCTGTGAATTAATTTCATGTGTGCTTAAATTTTAAACACCTTATCATGCTGTGTTACATGTTTGCTTCTCATTTTTGTATATCATAAATATGAATTTGACACATTCTCATTTTAGTCATTCTGCAATGTTCCAATTGTTTCAACTGCTTTTAACAAGCCTAAAGCAATTGAAAATGCCATAGAATTTAACCTCTCTGCATATTCATTGCGGTAATGTCATGATTGACACATTGTGTAAAGGGAGAATGAAAGGGCATGTTCCAGGCAGAGCCATAAAAGAACATTTCCTCTGTGGTAAAAGTCAGTTCCTTTTACTGAAAGTCTTTCTGTCAGACAGTATGGATTGCTGTATAATGCCTTGACAGAATGACAGCTGTTACCTATCTTGCTGACAGAGCAGACCCGAGATAGCTGTTTTCTTTAATATTTAAATTATGCCTTTAGATTCATCCTATTTTCCAAAGCTTCAAGATTTACAAATAACTGAGCGAAAAGAAACAGATAGCACATATTTTTTTAAAGTGCTGTGATTTATAAAGGAAAAAAGTTTAAGAAGACGTACATATGATATACAATGAAACCAGGAAGATTAATGTAAAAAAAAAGTCCCATGTTATTACAGATACGGTAGTATCAGTCCAAGAACGGTAGTATCAGTCCAAGAACGTGCTGCCTAACTAAAATACCAGCAAGTATTCTTAAGAAACAGGTTTTTTCTATATAAATTGGCTCTTTAACAACACACCTTTCCTTGCTAATTTAACAAACACTTAACTTGTCAAAGTTGTCAAGACAGATGTCTTTTACGTAGATTTCAAATATGAAGGCATTTCAATCAAACCAGATGTGTAGATGATCAAGCCACGCCACTCAGCTGTAATAAATAGGTGCTTATACTGAACTTTCTCTACCTGTAAGACAGGAAGGTGCCAATTTCATATCCTGCCAAGCAAACAGTGGTCTTCATCTAGCATAAGCCATTGATAATGAGTCTTACTCTATCTGCAAGACAGAGCAGTGTCATGATGCAATGTTTTATGAGACAAAATGAACAATGGTCTAAATTTATCATTGCTTAACATACATAACAAAAACAAATAAGGTTTATCGTTGTCATCATCGAAAGTGTGTGAAAGCTGCGAGTTCCCCAGGGACCCCTTGGCAGCCGAAAGTTTCTGTTTTCTAACAACATATAACTTTATGTTTCGTTGTTAATTCAATCAATTTGTTGTTGGTGAATGAGGAAATTGTCATTGATGGATGGCCATTGGCTCCATAAAGTTTCACCAGTTTACCAGTATGCTTTTTCAATGTGCCAAGGGGCGTGGTCTTAGACATCTACAACTTTATAGCATTAATAGTAACAAATAGTGGTTGGTCATTGATGCAATCTGAAGATTTCTTTAAGTTTTGTGAATATATAAAATTGTTATCAACACAAGTTTTAAGCTTAATTCCAGTAAGCCTTTGGTTTTGTGTTTTGGAGTGAAAGATTAATTTCCTGTTTTCTTTCCCATGTCTTACACATTTTAGACGGTATTAGAGAAAAGGACCGCAATTGCTTAGGATCTGTCCTTCAACAAGTAGCCACCATGAACAAAGACTGTAGCTTCTCCTTGGCGCACTCGACTTGATTGAAGTGCGCCAAGACTGGACTTTTACAGTGACGCTGACAGGGCATTGCTGAAAAAGTGAGTCATGTCTATTTCTTATGTGCATTGTGTACAAATTTGTCCTGTATTCTTGTTTTATATTTTTTGGCACTTCACAGTGAAAGGTTGACGTAAAAAACTGTTTCTTTCAACCGTAGTAATTTTAACGTACAGCATACTTCGTAGCCAGTTATGATTTTAATTCTTTACATGGAAATGCTTGAAAGAAGAATATCAAAACCTATTTGTAATGAGCCATGCAATGGAAATATAATACTATTTTTTTTTCTTTCCTCATACAGAAATCTTCAGCAGGAGAGTCGCTGCATGACAACATCGCCTGCTGTGTCTCCTGCCAGTAGCAATCCTGAAAGCCCAGGCAGTTCACAGGTACCTTTCATTATATGAAGTATTGCTATGGTCATAGGGATACTTTGAAGCACGATAGAAATTTGTCTTGGAATATTTCAATACTGATTGTGATGGTGAAAATAAGTCATGTACATGACCTTGGCGAATGAAAGCATAGCTTTGTACATTTTTGGACTAGATTTGAATTTCTTTTTTGTTTTCTTGATTTTCTCATTCTCCAGGCATGTTATTCGTCTACATTGTTGTTACGATTTTTGTCTCTATGATTGCAATTCTTTTCAATTTCTCTCCAACAGAAACGTTTGTTGAGGAGCCTGATGATCAGGCCTATAATCCCAACAAGAAGAAGCGTATAGTCACATTCAACAACATCAACAAGAAGATCGTGGATCTGCCAACGTCAAACATGCCAATAACCAACCCTCCCCTGATGCTGACAGGGAGAATTTGGATGGTAAGCTGGCTGTCAGGGCAATTGTGCTTACTATAGAGTAGGGCTCTCTGACCTTGAAATTTCACTTTGCTTTGAAATAGTATAAATGATTGAAGTGATATTTCTTTTGGAAATGCATCTCATAGTACTCCTTAAGATCTGATGTCCCATTTGACCTGAAAATGGTTGACCAGATAGGAACATCTTGCCAAATTAAAAAAAATGGGAATGAAGTGAAAATAAGGGGGTGCACGTGAGCACCTGCTTAAAAACAAAGGGGGGGGGGGTCTCCCCTCTGAATAAAATTCCTGAGATAGAATAGATATATTAATACTCAATAAAATACTTACATCTGTGTGAGAACCTGCTTAGAAACAGGGAGGGGGGAGGGGGGGTTTCTGGGAGGTTTCCTGAATAAAAGTCCTAAAATAGAATAGATGTATTAATACTCAATAAAATACTTACATCTGATAGTCAACCCTATTTGGCATAAGAATTCGACACCTTTTTTTTTAAGTTATATTCACTTATGGGTCAAACTGGACACTCACTCATTAAGGAGTGCCTATCTTATTATTTTGTATTCTCAAATCTAAATTGATTGAGTTGCAATATGATTTAATAATATGGTTCTGAAATTAAGACATGTATGATTTCTTATGAGGACATTGGGTTGTGACTGTGTGAGATTTATTATGTGATGGTCTTTTGTGTGTCTCTACATTTCTTGAATTGAGATCAATGCAGGAATCAAGACCCTTTTAGTGTTTTATAGCTTTCGAAATGGTATGGCTCAAATAGCTCTTGGGTAACATATATTTTGTTTTTATTTACTATGTTAGATGTTGATACTTAAAAATGGGATGGACAAAGGTTTTTTTATATCTCAGGCACAGATTTTTTATATAAGACAAGACAGTGTCGATGATAAGAAATTAGAATAAAGTTGATCTATTTGATCAAATACTTTTACTGTTACCATGTTGTTTGTAGACAGAATTTTTTATAATTTGTCTGTTTTTGTCCTCTCCATTTTATTAGGGACTTTGGACAATGATGGGGAGCCTGATTATGTCGGGGTAAGTGCATTCATTGATTTTTCCTCTTCTTTTGGTTACTCTTTACTAAAATGTGCTGTTGATGGCCGAGCGGTTAGGTTGCTGGACTTGGAGCATAGGAGCAAAGCTAGGCTCCCGTTATGTTCCTTGGGAAAGACACGTAACACGCATTTTCCTCATTTGATCAATGTGCGGATGAGAACAAGTACTAGCTTGGTAATGAAATCCTGCATCAGACTTGCGACCTGTGTAGGAGGTGATTATAATCACTTGTTCTGCCTAACGTTAAGAAAGCGGAATTGGATTCATCAGCTCGATGGGCGAGAGCTCCTAGTAAAATGGCACCTTGTAAAGTCTTTTAATTTGAAAGTCTGCTCGTTTTTTCAGTTACTAGAGCATTATTTGATCATTTCACGCTGGTATTTATTTATTACTCATTTTTCCTTCCTTTCTCTACTTTATGATTTAAAGACAATCTTGCATTATTCCTCAACACAACTTGAGCTTTGCTTATTGAAAAAATATATTAAAAAATTAGTGCCATCCGTGTGGCAGTGTCATGAATGATATTTATTTATTTAATAGTAATTGTACAGAAAAGGCATGACTGTTTGGAAAGTCTAAAAAAAAGGAATTCACACCATCTACCATCTTAAACGATTGATTTTGTCTACCCTTGGAAGCTCTTGCATCAATCTGCTCTCAAGTTTGGGTTTTGTATACTCCCAGTATGTTATCTGTCCATTCATTTCAACGCCTCATTACAATTTTCCCCATGAACTGTAGAATCAGCCGAGTCCTTTTGAAGGAAATAACTGCCAACTCCTGCTAGCTTACAGATTCCTCACAACTACAATTTATTCCTCCCCTTGCAGGAAATATGTAAGCATTGCAGATAAAGAACAGCGGCAAAAGTACAAGCAGGAATTTAATCGTCAGTATGATGTACCGAGAGCTGCACAAGGAAGTGGATGAAGTGGCAAGACGGTTTCAGAGTTTACGTTCCAAGATTAATGAGACTGAAGAGGGAACCAAAGATTTTGAGGCAAGTATTTTCACATTAGATGTCCTATATTATGCACATTTCTACATGATGATTTGATGCTGTAATAATGTACTAATGTGCAAATACAATCTTGAACTACCAACTGATACATATTTTCAAGGAGAAATGATGCATGAAAGTATTCTTCTTTTTAAAAGGCCGAACTTGTTCTTCAACAGTTTTGTACATGGGGTTTTTACTCGCTACTGTTTTTCTTTTCCGAAAATACATACCTCAAAAACTCAACATGGGGGGGGGGGGGGTTTACTCTACTGTTTTTTTCCGAAAATACATACCTAAAAAACTCACCATGGGTTGGGGGGGGGGGTGCATGTCTTATCAACACATTGTGAATTAAATCAGTTTATGTGATTTGGAAACCTATGAGAAAAAGAAAAAGCAAATAAGTTGTTTTCCCTGTGTGTAAACCGTGCATCAGCCTTTAAGACCTGCAATTAAATAGCTGGATGAAATTTTTGGTGAAACTGATGGCATCTTTTTCTGTCTATGAGGATGTCATTTGTTGTGATGTTTTTTATATCTTGGCTTTGTTTGTTTAACTCTTCCACATATTCATAAAACTTGTTTTCTGTATTCTTCTTCAGGTGGTTAGCTCTCTCTCTCTTCTCTCTCAACTCTTTTCTTCTCATTCTCTCTCTCTCTCTTTCATTTGAATCTCTCTCTCTCACAATGAGTGGAGTCAAAAATGACTCTCTGACAATAAGGACAACTCACTCAAGACAACTCCCTCCTCCCTCCTCCTCCCTCCTCCCTCCCTCTCCCTCCCTCCTCCTCCTCCTCCCTCTCCTCCCTCCTCCTCCCCTCCCCTCCCTCCCTCCCTCCCTCCCTCCTCCCTCCCTCCCTCCCTCCCTCCTCCCTCCCTCCCTCCCTCCCTCCCTCCCTCCCTCCCTCCCTCCCTCCCTTCTGTTCTTCTCTTTTTGCTCTTTTTCCCCTTTTGTATTCTCTTATTAAAAAAGAAACAAAAATAGTAGCCTGTGTTTATTAGAATAATACAGCTCATTTGATAACTTTTACGTTTTTGTTAACATCTTTTCAGGAGTTAAAGAAGCAAGTTTTGGAGGAGTATGAAGCTCAGAAGTCTGACCCGAAATTCATGGAGAAGAAACGGAGGATGGAATATTTACATCAAAAACTTGGTCACATTAAGAAACTGATTTACGAGTTTGATCAACGTCCAGTTGCCTGCAGCTAGTAGCGGTGGACTGTCGATGGACTGACCTCTGACTCTGATAACCTGACCATATATGTTCTGATAAGAAATGTGTGTAGCTTCTCAAGGGCTTAACATTTTTTAGCATTGCCTAATTTTTAGAAAAACTTATAGAATTTGAATTGTTAATATGTTTTGATCTGAATCGCTAGCTTTTTATTTGGATCAATGGTTCTCAATTTTAGGCAGTTGGCCTCTTTTTGATTTCCTTTCTTCATTCACTCGCCTGTGATACTCTTTGATCTTTTGTGATGCACACCTTTTCACACTTAGTAGTCTTCCTCATTCTGTCCTTTTTTCTTTTCTTCTCAGTATGGGAGGGTTTGTGGAATTTTTTATAAAAAAATTTCTATGTTTTTATCTATTGACAAAATCATTTGTGGTGGACAGGTTTATTTTAGCCCTTGCTCTGGCAATAAAATTGAACCCATGAATGCATTTTATCGCATTTACTTTTAGTTATCATTTTGATGAGTTTCTGCTAATGAGATAAAGTTTAATTTCAACACTGTGCGCGTTAAGAGCCTGGCAACTGACACTGACATATTTGTGCAGGACAGACAGTGCAACCGTAATGCTGTTCACAAAAAGAAACGCATATTATTTCTCTGTGACTGAAAATCCTTTCTACGACTTATTGCTCATTTTTCGTAAGAGTGTTTGTTTAAGTATTGTGAGTGAGTTCTTTTCAGCCAATTTTTTTACTCTCATTTTGTTGCAGTTAATAAATCAAGGTATGAAGATTTCATTTCCGTGATTTCTTCTTTGTACATTTAGCTTAAATTTTGAGATATGATATGCATTTCTTTTTGTGAGCAGTACAACATAAATTAAGAGTGGAAAATGTACTTTGACATCTCTGATCACATTATTCCTATCTTGGAGCTTATCTTTAGGCTCTTCAGCTTGAACAAAGTCTTCAAACAAATCACGCTCGCCCAAAATGTAAACAAAAACTCGGCTAACGACCCAGGCTTAAGTTTTTCATTTTTAGTCACTTTAGACCTATGCGTGGTCAAGCAACCAGTATAAAATGTTTCCCAACTCTGTATGTAAGCATTAGCAGTCTAAATTTGATAGACTGATGCAGAGAGAATTGGTCTCTCCTTTTATTTTTAACGCAGTTTTAAAAAGACGACATGGCGCAACAACCAGAGAATGGAAAAGCCAGTCATGGCGACATATGTTGCCATTGCCAGTGTAAGGGTTAAGAATCCATCCACCATCTGTGGCTTGTTTATTCTGTTCCTTGTTGCTACCATCTCCCCTACCCTATTTTGTGATTATCCTTTCATTTATTTCCATTACAATCATTTTCTTGAATTTCGTGTTAAATTTGCTTTTAGCGGTGATATTGAGAACCATTTATCTGAATGCATAAAAACCTTTTCATCTTCGTTTTACTGTTTATCAATGACAGGCAAGTTTCATGACATTTTTACAATCACAAAAATGATAAGACTATTAGCCGTAGAATTGAAATGAAAAAGAAGAAGATTATTCCACCTCTGTGAGGTGAAATGAAGTTGCTCAGATAATATTCATGAATTAGAGTTTGCTGCATGCACTATCTGAATATCTCTTTGTGACCTCAGCGGTGATATCTTCATGTCTTTGGCTGGACAGATCGTGGCTCTTTCTGATGGTATGACTGTTTTTATTGCTATATTGCTACTGCAAAATACAAAATATCTCAAGAGAAGGTATTTGATATTGATTTATCTTAGTTTTGATGAATGCTTTCTAGTATTTGGAAAATATAATCCACATTTCATTTTCATGAATTTGTGGGAGTGTGTCTCTGTTGTCTTTGGTTCTGTTTTAGATGGGCATTAATAGTTCACTTTAAGTTCTCTTTTGGTTATTTTCTTTAATTGTTGACACCATTTTTGCATCTTTTTAAAGTATCTCATAGACAGGCGTTGTCTTGATTTCATTCTGCTGAACAGTGCTGAAAATCTCTCTTTTTGAATTCAAGTGCTTCCGGTATGTGAATTACGTTTATGTTTCACTTACAACATGACAAAAGTATTCTCTTCTCACAGACACTAATTATTGTAATCATGCTTGCAATGTTTAGGGTTTCCAAATTCAAAATCATTGGTAATACAATTTTACCACATTTGTTTTGGCTGATAGTCTGTTTTTGTAGTTTCTCAAATTTACCCTCGCTCCCTCTCTCTCTCTGTCCTCTAAGTTACGTTTGTTTTGATTGCCTTAGTTTTAACATTTCTCTTCCAATTAGACACACTGGAGTGACTTATTTATAAGAAGGCAGACCATTTTAGTGTTAATTTGTTTCTTTATGCCATTGACCTAACATAGCATTTTTCAGGATTGGCAGCACTTAGATAGGGATGTGATAGGATTTATAATCATGAACTAATGGCGCCTATATGAAGTGAATGGCTGAATAAACAGGAGCACAAATTGTAAATAAATAGAACAAGAACACAGATTGATAAATTTTGCAAAATCTTTATGTGACAAAAGAATAATCATTTTATAGAACTGTAAAAGTATTCGTCTTATGTCAACTGATCTTCCTCAACGTTCTGTTTGGTAACAATCTGAAGGAATGCAGACATATTTCAGAAACCCCTAAAAATTTTTTCTGAAAATAACATAATTAAGAAATATACCACATTAATTTCAAGAGGTTAAGAAAAGGAGGTTTATTTGTTTATCTAGAGAGACAGTCATTAGGGTATTGAAGAAAGTGTATGGGGGGGGGGGGGTCAAGCTGTTCTGGTTTGGAGGTTAAAGAAACAACTGCAAAGTGTGGTGTGGGGGGGGGGCCATTGCCATTTTGAAACGGTTGCTCTTGTAATTCAAAGACTTTGCTTCCAATGTCCTTGCAATTTGTTCCTTTTCCATTACAACTAGGGGATTTATGAACCTTAATTTAAATTCAACCGTAACTTCAGTTTGTGTTTCAAAGTCCATCTCTTTAAGGATAACATTGAGTGACCATTGCCGGTTAAAACCTCTCGAGAAGAAATCTTAAACTTGTTTTTTTTTTTTTGTACATTAGTTTTGTTATTGTTATGAATTCTGTAATCAAATATTTTTGTTTTCTCTTTAAAACAATTGAATTGCACAGAAATGTGTGAATGACAAGCAAGTCATTTCCTATCTTGTCAAATTTGGTATGGAGATGGCTGAAGCTTTCAAACACCACATACGTTAAAAGGCTGTGATAAAGACTCAGTGTAAAAAGCACTCCTAATTGCCAATACAATCGTTTTCCTCCATGTTCAAGACGTCACCCCAGTGTAGAGGGAGAACTGCTAGATGAAATGATGGCAGATGATATGATGTTTGTATGGTTATAGTATGTGCTAGATTGGAAAGTTATGATCAGGGTTGCGTGTCAAGTGGGTGTAGACTTTTGGAAACAGTTGATGCGTACGCAAGGATGAAGTGGAAAATCTGTTCTGGAATTTTGTTTCAAGCCAATTTCTTTTCTCTTTATATTCACCCCACCCCCCACAATTTGAATATAATTGACTAAAATTGTGAATTATCGTCCACATCTTAGATGAATTGTCACCGAAGTTACTCTTGTGTATCATTTGAATGTTTCAGTAAGGTGATGAATTATACACTCCATGCTGATACATTCCCTTTTACGCATGACATGTGTTGACAATTATTTTACCAATAGTATTGCCGCTTTGGTTCCATATTGCTATGATAACTTTTCTGCTGTTGTTGCCATGTGTGGGTCATTCATTCAGAAGACTGGTGAACTGACGAGAGCGTGTTTTCAGTTTTTGGGATAACGATACGTACTTGATGCTTTATTTTACATTCTCTTTGCATGGTGTCATTTCGATTGCCTTTGTGAAAGGTGTTTTTGTTCAGTTGGCAAAGTTGTTGGCGATCGGATGGTGTTCAAAAAAGTCAAAGAGAACACTGTGACCTCCTTGATAGACTGCTGTGTGCAGTAGCGTAACGTTTGTACTTATGTTACTAAACTAACCCAACCTCTGTCTGCTTATTATTATTCAGCATTAGCGCCACTCTAAGCTCATTGCCGTGTTAATTAACATGCCTTCATGATCTGCCATATATTTAAATGTTTCATCTTCCTCCAATGTCTTGAATATTGAATCCAGTCAAGAGAAGTCCCGCACAGTTGCTTTATGACCCTCCTGTCCATGATGTGCGATTCTGTCTTCCTTCAGTTGAGACATGTTTTTGTTGTTGTATTATTCAAATGAATTCTTTTGTTTGTTAGTTTTCTAAATATCAGAAGTTGAAATTTTAGAAGTGTTGGGTTGTATTTGAATATGACCTCCCAGTATTTTGTAATAGGGAGGAAGTCAAGTCACATATTCTAGTCGGATGTTCGCCAGAGAAGAATTTGTTTTGTTTGCTCTGTTTTTATGTCATCGTTACATACTCTTGATATCATACAAAGTGGTCTGTATTGACAAGGTATTGATTAATTTATAGGCATTTTTCATTGCAAACGACTTTTTCAATTGGGTTGGGTATTTCCTTTGTTTGCCCACTTCCTCCTTTTTGTGAGTCTGATTTGTATTGGATTCAAGGTAAGACATTCTGATCCTATGTAACAGTCAAGTTTGTAACCAGTATGTATCAATATAACCTTTTCATTTTGTCCTCTTCTCATTTGCACTGTCTTTGTTACTTCGTCATCGATATTTGCTAAATGGTGATGGTTATTGTCTTAAAATCATACATTTGTTAATGTTTTTTTCTATTTAACTGTTTTATGATATTGAAAGATTCTGGAGGACTGTTTTCTCTATCATTTTGCACACAACTACTGATTTCTCTGTCTTAGGATAGGGCCGTGGGCCTTGAGAAACTCAATTTGAATTCCGACAAATTAGTCTTAATTTTTTTTTATGTGCCTAAAAAAGATATCTTCATATTTTTTGTTGTGATCTTTTAGAATGCATATAAGAACTTGCTGTCTTGAGAGAAGGTGTTATTTTGGGTAATATAGCATTGTGATATTAAGTCATGTTTTGTTTTTTTTTCTGGGGATCTCTTTTTTCATGTAAACGTTTCTTTATATAAAGTAGAAAATCGTTGAAATTGTTAAACAGCAATTTCAAGAACAGCGATGTATTATTTTGTGTTTGTTTAAATCAGGTAAAGTCATGATAGAGTTTGTTTAGGCAGTGCACATAGCTGTTTTATATCCTTTTAATGCTTCTTATTTGCATTTATACCTTATGAAAATGAAGGAAATAGTCTTTAAGTTACAGCTAATATGTTGAAACTCTTTCTTTGTTAGAACTTATGCTTTCTAACATTTCACCTTTGTTGGATTTATTTCCATGTCTTCCCTAAAAATAACAGCATTAGTTTTGACAAATTGAGATCAAGACGTCAGCTTCAGTGAGAGAGGAAGGCATTCTTTGCCGGGATTACAAGACATGATCCAAGTGGAGAGCAAGTGAACAATTTAAAGATCACAATCTTTTGAGCCATTTATTTGCTCTATTGATGCCTCTTTCCCAGGAAGGTCAAAATACAAGTTGTTTGGTTGAAGAGCAAACGTAGCAAAACAGTCAAGTGCCATAAAACATGTGATGAGCCTCCTGGAAAAAAGTTCTAATGTCTATTTATTGCCTACAGGTATTAATACATCACTGTTGAATCTGCCAATATGATTGACACTTAAATGTTTATTAACCTGTGGTACGAAAGTCCAGGGTAAAACTCGCTGTGAGGTCATCTTTCTGGTGTGGTAACGTTGACGCGTTAGTCGTGACTTGGCTCTTGGCCCATGGAGCCAGCCTGCTAATTTTTTCCTGTGCATGTAACAATAACAAGGTTATACTTCATGTTGTGCGTTCTTGTTCACTAGTAGTGCCTTTCTTGTGTACAAGAGTAAGTTTTAGGGTAAGGGTGTGATAGACAAGTTGATGGCTGTATTATTTAATTGCTATACTGTGGGTTTTTTTCTCTCTTTTATTTTGTTCCTTTTATTCTTCTGTCTCTGTGTTTCATGTTGTTTTTAGCTGTGGTGATTTTTTTCTTTTTTCTAGATTGTAACATATTGAAATATTAGCACATTAAAAGTGTATTGTATGTATGTACATATTGGAGAACAACAATGTCCCAAAACACCTATAGCATTGACAGGTATCAAATCGTACAAAATGTCTTTCATTTTCCTTTCAAGTGACAGTGTTACCAAACGTAGGGAATATAGCCTGAAAATTTCCCCTCTTTATTTGATTGAATTCAGTAAATATGTACAGTTATGCTTCCTTCAGTCCTCCAAAGTTATACATGTATATTACACTTCCATGCGTTTAGATTTTATAGCCAAGTTAAATTAAATTTAATTCCAGATATATTGTCCCACCTATGGCAAATCAACTGATTCTTTACACATTCATCATTGCTTCCATGTCATTTTCTTTTGGTACCATTCGCAAGTTGACATCGTTTTGAGTTCTTGTACTTATGTTAGTTTGTTTGACAATATTTTCATTTTTATACATAGCATTAAACAAGTGATCTGGAAAAAAACCTAACCCTTCTAAATCCTTTAAATAATCATAGAAATCAAATCAAAAGAGAGAATTTGTTTTCCTTATCTCCAGCTGTTGCTGGCAAGGGCAGGTAACTCGTAATACCAAGTTGGCAAGATCTCTGTGCACTTGTGCACTTGCATTTTACATGTGTTTGTATCTGTGAGGAAAAGTTTAAAGCTGTCCTTCCTGGATTGACTCATGCATGAATGAGTTGCCAGATTGGCACAGGGTTGGAGGATGATGTAAGTATTGTTGATTTGATAAGCCTGAGAGGCTCCACTTGGTGTGTACTGCATGAAGACTTGACTGAATGAGGCGGGAAAGTTCTACTGAGAAAAACATATGAGAATAAGGCAGTTAGGGTTGCCTTTTACAAGGGGATCTTATTACCATGACGTTCAATCCAACCATTGATTAGCAAATTGTTGTTTTCTACAACTTGTGCAAGAAGAGATCAAATCACTATAAGGCATAAGTACACTAAAAAAATATGGAAAGTAGTAAAAAAAAAAAAAGACATAGACATATACCTGGTGTGTTTTAGTTTATTAGAAATTTGTGATGTATAAAAGGAGAATTACTAGAATTGCCATGACTTGCGTATGGTTGCTTTAGTTTGTACATGTATGTAGAATTCCGCTCCCCCTCCTTTTCATTAACTTGTAGAAATTTATTTGAGTTTGTTTAAAATGTTTCCATTTCAAGTATATAATACATCTTTCTGTCAGAAAGGTAGACACATGTGTTCCTATAAAGGAAGGTGTTGCTGTTTCAATGATTCTTCATATAAATATGGATTGTTAATTTCTAAAATGTGGCATTATATTTGTCGCTATTCTTCTTTGATTGAATCTGGAGAATTGCATTTGTACAGTTGAAAATGTGATATAACACTTAGAATGATTTACTGCTAGTACTGTGAATGTTACAGTGATGACTGCACTGTTAAGAATTGCGTATGTTTGGAACATTAAAAGCTTGACTTAAAAAAGAAATTGTTTCTTTTTGAGTAGAAAAGTCAAAGCATGGTTGAAAGAATACAATGTTTTGAATCGTGTGTATTTGAGAAAATGGAATTGGAAAGACAAAAAATACAAAATGTATTGAACTTTGCCTGTTCAGAAAGCAAAACATTTGCGTGCATGATTTTAGTTTCATGAACTCTATGTTTCAAAAAGTAGGTCTTTAAAAATAGTGTCATGAAATCTGTGTGTGTTTATGTTATGCAGTGAAATCTGGATCTTAAAGAAAAGTGTTATAATTTAAGTTGATGTGAAAAAGTGTATGTATGACAATAAATAAAATAAATGCCATGAAAAAAAAAAAGAAAGAAAAAAATGATAAGAGAAACCACAGAAGAGCAGGAAGAACAAAAGAACATGCTTCTTCAACCAACCGCTGAACCCTTCAAAGTTATTAAAGTCTCCGTTTATTTCCTCTCTATCTCGGTGGTACAAAGGAATACATTTTACAGACTTTCTTAACTTTAAGATGTCGGGAAATGCAAAAAAAGAAAGAAAAAAAGAAAAAATAATGAAAAATACTTAATTATGTATGATAAAAAAAAAAGTACTATTGATGTTCCCTTCATTGACATGTTGAAGAAAAAAAAGTGTATTCATCCATTCATCTTTTACAGTTTCTCTTTTTTATTGCGTGTGGGCCCCTCCCTCCTCTTCTACTGTGTTATGTCTATTGATTTATCTTTTCATATATTTTACCTCTCACATTGTATATCTTGTATTCATTTCATTAGTGATTGCACCACAAAATACGGTACCAGGGCTACCGACATTGATTTGATAGGAAGAGAAATTGACTGCACTTTGGTCACGTTTGTTCGTTTTAGGTTTGAAATGGGGGTGGGGGGGGGGGGGGGTGAAAATGAGCAGTCCGGTAGAAGTAAGATATTTCTTTTGATTTTCTTGTTTGGTGCACCTAACATTAAATACTATCCGTGAGCACAGATGGTAAAAAGGATTTGATTAAACATTCTTACTCCCATCATGTAAAACAGACCACCAAAGGAAAGCAAATTAGAATATAGAACATAGAAGAAAGAAAAGAAACAGGAAAATAATAGAACCAATAGATACAACTTTTGCAGGCAACAATGTGTTTTTTAAAAACTTTTTTTGATAGGAGGAGGAAATTCTCTTATTCCTTTGGAAAGAAGAAAGTGATCTGTTGTCTATCATCTTACAAAACTGAGAGAAATAATTCTTTATTGTGAGTTGTGTGCAAAGATTGATTGAAATGTTTTAAGTTTTTACTGTCATCATGAAACTTGCAATTGACTCCTAGCCAGATCTGACTGCGATGGCATCTTTCACAGCTCATCCGCTCCTCTTTTGGATTGTTTTCAACATTTTATTAATTGGCCAGTTAATTTCAACTACCAGAGGACTCGGTGAGCCAGACGCAAGTTGTTGGCCTCTCAATCAAAAGGTCACGGGTTCAACACCTGGCAGGTTGAAAGGTTTTCTTGAGCTTTTTCATGTAGAACCTAACCCCTGGTCCAGGTAGGTGGATTGGCACCTAGTCCCGTCGGAGGCGAACAATAACAAGGTCTTGTGTGCAGATCACAATGCTCTGTGAACGTTAAAGATTCCTAGGCTGTTTACAAGAGTCAGGGCAAAATTCAAAACTTTCTATCAAAACATATAAGATCAACTTAGTTGTGGATGTGGTTGAAATCAAATAAATCAACGTTCTTAAACCAATAAAAATTGGGCCAAATTCATAAAAATTTGCTAATTTAGCCTTCTATTATTACTGTAGTGTTATGCCTTACAAGTTGCTATGGAACAAAGGGTGACGAAATAACTACCTTAAGCGTAGCAAACTGGTAGATAAATTTGGTTTAGCACTGTTAAACCTAAAAATGCAAACTAGTAAAAACTTTGGTTTTTCAACACTTTGAAAAGTTTTTGGTTTAGCACTTTGTTTAACCTAAAAATGCTAGCAAACTGGTAGAAAAGTTTGGTTTAGCACTTTGTTTAACCTAAAAATGCTAGCAAACTGGTTAGAAAAGTTTGGTTTAGCACTTTGTTAAACCTAAACTAAAGTGCTGTGTGAAAACCGCCCATAATTTGCTTGAGAGCGTTGTTTCATGTTGATAATCATTTTCAGTTAATTTATGATACAACCATTGACACAAGGTATTAATATTAGAAGTCTTGGTTTTCGGCATGATTGGCCTTCGTAGAGATTCCACAATTTGATTTGATTGCTTTGTTGTTAATGTTAATCTGCGATGAGCTACTGCAGTTTCATTTGGACAAAAGTTTTAAGTTTTGTAATACTCTATTTTAATCTGAAAAGTGATTGTTTCGTGATGATCATTTGTTATATCAAATTGGCCTCTTGGTTGCTTTTCTCTAGTTTTCTCATCCCTTAAAGAGAAAAACAAAGAACAAAAGGAAAAAGAAATGAGAAACAAACGAATTGTGTACAAATCAGCTTTATGCCTGTCTCTCTTTCTTTCAATGCAAGGATACTTATGTTGCATGTCCAATTTCCCTTGGCTTTGACATTCCTTTTGACTTCTCTCCCGATATATACCAGTTTGATCTAATTTGCAGTTGTCACTTGGACAATGTGAAACATATTGTGTGTGTTTGAGTGTGTGCATGCGTCTACTACTACTCTACAGTCTCTTCATTGGTTTCTGCTTTCTGTGTGTCATTCTAAGATACAAATTATCTCAAATAATCTACAATTAGAAACCAAAATGGCTCAAATCTCCTTGTTGAAATTCTTACAAATTATCTCATCTCAACTAATCTGCAATTAGAAACCCAAATCACTTAAATCTCGTTTAAATTTTTTTTCTTTTCTTTTTAATGGAGACCTTTACTGTGTCCTAATTCCAGATACTGAGATGGATGACATGGAGTTATTCAGGCTAAGATTTTCTTTCCTGCTTTTTCTCTCCCTTTGGTTTCTTCTTTTACAGCATCTTCGCTCCTTCACAAAAAGATCTAATTTATTGTTGTGATATCTTTTGCCTGGATCTTATAACCGAGATCAGTGGAAATCTGTCTTATATTATAACGTCTTTCTCATATTCATACGTCTTTCTTGCCAGTTTCTCTTCTCTGCGCATATCTATTGACTTCTTCTTTTCTTTTTTTAAAATTCATCACTGTAGTTTCTCTTCGTAGCCTGTTTTGTTTGAATTATATATGTATTTGTTTATCTATTTATTCATTTATTTATTTATTTATTTATTTATTTAATTTTGCTGGCATGGGGTATGGAGAGTATTTGGTTTGTTAATAAAAAAAAAAAGAACAATCCAACACATATTTATTTTCATTTATCATTTTGCTCTCCCAAAAAAAGTGAATGTGAATTATTTTGAATTGTCTTGACACTATCCCCTCCCTTCCCCCCTACTTCATATCATTTTGATTGCTGGAATGAACCACTCTGAAATGGATGGCAGATCTTGATAAAGTTAATTTGTCACACAAAAATTTGCAATTTACGTCCTGCCACATTCCAGTGGCAAGTTGTTTTAAATTAGCGTACTTGTTCCCTAGAGTGTTTTAGGTCTTCCCAAAGAGAGGTGTCTTCATCATTTTAACAGCTATTATTTATTTGTTTATTCTTCTATGTGTTTCTTTTTCTTTTGTTTTTCATTTTAATACCAAGTGTTTGGTTTCTCTTCACTTGTAATTGTAACAGATGCATATATGTGGTTTTGTATGTTTGCTATCTGACTTAAAATTGTCGAGAAAATTTGTATGGAGACAGAAAATGAACTTGTTTGAAGGCCTCTCTCGATTGCATATATTATCTGTCGTACTGGACAGGATCGATGGATAATGTATACCATGATTAATCTGTGTGTAGGTTCTCCATTCCAATTTAAAATGTGGAATGGGAATTTTTTTTATCTTGATAAAAATACTGACTGCCTCTTGCAGGGGGTTTCGGGGTCCTTTTTTATGCATTTTTGTTCTCTCTATTTTCTTTCTTTCATTCTTCAAAAAAAAGAGATGATGAAGGCATTCCCCTGATCCGGGATGGGACAGAAGAGTTCTTTTTCCTTCCGGTTTTATCAGGTATTCAAAACCTCAGGGCAAAGTTCAAAATTTCCATTGCAAGCAAGCCCATCATGATCAATGTGACTTGAGTAGCAATTATTTAGTCGTGTTACCTAGCATACTATACTAAAAGTAATACAAAAATTTGGTTTTTGCTTGGCTTTTCACATTAACTGTTTTTTTTTTTTTTTTTAATGGTTTCTTATACTAGCAGTTTGAAAAGGAAAATAATCGTTTCAGTTTATAATGCAATTGCAAGTGCAACTTTGTTGATCCTTGAAAACACCAGGCTGTTATTTTGTTATTTTGACTGGTCATGATGGGTATATATAACTCTGTCGCTATAATTATAATAACTATATAATTCATTTTCCCAGAAACCGTGTTTCCTAATTCTAAAACATGAACCCATTTTAACGACACAAATTTTAAATACTCTAAAGGGGACTGTCTTGGTCCTTAAATTTGTTCTCCCAGGGGTACGGCCGAAATACCCCCCCCCACCTCAAATCGTTGTGAACTGCATCTGTTGAATTTTTTTCCCCTGCAGACGAGAGGCTGTACGTGACTTGATGTGTGTGTGTGCTTCTTTAACATTGTCGTCATCTGTTATATTTGCTCTCAACTTATATGCAAAGCAAAAGAAAAATCCTGTACCGTTGATTGCTCCCAAAGAGATGCACATGTATTGGCTCATTGTAACTCCTTATCCTAACTACCTACTACGAGGTTTTATTTTCTCCGAGATAATTGGGTGCTTAAATACCCAAGTGAAGATGCATGGCCTTTGGCTGAAGTGTTGGTCTGGGATTCTGTCTAAATGAGACTGGGATGGCAATGACTTTTGACAAACAATAAAGATAGTGTAAGTTTGCATTTAAAACACTTTGTTTTTGTTGGATTTTTTATTGTATTCTTTCTACACTGATGATATTATACATTTTCAGTGTGATTACAAACAAATGTGTATGTTTGCACCATTTTGAGTTAACTATCATAAGCCCACTTTAAAAATGTTCTGTTTTGTTTTGTGAAGTTTGGTGGCCATATTTTGTCTGGTTTACAACAAGTGGGCGCTGATGGTACGTCCTACTTCTTTCCTTTGACTATAATACTATTCAACTAATCTTTCATCTTGCTGCTTCCTCTTAATTCTCCCTGAGATCATTGCAATGATGGACAGGGTTTATTTCAATGAAACAAACTCAGAAACAGTCCCCGAGATCACCGCGTAAGATGGTATTTCAATGAAACTATCATGTCCTATTTCTTTCCTTTCCTTCTTTCACCCACCTTTCAGTCATAAGCCAGGCTATGGCCTCTCAACCAGAAGGTTGGGGACTCAAACCCCAGCAAGTTGAAAAGTTTTTTACTTCTACAGTTCTTTGAGCAAAGCCCACCCCACTTGGTACAGATAGGTGAATCGATACCTAGGCCCATCAGAGACTGACGATAAAAGGAGGTCCCATGTACAAATCACAACACTCTGTACACATAAAAGATCCCTTGGCTATTTACAGGGCAGTTTGGACAAAATTAAATATCCTCCAAAACCCACAAGATCACCTTAGTTGTGGATGTGGGTAAAATCAACGTAAAAAAAAGCATCTTGGTGTTTACTCTTAAATCTACCTGGAGATCACCTCATTCAGTGGATACAAGTACAAGTAGAGGGTAAATTCCAGTTAAACAAATTGTCCAACATCAGGCCAAGATGTTTAGAGTCTGCCATTTAAAAAAGGTTTCAAACTTCTACCTCACGCTGTCCAACATTCATCTTAACAACCTTATGCAGTGAGAACTATACAAACACAAGAAACTATTAAAACTAGTATCAACTACAATAATCAAAGGATGAAACTTTGGTTTTATGTTAGTTTCAGTTTTATTGAATTGCTGACGGATATTTGTACAAGTTTTCAAGGTATCGAAAAATTGCTGAGAAATTCACAAATAGTACATACATGAAAATTTTAAATACATGTATATTTAATTCCTAAAACTTATATTATATGATAAAAATAGTCTCATTATGGGGTTGCCGAAAATCATTAGGTCTTCAGTGCGATGATTCGAGACTACAAACAAATCTGAAAAATGCAGAAAATACAGAAACGTGTCATAATGACATTTTAAAAAGTTGGATTAGAATACAATATGTACCATAATCAGGAAAAGAAATCAAAATAGTCGTTTTATTTCACTTCCACGAAAACATTTCATGAAATGAGGGATGGTATTTATCATATTTTTAGCTGATATTTTTAATACTTTTTGCCAGAGAAAAATCCACATTTTGACATAATATTAATACTTTCAAGTCATTTTGACAAGACATGATGTAATTTTGGTGAGAGGGGAAATAAGGCTAATTAGATACTTAATTTCTTGAACTTAAACGTGAGAGACAAACTGATTGGCGCAAGCAGGCTCAGAATAGACATTTTTATTTTTAATATGTGAACAAAGGCATGGACTCCTCCTGATTCAAAGGCCTGAAATATTTAGGAGGAAAGCAAAATTTTGCAGAAAAACATGATGGAACAGTAACAATAGTAACATTATTATATTAACAAAAAATTTCACCATAGACTTGGATTTGACAGTTTTTCACTTTGAGGGAGGAGCTTCAAACTAACGATTTTGAGATTTTCAATCAGTTCATTCCTTTTGAAATCATATTTTTGACCAAAATAAGTCGTGTTACATTTATTATGTATCAAAATCCTCATTGTTTCCTCAATCTTTCTTTTTACTAATTCATAGTCAGGAAAACTTCAAATGTGGTTATCTCAAAATGTTGCTTTTTGACTGATTTACTATCTACTATTGTTATTTATAGTCTGATTGCCCCCAATTTTCGGTATATAGCATCAATGAAGAAAGACAAAATGTCAGCTGGAAGCAATTTCCGATATCATTTCAACTTTTTACAAAAATAAATTTTTCTTTGAGGAAATTTGCCAAAAGGGAAAGTTGTTACAGTAGTCGCTGGATAAACGCATGCCCTTTGGGTGCAGGAAAAAGCATGCTTTTATGCATACCGTGTGTTTATGGGAACACTTTTATTATATGGTAAAACTTCGTCAGCAGATGTAGGCGTGTGTTTATGCAGAGTGTGCTTTCATGAAGTGTGCTTTTATCCAGCGACTATTGTATATATATAAAAAAAAAATTAATTCATAAAATAAATATTGTCGGGTGAGGCTAGATATTGGGCTGAATAATGTGTGTACAAGTAAATTTGTTCAAAACCTGACAAAGCCTAATTGAATTGAAATTGATCATATTTTCTCAAGGAAAATCCAAGATGGCAGCATTTCTATGGCAGCCACATGATAAGCACATTTTCCAGTTCATTTGGGTACTTCAGATGAGAGATTAACTTTTAAGCAAAGCCTAAAAAAATTAAAGAGCAACTTGAAATAGCTCCATCGTCTGATTTTCATCATACCTATGCCTATAGTGACTTAGATCTATTGACTAATAACTGTGTCACAGCCACCTCAGCTCTCTCTACAATGTTCACAGAATGGATCTCCCATTGCTTTTGGTCACTGGCGATTGACTGTAGTTGGTTCAGGTCTTCCCATGTTGTAAGTTTCATTTGTTCTGCTTGGCAGGAGGCATCTTTATTATGACCACTGGAATGTAAATGGTCTTCCTCTAAATTTGCTTCCAGATGTTTTGAAGTATGCTCCCATCACTTTATTGGCGGGAATATCCTTATGACTTCTTAAAATATGTCCTACAAGGCGCCAACGATTTTCTAAAATGAATAGTGAGACTGAGAGTTGTTTTTCGCCTGTCTCCTGACAGTGACTTATTTGAAATTGTTAACGGACGATGGATATTGAAAAACTCTCAACATTCATATATATCATACCTATTCTAAAGTCATAATGTAATACATGTGGTAATAGAAGGATACAAATTAATTGTACCTGTAGTTTTTTAATGAAATATGGGGCAGTCATGTTTAAAAACAGTTTTTACACATTCATTGCACATGGAGAAAAAGTGTATAATTTATTATTATGAATAATTAGTACAAAATAAAGAAACTTCAAACTATACAAGAATTGACATCTTTGTTGATAACATTTTGTACTAATTTCTTCATTTTCTTTTTTTTTATATACAATCCCTTACATTGCTGGTTTAATAACTTTCAAGAGAAAATTTTCAAAATTTGAATTACATAAACTCTGCAACAGTTAAGACCGCTAATCCACATTTAAAGCAAAATAAGAAAAACATGGGAACAATCAATAATAACAATAATAACAATAACATTAATATTACTTATGACAATAAAATAAATAATACTATTAATAGAAGTATACAACGTAAAAGAAAATGGGATTAAAGAAGGAAAACAGAATCATGTTTTCCCATATGATAATATACGTAATGTACATTAGTTAAAAAAATAAAAAAAAAAAAATGTACATTAGTTCATATGAAAATATGTTCACTCATCATCCCAACAAGTGTGGGGACTTGGTAGTCCAGTGGCTAGGTGTTGGCCTCTCAACCAAAAGGTCATGGGTTCAAGCCCCGGCAGGGTGAAAAGTTTTCTCAAGTATTTTTTTTGTGCAAAATCTACCCTGTTGGTACAGGCAGGTGGCACGACACCTAGTCCCATCGGAAGCGAACAATAAAAAGGAAAGTCCCAGTCTCATGTGCAGATCACAACACTGTTCACGTTAAAGATCCCTTGGTTGTTTACAGGGCAGTCCGGACTTAATTAAAAATCCTACCAAAACCCCTGAGATCACCTTTGTTGTGGATGTGGGTAAAATCAAATCAAATGAAAACCCCCACAAGTTAGCTGCCAAGGGACATAACTGTACACGCAGAGAGTAAATTCACACAAAACAAAAGCATGCATGGTCATAACTTCTCTTCATATGTTTAAAACCAAAACATCAAATCACACAGATAATCAAATCCCCAGCTGCATTTGTTTGTTTAATTGAAATTTACCCTGTCCACCATTGTGGTGATCTCATGATGAATTAAGAGGAAACAGCAAGATGTGAAAGAGTAAAAGGAAAGAAGTAGGACCTACCAGCAGCACCGGCCAACCGCCCCGCCCACAGCTGCAAAAAGAAAACAAAAATGACAACAACGTGCATGGTAAGGCATTTTCACTCCTAAGCTATTACTAGTATTACCTGACTGACTACCAGACGCAGAAGGCGGAAAGAAAAGACCATTTTTTATTTCATGTAACTGCACGCAACTTCATAAAAACCCAGGGAAAAAAATGTACAGATAATAGTCCTAATGGGTGTTGGTAATCAGTGTCAATGTTATTTATGAGAACTTTTGTCTGTTAGATAACTTTTTTTATGTGGCTTTTGAATGAAGATAGAATAAATCTTTTACACTTTTGACTTTCTACATACATTTCTACAAACATTTTTTTCAAAAGAAAGAACTATTGAAACAAAAATGAAACTCAGAAATGAAATTTATGTTGCATGTAAATGTTATAATTATAATTAGTTTTGCTTTTATTTAAAGACAACATAACAACAAACTCCCTCCCTTCCTTTCTTGCAAAAACAAAAAATCCAAATCAGAAAACATACATACAAAAAAAAAAAAAAATACAAGACTTGAGCTTAAGAACAAATTTCCATCAATATTGATCAGATGTAGGTTTGACTGGTTCAGTAATATAAATATACATACATGTATATAGTGATCTTACACAGAGATGAAAGACAGATGTAAAAGAACGAAAGAGGCAGGCCCTACCAGTAACACAAGCCAGCCATCTACTTAGAAAGAGGGAAAATTTCATTGTCAATCATCTTCATTGTCATTGCATGATCATTTCTTTGTACTGGTCACAATAATAATTAACCAAATAAATCCAATAACAATGAATTCCAGCATCATGGGTGACCCCCTAGTGTCAAAAGACAATCAGTGATCCCCAGTGTCAACAAAAGACAATCAGTGACCCTTGGTGTCAAGAAGGACAATCAGTGACCTATGGTGTGAACACAAGACGATCCTGAATCAGTGACTTCTGGTGTCAATAAAAGACAATCGGTGATCCTTGGTGTCAATGAAAGACAATCAGTGATCCCTAGTGTCAACGAAAACAATCAGTGATCAATCAATCAGTGATCCTGGTGTTAATGAAAGACAATCAGTGATCCCTAGTGGTGTCAAACACAAGACAATCAAATCAGTGATCAATGTCAGTGATCTCTGGTGTCAACAAAAGACAACCAGTGGTGTTAGCAAAGACAATCAGTGATCCTTGGTGTCAATGAAAGACAATCAGTGATCCCTAGTGACAATGAAAGACAATCAGTGACCTATGGTCTCAACACAAGACAATCAGTGACCTATGGTGTCAACACAAGACAATCCTGAATCAGTGACTTCTGGTGTCAATAAAAGACAATCAGTGATCCTTGGTGTCAATGAAAGACAACCAGTGATCCCTGGTGTCAACAAAAGACAATCCAAGCAGTAATCCCTGCTGTCAAAAGACAATGGTACACCATCAATCAAATGAATTTTACAACAAGCAGCATAGGAGCAAATGCCTAACCATCACAACTAAGCTTTCACAATCTGCTTTGTTATTGTTATTGTTAAGGTAAGTCATACATCCAAAGTGTTGATGGGCTGTCACAAAGAGCAATCACTATCGCTCATTGGCAATTTTATTGTTCATGGAAATATCTTTAATAATGACCGTAGATGAAATGAATAAATGTGACTAAGAACAAACTCCATCTTGACATTAATTTTATCGAATTACATTTTTTCTTTTTAATATTGCAGTTCTGATGGAGCTGGATCTTACATAGTAATTTCTTAATACTAATCAATATGTTTAGATTTGTTTAACGAAAACTCTTCACAAATTCTTAAGTAAAAATAATATTGTTACCTCAGTACATGTAATAAAATCATACATTAATAAAAAAGGAACTACATGTACATATTTGTTGTTAGACATTATATCTACCTTATAGCTTTTCTAGAAATTCAAATATCTGCAGGGAAAGAAAGAGGCCTCTCAATAACGTAACACAAGTGCAAAACACTAGTGATTAATTCAACTCAATTCAATTTAATTCAATTCAATTCTCTATTGCATCCCAGAGCGAAAAGAAGTTGCTCTAGAATAGAAACATTTGTGGCTTTAATACAAGAATTACTGGAATTTAATTCAATGGTGTTCGTAAGACTCATTGCACTGGTGAGGAAAGTAAATCAAATTGCCAATACATATATGTACACCTGAAACAATTAAAGGTAAGGTATATATTTCATGTTTTGTACAATAGTCTTGAATAGTATAAAGACATAAATTAACAAAGGAATTGGAATTATATCAAAATAGTTGGTGTAATTTAATAAGTCCACCAGATGGGAAAACTAATGATTTTTTCGATACATTTAATTGCCCTATTTTAACCCTTATTATCTAAATGGTTGATATATGAGTTGTGTAGGAATCATGAAGATTTAAAAGGTCTGTTTTTTTAGATTTATTCTTTCTGGATCTTTGGACAGCCTTGCTAGGGAGCGACTACCAATTGTGATTCCTAAACATTTAATCCCTTTGGGCTACTGGCATTTGTAATGTAAGATCTAAAAACAATGTTATGTACTGATACATACAATCAGAAAGAAAATTGATTTATTCTTTTGAAAATGGTAACTCAAGAAATGAGAAACAATGACGAAAAATGGGCATAAAAAATAAAATTCAATTAAATATCTTCAAAAATAGAAAAACAAGGTACATGCACTTAGTTAAATACATATATTTGATATGAGCCAGACTAAGAAAAGGCTTTATCTCTTAATTGTCATCATTAGAACAGAAATATTTGAAATACCTGAGAATACTAGCAATGTGATTCCTTACGCTGAAGCAGTTTGTTGCAGCTAGTTTCCTTGACTTTTCCTTATCCTTTAGAACTCATCAAACCTTGTAACACATCAACTTTTAGAATGATTGTAGAAAAGATTTTACAGTTAACCAATTAAAAAAAAAGCTTGATTTTGAAATTAGTAGAAATTGTCTTAGTGACGCCTTGTTTTTGTGGAAACAAATGTTTACATGAATGTATGATTTTATTGGTAATGGTAAGCATGTCTATTTCTAGAGATATTTTTTTTCAGAAAACTCATTTAGCCGAGAGAAACTCTGGTTTAGTATACACCATCAATAGACCACAGGCATTTGTATTAACTAGGGGCAAAATGAATTTGAGATAAATACACACCTCTCTAGTTCTAAGCAGCTAACAATGAAATAATTTCTATTTTGTTGCTGTTGTTGACTTAGTGATTGACTAAAATCAATTCTACGTTGACATTTTAAATTTGGCTGAGTAGTTCTTCACTGCTACTTATGTTAGTAAACTTTATCTAATACCATTACATATATACTAACAGATACACTAGTAATTGACTTCTTCTCATATAAGCTCTTGTTTTGCTTCAGATTGACCATTAGTGAAATGAATATATTCTTTAAAAAATCATAGTCATTCAAAAGACTTATCAATACAATTTCTTTCTTGTCAATTTTGCATTCAACTTCAGCAAAATAGTTGTTTTGATATTTTTTTGGGGTGGTAGGAACAGGTCTAATACTAAAAATAAAGAGCGTTGAGTGTGAGCTTCTTAAAAGCTTTGATTGAGCACGAAAATAAATTCTTTTGTATCCTACTGAACAGAACTATCTATGTCTATGGTAGGTTTTCAGAGTTGACTTTGTTTTAGAGGCAGTAGTCTCGACTTTGCTAATTACATCGGCAAAATTGTTGATCCTGATGCAAGCAAAGGTTCATCTCTGGTTGACAATTGAATGAAGTCATTATGCCATCATCAACTTCATTGGATTCGAATTGGCGGGCCAGCTCTGTATTCTTTGACTTCCTGATGAATACGGAAACATGTCTTCCACGTTGCTTTCTTCCTTCGCTATCTTCAATCTCCCCGGCTTGGACGTCTAATATTTTTCTGCGACTTATCAACGCCCCGCTTTGTCCATCAATTTTGACTTCTTTTTTCAGTCTCTTGATGCACCTTGGCTTCCAAGGCTTTCTCCGTTCATCAATCAAACCTCTCAGCCGTATCATGGACGATTTGACGTTGTCCAACAATTCACTTTTGACTCTCTCAAGGGCTTCGAGAGACAGATTCCTAAGCGATTCTTTTTTCCTCCAGACACGTGGCCTCTGCATCCATCTCAGTGATAGCCGCGTCCAAAACGGGTGTATTTAGCCATGGCTTCCCAAGGTCCATCACAAGATGGCCTTCCCCGTCTTTGTGGTCTAGCACTGTGCAGTCGCTGCACACGGGACGGCAACACATGGCTCGCAGAAGAAGTTGAGAGGCTGCAAATTGTGTTTTGAGCAAAATGTGATAGTGTACCTCTCAGTGTGATGTACAAAAATCCATAAGTTGTACGACTCTGTGATCTGCGGGCAGTTTTCTGATGTTGTCCTCCGTAGCCACGAAAGTTGCTCTGCAAGACGGGCAACTAATGCTGACAGTGGAGAGAGAAGATGCTAGTGAACGTGCAGTTGCCTGTAACATGTTATGTCTTTGTTCTTTAGCTGCTTCCAAAGAGTTGGAGAACGCATGTTTGACAAAAGGAATGATGGCAAGGGAGAAGTCTTGGCAGGCGGTCATTAGCAAAGCGATCTTTACAGATACTGCAGCGCAGAAATTGTTCTTCGAATCTGTCCTCATCCAAAACCATGCTCCTCTTGTTAAGGGCCAATGAAGATGAACGTAGCTCCTCTCCAAGGTTTACTGAAATGAAATAGAAGATTTTAAGTCGAATATGACTGTCAGGTTAACATTTTATGTTTAAAAGAAACTGAGTTTTTCTGTTTTGTAGTTTGTTATCAACAACACATTTTCATACTACGTTTGAAGGCTTAAATAACTATTTCCACTTCGACCCCTCCCTTCCCTTTGCACCCATCCCTATCCTCCGAAAAAAAAGACAAATTGTCAGAGGAATTATTGACTTAAATATAACTTATCGATGTAACAAATGTTGATACTGAGTTCCCACCACCGAGGAAGGGGAGGAGAGGTGGCTCCTGGGGAAACCTACTGTGTGCAACTGTCTTTGAGATGAAGTAAAGCAATTAAGAAGGACGACAGCCTTAGTGGAGCAGTTATAACAGGACGACAGCCTTAGTGGAGCAGTTAAAACAGGATGACAGCCTTAGTGGAGCAGTTAAGACAGGACAGCAGATTTAGTGGAGCAGTTAAGACAGGACGGCAGATTTAGTGGAGCAGTTAAAATAGGACGGCAGATTTAGTGGAGCAGTTTAGTGGAAACAGGACGACAGCCTTAGTGGAGCAGTTAAAACAGGATGACAGCCTAAGTGGAGCAGTTAAAACAGGACGACAGCCTTAGAGAAGCAGTTAAAAAAGGACGACAGCCTTAGTGGAGCAGTTAAAACAGGACGACAGCCTTAGTGAAGCAGTTAAAACAGGACAAGAGCCTTAGTGGAGCAGTTAAAACAGGACGACAGCCTGGAGCAGTTAAAAAGGACGACAGCCTTAGTAGAGCAGTTAAGACAAGAGGACAGCCTGAGTGGAGCAGTTAAAACAGGACGACAGCCTTAGTGGAGCAGTTAAGACAAGACGACAGCCTTAGTGGAGCAGTTAAAACAGGACGACAGCCTTAGTGGAGCAGTTAAGACAAGACGACAGCCTGAGTGGAGCAGTTAAAAAGGACGACAGCTTTAGTGGAGCAGTTAAGACAAGACGACAGCCTTAGTGGAGCAGTTAAAACAGGATGACAGCCTAAGTGGAGCAGTTAAAACAGGACGACAGCCTTAGAGAAGCAGTTAAAACAGAACGACAGCCTCAGTGAAGCAGTTAAGACAAAACGACAGCCTTAGTGGAGCAGTTAAAACAGAACGACAGCCTTAGTGAAGCAGTTAAAAACAGGACTGCAGCCTTTTAGCACTTCGTCAACAGGGGCGAATGGTAAATTCCTCTGTGTAAGGTCGTAGCTCGCTGCTAATGGTTCTCCCGGAACTCACAGCTTTCACATGCATTCGATGATGATGATGAGGGTACAGAGGTCAACTACAAATACTATCTTTAAGCAAAGGTCACATCTTCTGTTCAATGTATCCAGAGAAACACAGCTATTGTTGTACAACACCTACTTCTTCTGTCCAGTAATGTTTAGAAAGCCCAGAGCTTATCCTAGTTTTTATAGCGTGAGATAGAACAGAGAGTGCCATGACAATTGTGCCACGATGTAACATGATTGATATCACCGAGTTTTCAATCATGTCTCTGTGATCTCATTGATGTGCATGTTTATAACAAAAAAGAAGACCACTTGGGCCCTCGATGAACGCCAACAAGAAGCAGATTAATTATTACACACACGCGTACACATACACACACACACACACACACACACACACATACACATACCAACTAAGCAAAACACACAACAACCCGTCTCCCTCCCCCTCTCTCCCTTTCAAAACGCCCACCCCAAAAACAACAACAAAAGAGCAATCTAAAAACTGAAACAAAAAAATGAAGAAAAATCGTCTGACAACCTTATTTAGCAGCTGAGTTACATGTCTCTTTACAAGATAAAGATGGATTTATAGTCCGTATCCCCGCACAAGTGCAGGCTCATTGACTGTACTTCATTTATTAATCCCCCAGCAGGTCTTTTCATTCAGTCTTTCTCAACTCCCGGGAGCATACAGTGCAGCAGCCTGTTTAGGCGCTCCATACTAACACACTTACAAGATCTTTCTCTACCTATAGGTGGGTACTCATTTACAACTGCTGAATCTTTTTCAATTCAATGTAATGGGGAACAAAATAAAAGCCCCAACTATTAATTAATTGTATGTATCATCTTCGATGACATGACCTGATCAAATTTCTCGTCTGGGAGATTATAGTTATGGATTAATTATAATTCATACTGTGAATTCTGTGTAGGCCTATCAAAATACAAAACAAACAGAAAAAACCCAAAAAACAAACGTCACATCAGGTACACGTATTGCATACCCACATCAAACATTTATCCTTTACAGCGTACAGTACAATAAATAGAACAAGCTTATATATGCCTATCTGGCAAACTCACGTAATGCCTTTGATGGCGCCATATCAATGTCAGGTTTTTTGGCCCTCATCGGCAAACTGAGCTGCCTTGGCCGCCATCCTGTCGTTTGGAGTCTTCGCCTACAGCCGACAGGGGCGGGGAGCGAAGCGACAGGTGGGTGGGTGATGGTGATGGTGATGGCAGCTTTTCCCAAACTCAGTGCAGCAGTGCGAATGTTTGAACAGACCTCTGATAGCTGTGGAAGAGGGGGAGCAAAAGATGGACCGAATGAGAGAATGTCAGTTTTCACGCTGAAGTGCAAATGCCGCCATGCAAACATAGCTGTGTCAAAATCTCACCGAAAAAGGAAAAAAGAGAAAGATAGAAAAGAAAAAAACCCAAAGAAATGAAAAAAAAATGTGATGGTAAGTTTAACGTTTTAACTCAGTGAACATGCTTTCATTTCCATGAGGTTGCTTTTGCATCTTATAATATGTATCTTATATAAAATAGATGGGAGTATGCAAGTGTGTAGAGAGATACGGTGGTCTAGAGACAAAGTGTCAGCCTTTCAACCATAAGGTCGTGGGTTCAAGCCCAGCATGTTGAAACGTTTCATCGAGGTTTTCGGTAAAACTCACCCTCCCTCTCTTGGCTCTGATAGGTGGATCAACACCTAGTCCCATCGGAAATGGACGATACAAAATGTAGTCCCGTGTGCAGATCGCAACACTCTGTGCAAGTTGAAGATTCATTGTACACAGGGCAGTACACAGGGCAGTACACAGGGCAGTACAGGGCAGTACACAGGGCAGTACACAGGGCAGTACACAGGGCAGTACACAGGAATCCGGGAATAAAAAAATCCAAACAAAAAAACCCGAGATCACCGTAGTTGTGGATGTGAGCAAAATCAAATCATATCAAATGCATGTGTGTGTGTTTGAGTGTGTGTGATTGTGTGTGTGATTGTGTGTATGATTGTGTGTGTGTGATTGTGTGTGTGTGATTGTGTGTGTGTGATTGTGTGTGTGTGCGTGTGTGTGTGCGTGTGTGTGTGATTGTGTTTGTTTTGTTGTCACCTGTTCAGAAATAGTATTGCACTCGTACCACATTATAAGTACCGTAGGTAGGTAGGCCTCTGTCATGTCTACCTCAATTCCTTGACTTCTACCTACCCCACTTCATTGTCACAATGGCTTACCATTACACTTAACAGCTGTGATTGTGAACTTGATTGGAGCAGCAACACGATCGGATACATTGATTTAGAAACGACATGATGTTGATATTGCCTACTGTTAATTGTTACGTTTCGGTGTGAGCGGTGTTCCGAGATCAGATGTCACTATCAGTATCACTATCACTAACTGTCATCTCATGTGTTCAACATTGGTATACAGTCATACATCTGTCGGTCTACGATGCGCGTTTGTAAAATAGAAAGTTAGACATATACAGATATCATCATATAAACAGATGTATAGACTTTACAGATGGAGAGAGAGAGAGAGAGGGGGGGGGGAGAGAGAGAGAGAGAGAGAGAGAGAGAGAGAGAGAGAGAGAGAGAGAGAGAGAGAGAGAGAGAGAGAGAGAGAGAGAGAGAGAGAGAGAGAGAGAGAGAGAGAGAGAGAGAGAGAGAGAGAGAGAGAGAGAGAGAGAGTTATGGTGTTTTTCAGATGTTATTCAGTTTTTACCTGTTCATCATAAATAGTCACATAGCCCTCCAATATTGGGGTCAGGTTGGACTTCTGAATGGAAACCACTTTGATATCACGGGATTAGGGACGCCCCCCCCCTGGTTTGGGGGAAGGGAAAGGGGGAGGGGTTGGGGCGAAAAGCAGGGCTTTACGTCTTTGCGTTTGGTATTTCGATTTTTTCCTGTTACAATCTTAAATACAATACACGACATTGAAAAAGTGCAAAAGAATGCAGCCCGCTTTGTAACTAACAAATATGCATACACTGAAGGAAATACCAAAACGACACAACTCATTTGCAATGGATACTTTTAGAAGAACATTGCAGAAATAAAATAATTTCTTTCTTTAAAGCCATGCTATAAATGGACAACTGTTTATTCTATTAGATCAGCTTAAATATAATACATATAGAGGAACACATGTATAGGAACAATTAGACCAGGCTGTCAAACATTCATGGTTCCATCTTCAAACATTGATTGTCACCTGCACTCATTTTACCCTAATACAGCAAGCCTGTTGAATGGACTGCCAACATAAATAAAAGTCAGCAGTAGCACTGAAGACTTTAAAAAGAATTAAACACATCGCTTTAAAAATACTAAAATTGGAATAATAGTTTTGGACTAAATTGAAATATGTGCGCTGACAGCAATACTCAAGAATCGAGTTGGTCAGCTATAATAAAGAAGAAGAAAAAGAAAAGAAGAATCAGGCGTTGAAGGGAAACTTCCTCGTATTGTTGCATTTGGTTTAAACAAGATCATTATCTCATCAATCCAAAATACTTGCTTTCAAATTATTTAATTTCAAAAGACCAAATATCAATGCAAGGCAAAATTTCATGACAAATACCTGTATTTACAACGTTTTTGTTTCACAAAAAATGTGTTAATCCTCTCGACAACTGGTGTGCCTGTTCACGTCACTATGCTATTCCTATTACTGTAGCCAGACAGACAAATCACACGCCCAATGCTAAATTATCTTAATTTCGTTATGTTTTGCAAACTCAACTCGTGAACATTTTCCTTCTTTTTTTGTGGGCAACGTGTACATGGACACAATTATAACACACGCCTTTCCAATAAAGCACATCAAGTATCGATATCGACACATGTACATGGACACAATTATAACACACGCCTTTCCAATAAAGCACATCAAGTATCGATATCGACACATGTACATGGACACAATTACAACACACGCCTTTCCAATAAAGCACATCAAGTATCGATATCGACACATGTACATGGACACAATTATAACACACGCCTTTCCAATAAAGCACATCAAGTATCGATATCGACACATGTACATGGACACAATTATAACACACGCCTTTCCAATAAAGCACATCAAGTATCGATATCGACACATGTACATGGACACAATTATAACACACGCCTTTCCAATAAAGCAAATCAAGTATCGATATCGACACATGTACATGGACACAATTACAACACACGTCTTTCCAATAAAGCACATCAAGTATCGATATCGACACATGTACATGGACACAATTATAAGACACGCCTTTCCAATAAAGCACATCAAGTATCGATATCGACACATGTACATGGACACAATTACAACACACGCCTTTCCAATAAAGCACATCAAGTATCGATATCGACACATGTACGTAACTGAAATGGAAATTTACCATCCCTCTTACACAGGGTAACACTATCCATAAACAGAGTAAACTAAAATGGTCAGAAACTGGAAGAATGACCGCTACAACCATTATCGGAGGGAGGAAAGGAAAGGTCAGCATTTGGAAAGATGTAAAGCCTATGACCAAGCAACGGACACGAATCATATGAAACAGAGACAAGACTAGACAACAGACACGAATCCTTTCAAACAGAGACATGACTAGACAACAGACACGAATCGTATCAAACAGAGACAAGACTAGACAACAGACACGAACCCTATCAAACAGAGACATGACTAGACAACAGACACGAATCCTATCAAACAGAGACATGACTAGACAACAGACACGAATCGTATCAAACAGAGACAAGACTAGACAACAGACACGAACCCTATTAAACAGAGACAAGACTAGACAACGGACACGAATCCTATCAAACAGAGACATGACTTCAGACAACAGACACGAATCCTATCAAATAGAGACAAGACTAGACAACAGACACGAATCCTATCAAACAGAGCCATGACTAGACAACAGACACGAATCGTATCAAACAGAGGCAAGACTAGACAACAGACACGAATCCTATCAAACAGAGACAAGACTAGACAACAGACACGAATCCTATCAAACAGAGACATGACTAGACAACAGACACGAATCCTATCAAACAGAGACAAGACTAGACAACAGACACGAACCCCTATCAAACAGAGACATGACTAGACAACAGACACGAATCCTATCAAACAGAGACAAGACTAGACCACAGACACGAATCCTATCAAACAGAGACATGACTAGACAACAGACACGAATCCTATCAAACAGAGACAAGACTAGACAACAGACACGAATCCTATCAAACAGAGACAAGACTAGACAATGACACGAACCCTATCAAACAGAGACATGACTAGACAACAGACACGAATCCTATCAAACAGAGACAAGACTAGACCACAGACACGAATCCTATCAAACAGAGACATGACTAGACAACAGACACGAATCCTATCAAACAGAGACAAGACTAGACAACAGACACGAATCCTATCAAACAGAGCCATGACCAGGGAGGCATTACCAAGGAACTGTTCCCAGTCGACACCGAACTACAAACAGGAGAGAAAACCTGACTGGAACTCAAACCTGGAAACTGAATGTTTGATTTGATTGCATGTTACCCACATCCCCAGCTAAGGAGATCTCTTTGGCTTTTCGGTAGATTTTAAAGTTTTGGCCGGGCTACCTGTAAACAGCCAAGTGATATTTAACGTGCAGAGAGTGTTGTGATCTGCACACGGACCTCATTTTTTATCGCTAGTATCCAACGGGATTAGATGTTGACCCATCTACCTGTAGCAGGGAGGGGTGGATTTACTTGAAAAAAAGCCGAGAGCAAACTTCAACTCACGACCTGTTGATTGAAAAGCCGACACATTGCCTCTGGACCACCGGGACTACCGAGCTTGGGAACAACGGACGGCTTCATTGAAATCTACCTCGTCCACCACATGTGGTGATCTCAGTGTGAATTAAGATGCAACAGCAAGATGAAAGATAAGTGAAAGAATGAAAAGAAAGAAGTAGAAGCTACCACTATGTCTGCCGACCGCCCATGGTCATAGACATCGAAAAGGAAACACGCAGCACACTTTAACTAGCAGGAAAGAGGAAGACACTGGACTTGAAATTCAGCGGTCGTTGTTGGCGAAGCATTGACGAATCGTTCACGACGTCGTACGGGTGGAGGACGGGGGGGGGCGCGCGCAACACATACTTTGACTTAGAGGTGAACAGTCCCTAACATTAATTAGGACTATTTTCGACGTATACGTAAACGACAATTATATGGAAATATACCTAAGGTGTATCGACAATTACATGGAAATATACCTAAGGTGTATCGACAATTACATGGAAATATACCTAAGGTGTATCGACAATTACATGGAAATATACCTAAGGTGTATTGACAATTACATGGAAAATATACCTAAGGTGTATTGACAATTACATGGAAATATACCTACGGTGTATTGACAATTACATGGAAACATACCTAAGGTGTATTGACAATTACATGGAAATATACCTAAGGTGTATCGACAATTACATGGAAATATACCTACGGTGTATTGGCAATTACATGGAAACATACCTAAGGTGTATTGACAATTACATGGAAATATACCTAAGGTGTATCGACAATTACATGGAAATGGAAATATACCTAAGGTGTATCGACAATTATATGGAAATATACCTAAGGTGTATCGACAATTACATGGAAATATACCTAAGGTGTATCGACAATTACATGGAAATATACCTAAGGTGGGTTCGACAATTACATGGAAATATACCTAAGGTGTAACGACAATTACATGGAAATATACCTAAGGTGTATCGACGTGGACGTGATGCCTTATCCATCTCAGTCAAATTTCCATAATGGCATTAAATAATATTACTAAAGCCCCAAATGGGAACAAAGACGAGACGAATACAAGGAAAAGACAGGAAGAATCTTTTGGCCAGCATTTGCCTCATTGAAGAGCGGAGTTAAAGTGATTGGTATCGCGCTTTCTTTTTCACGGCGAAACGACGGGTGCCGACGCAAGGTCGCGGGCTCAATCCACATAGTGGATACAATCTTTTTGTGTCGATTCCTAGTCGTTGTCTCGTCTTTGTTCCTATGGGGCTTCAATATCATTCAATGTCATTATCCTTCACGTTCGCCATGCCCCTTGCCTCACTGTTTCAAGGTTTGTCTTAAAATTTCAATGTAAACGTTGCTTGCGCATCACGCATGACATCCACATAGAAATTGGGCTTTATAGACCAACCCGAGAATAACATGGGAATCCCTAGAGAGCTTCTGCCATCTGAGATGGAGGGCATAAATGGGTGGCGACAGCAAATCATGAGTTTCCCGTCGTGAATGGGGACACGGTAGTCAAGAGGTAAGGTGTTAACCTCTCAATTAAAAAGGCTGTGGGTTTCATGCTCCAACAGGTTAAAAAAAAAAATGTCTCGAGTTTTTCGGGTGAAACCCATCCCATGACCCAGGTAGGTGGATCAACATCTAGTTCCACCAGAGACGGACGATAAAAGGAGGTCACACGTCATGCAGACCATAACACTGTCGACGTTAAAGATTTCATGACTGTTTACAAGTCAGCCCGGGCAAAATTTAAATCCTACCGAAACCTCCCATATAACCTCAGTTGCGGATGTGGGTAAATCAAAGCAGATCAAAATTTCGACCGTGCTCTTAATGATGTTGATGATTATAATAATGATAATGATGATGATGATGGTGATGATGATGGTGATGGTGAACACTTTCTCATTATTATCGAAATCTACTAATCCCAAAACGAGGGTAGAGGGGGAAATGCCAGGTTAAAACGGCGCTTCATGGGCTAGAGGCAGAGCCTACTTAGGTGGCTAGGCCAGAGGACATGGCGAACAACCACACCACAATGCCCACAGCAATCTATCTTACAAGAAACCGACTGAGCCCTAGACGGAGTTGGTCAAGGTGAGGGCTTGTAAGAAAACGAGAACAAACAGTCGCACTGACCAAACTAGACACACAACAAAATACACAGACAACCACTACAGCAATCAACTAGACATACACGTACATAGCGGGGTATCGTCAATCATATATATATTATGCATCACAATATCAATCTTTAAACCAATCATTTAATTTGATTTGATTTCACCAACATCCATAACTAAGGTAATTTGGCGGTTTTCATTTTCCCCTGACTGCTCTGTAAACATCCAATGGATCTTTAGCCTGCACAGAGTGTTGTTATGTGCACACACACGGGACCTCCCGATGGGACTTGGTGCCGATCCACCTACCTGTACCAGCGGGGTAGGTTTTTCTCGAGAAAAAACAACTCGAGAAAACTTTTCAACCCGTCGGGGCTTGAACCCTCAACCTTGTGGTTGAGAGGTCGACACCTTGATTCCGGACTACCAAGTCCCTCAAACAGCAGACACAGAATGGAAGACGTGACCCTCGTGTCGGCACCCATCGCCTTGTCAAGAAAAGACAACAGGTTACGAGTCTTGTAGGTCTGACTATTTAAACAAAGAGTTTCAGCAACAAGAAGGTCGGCCATGTGAATACAATCATGACTATTATTCTCTGACAGTTGGGAGATTCGGTAGTCCAGAGGCAAGGTGTCGGCCTTTCAATCAAAAGGTAGTGGGTTTGAGCCCCGCTAACGGTTGAAAACTCGAGTTTTTCGAGTAAAATGTACCCCCCCTGGTCCAGGTAGGTGGATCAGCACCTAGTTCCATCGGAGACGGACGATAAAAAGGAGGTCCTGTGTGCAGATCACAACACTATGTGCACGTTAAAGATCCCCTGACTGTTTACAAGGCAGTCAGGGCAGAATTAAACTTCATACCAAAACCCGCGATCACATTAGTTGTGGATGTGGGTAAATCAAATTAAAATTTAAAAAACTCTGACGTCATTCTTGATTAAAACCACTGTAATATTTTAAAAACAGCAATTCAACACCGAAGAACAAATACCTAAGGATATAATATATTGCCGTAATATAATAGCATAGTACAACATATTATGCACCTGAAGTAATATGATAAATACGATTTTGCTTTGTTTATTCATTAGCACCTATCTCGTCTGTGTCCATAAGGGGAATTAATATCAATCTAATGCACGTCTTTTGGGTCGTCATTTTCGACATCATTTCACTATGTAGTACCATTTCATTGGGTAGTACCATTTCACTATGTAGTACCATTTCACTATGTAGTAACATTTCACTGGGTAGTACCATTTCACTATGTAGTACCATTTCACTATGTAGTACCATTTTACTGGGTAGTACCATTTCACTATGTAGTACCATTTCACTATATAGTACCATTTCACTATGTAGCACCTATGTAGTACCATTTCACTATGTAGTACCATTTCACTATGTAGTACCATTTCACCGTGTAGTACCATTTCACTGTACCATTTCACTATGTAGTAACATTTCACTATTAGTAACATTTCCGTGTAGTAGTAACATTTCATTTCCATTTCACTATGTAGTACCATTTCACTATGTAGTAACATTTCACTATGTAGTAACATTTGTAGTACCATTTCACTATGTAGTAACATTTCACTAGTAACATTTCACTATGTAGTAACATTTCATTTCACTTTGTAGTACCATTTCACTATTAGTAACATTTCACTATGTAGTAACATTTCACTATGTGTAGTAACATTTCACTATGGAGTAACATTTCACTATGTAGTAACATTTCACATTTCACATTTCACTATGTAGTAACATTTCACTATGTAGTACCATTTCACTATGTAGTACATTTCACTATGTAGTAACATTTCACTATGTAGTAACATTTCACTATGTAGTAACATTTCACTATGTAGTAACATTTCACTTGTAGTAACATTTCACTATGTAGTAACATTTCACTATGTAGTAACATTTCATTTCACTATGTAGTAACATTTCATTATGTAGTACTCATTTCACTATGTAGTAACATTTCACTATGTAGTAACATTTCACTATGTAGTAACATTTCACTATGTAGTATCATTTCACTATGGAGTAACATTTCACTAACATTTCATCTATGTAGTAGTAGTAACATTTCACTGAGTTCATAATACTATAGTCTAACAAAACGATGTATGTAACATTTCAGTTGTGTAGCAATCGGTATAGTTATGGGACAATCATTTCACTATGTAGTAACATTTCACTATGAGTTGTAGGGGCAATCTGTAGAGTTGTGGGGCAATCTGTAGAGTTGTGGGGCAATCTGTAGAGTTGTGGGGCAATCGGTAGAGTTGTGGGGCAATCTGTAGAGTTGTGGGGCAATCGGTAGAGTTGTGGGACAATCGGTAGAGTTGTGGGGCAATCGGTAGAGTTATGAGTTTGTAATGTAATCACGACCACACTGGTTACCCATGGCTAGCCCAGGATGCTTTCACGACATAGCATTCTTAAGAAAGGTACTTTACTCTGCCTGTTTTCATGGCTTCACTCAGATGTAAATGAGTGTCCAGCTATAGGCGGAGAAGGATATTGTCAAAAGTGTTCATACGAGGTGTCTAACAGGCAGCTCTCTACTGTATGCTGCCCAGGGAGTCGAGAGGGACCTTGAAAGAAATCGTCTGCGTGATAAATAATGTTTAGTCAGTGAGCACGCTCTGGTGCAGGATGAATGAAGCTTAACATTTCATTACACATGGGCCTTTCGAATCCAAACACTACTCTGCCTATGATCAGGGGAAGTAAGCGCAGAAATTCAAGATCACTTGAGTTGACTCCTTCTTTCTTCAATACACACATTTGAACTTGTTTTGTTTTTTGTTTCATTTTGTTCGTTTATTTTAGTTCTACATTTCAGTATGAACTACAGTAAGTGAGGGGATGGGGATGTTATGGTTCCTCGATTTGGGAATTAGAATAGAATAAAGAGGAAATTTGTTTGTTTGTTTTATTGAAATGTATCCCTCCGGCGAAATCAGAGGAAACAGTAAGATGAGAAATAAGTGAAAGAGTGACAGGACAGAAGTATGACCTACCCACCCCAAACCATCTATTAAGAGGAGACAACAAGATGGGAAAGAAGTAGGATCTGGCAATAGCTCCAGCTAACCGCCCACATTACAGTAACAACAATGACAGATACATGTATATCATTGTAGTACATGTATATCATTGTAGTACATGTATATCATTGTAGTACATGTATATCATTGTAGTACATGTATATCATTGTAGTACATTGTAGTACATGTATATCATTGTAGTACATGTATATCATTGTAGTACATGTATATCATTGTAGTACATGTATATCATTGTAGTACATGTATATCATTGTAGTACATGTATATCATTGTAGTATATGTATATCATTGTAGTATATGTATATCATTGTAGTATATGTATATCATTGTAGTATATGTATATCATTGTAGTACATGTATATCATTGTAGTATATGTATATCATTGTAGTATATGTATATCATTGTAGTACATGTATATCATTGTAGTATATGTATATCATTGTAGTACAAGATTCCCCACGGAAAATAATGGGTCTGCCGTCTTTCTCACAAGGTAGGCCTAACCAAGAGAATAACCTTATCACCGATGGTAATATCACATTGCTAATATTCCATTGGAACAAACGATAAAATGATAGGCCTTATAATGTGCATTGCGAATCTGGATCCACCTCACTCTAAATAAACAGCCCCGCTGCAAACACACATTAACCAGTTATAACGTACCGAGACGAAGACGATTTAAACATAACGTGCTGAGATATCATTCGATGACTGGGTGTGTTGCTGTTATGGTCGGTGTGTTCCCCGCTTGACTTAGGACAGAGACGTGAAGCGAGGCAGTCAACGTAAATCGTCACCGCCCTCCGAACACGCTAAATCGTAGTTATGAGACCAACCACACCAGACCCAAACGTTTTCGGTTCATTTCGCTTAATTTGTTTGCGGGTTTAAAGCACACATAAAAGCCATTACATTTTTTCCCCTTCTTTATCTCTACACATAAAGTGCGAGGGTGGGTTTGATTTCTAGAGTCCACAAAACGACCTACAGACGTTTGAATAGATAAGCAAATATGAGTGTCATAATGTCGTTGTGAAGGGTGGGCACAAACGTTTAGTCTTCGAGGGACAAAGAATCCTTGGAATCACTGGAACATATTTCTTAAAAAGGACCAGTTGCTTTTAAAGAAATAAAATACAGTTCCTGGAATAAAAAAAGAGACTCCATTGAATTAAGGAACAAAAAGGAAAAGCAACACAACACATACCTTCACCCACACATACACAATCACACACACACACACACACACACTTCCACACACACACCCTCTTCTCTCTCGTTCTCACACACACACACACACACACGCACACACACACACGCTCGCGCGCGTGTGTAACACTCCCCGCCCCCACTCAAGTAAAAGCGAAAGAAAGGTGGCGGAGGGGGGCATAAGATGTACCCAAAGTATATAATCACACTTTAGCACACACCCGTTTTTACACACATGCATACCCACCCAAACCCAATAGGTTGTTACCGATTCTTGTTTCCCTCTTAATGCTACAAATGAAATAAAAAAGGAAGCGCTAGAAAGGAAACAGAAAAGGCATGGCGAAAACTCAAGGTAAAGAAAATTCAGACAGAAATAGGAACAAATGACGAGCGGTTAAACAAATGAAACAAAAAAGGAAGCGGTTAGGAACAAATGAAAGGAACAAAATGAAGTCAGAACAAAATCAAGTGAGCGAAACTGAAGTGAGCGGTTAGGAACAAATGAAGTGAGCGGTTAGGAACAAAATCAAATGACAGTTAGGAACAAAATGAAGTGAGCGGTTAGGAACAAATGAAATGAGCGGTTATTGTAAAAAATTTACAGTGAGCGGTTAGGAACAAATGAAGTGAGCGGTTAGGAACAAAATCAGCCCGGTTAGGAACAAATGAAGTGAGCGGTTAGGAACAAATGAAGTGATCTGAACGGACCTTAGGAACAAATGAAGTGAAGGTTCGAACAAATGAAGTAGCGGTTAGGAACAAATGAAGTGAGCGGTTAGGAACAAAATGAAGTGAGCGGTTAGAACAAATGAAGTGAGCGGTTCGAACAAATGAAGTGAGCGGTGACCAAAGATTTCGATTGTGAAAACTTTCACGACGAAAGTCAGCAAAGTGATTTTCGATTGAACTTAATCCTCGAGTCTTGATTTTTTTTTCTCAAGATTTGATTTGATTTGATTGACCCACATCCACAACTAAGGTGATCTCAGGGGTTGTGGAAGAAGTTTTAATTTTGCCCGGACTTAACAGCCAACGGATCTTTAACGTGCACAGAGTGTTGTGATCTGTACACGGGACCTCCTTTTATCCCCTGTCTCCGAAAGGTGTCGATCCACCTACCTGGAACAGGGGGGGGTGGGGGTAGGTAGGGTTTTGCTCGAAAAAAAATCGAGAAAATTTGTCAACCGTTGGCGGGGTCGAACCCACTTCCTTTTAGCTGAGAGGCTGACACATTGCCTCTGGACTACAGAGTCCCCTTTTCAAGAAAAAAGCTTCTTATTTTTTGCGACAACTTGAAAATGGAACTTTCTGTGTTTTCCTCTATGCCGTGTCAGAGTTGACAGTTACAGTAGATTACCTTCTTGTAGATCTTAATCCTCGAGTCCCTTGGATGATTAAGTCAGTGCAATTACGTCATGTCCGTTTTACGTCCAAGCAGAGGAGCGGTTGGTGTCCTGTGGTTGTCGTTAATCACTGAAGGAAGACTTAATACATGTATCATAGGAGTGTTCGGGCAACAAAAAGCCACTCTATTGTGTGTGTCTGTGTGTGTATCTGTGTGTGTCGGTGTGTGTGTCTCTGTGTGTGTGTAGGTGTGTGTAGGTAGGTGTGTGTGTGTGTTAAAGGTGAAAGGGTAGCAGGAATAATAGATGTGTTTTACCCCCCCTTCCTTCCTGTCCTGGAACAGAAGACATAAACACAGTAAGTTAGTATGGTATCCTTCTATGACACAACACGACAAAGGGGACCCAGAGCTACATAAATACTAGACTTATACAATGAGCAAGGCAGGTGGAATAATACTTGAAGTGAGTCAAGGACAACAACAACAAAAAGTAAACATTATGAAAATATAAACATTAACAATAAAGAAATACAGAAGAAATTGCGATATTTGGACCCATCAGGTAGAGGGGTCAGAAGAGAAGTGATGGAAAACATGATAAAAACGAACTGTAAGAAAAATCCCTGCCGCAGGGCTTGACAGGTAGAACAGACGAGAGATACGTAGATTGTATGTGTAAGTGTGTGTAAGTGTGTGTGTGTGTGTGTGTGTGAGAGGGAGGCGGGTAAGAGAGAGAGAGAGAGAGGAAGAGGAGAGAGAGAGAGATAGATAGATAGATAGATAGAGAGAGAGAGAGAGAGAGAGAGAGAGAGAGAGAGAGAGAGAGAGAGAGAGAGAGAGAGAGAGAGAGAGAGAGAGAGAGAGAGAGAGAGAGAGAGAGAGAGAGAGAGAGAGAGAGAGAGAGAGAGAGAGAGAGAGAGAGAGAGAGAGAGAGAGAGAGAGAGAGAGAGAGAGAGAGAGAGAGGGAGAGATATCATGATGGTGGAGGAGGAGAAGAAAAAGAAGAAGAAGAAGAGGAAAATGAAGTCGGTTGTATGTATGTATTTATGTATATATGTATGTATGTATGTATTTGTGTATGTATGTGTGTATGTCAATGTGTGTATGTATGTCCCTTTCGTGTTTTCTATTGTTCTCCCCCGCCCACCCTTTGTATTCTTCTTTTTCATTTTCTGCACGTCGCTCTTTCTATCTGTATATCTATCTCTATATATCTATCTCTATATATCTATCTATTTGTCTTTCTGTGAGCCAGTCGGTATATCGATAATGTCTAACGTTTACTGTATCACAACTTTAAATAATATGCATGTACATACAACTTCTGTACCATGACATTAAACGCTCAAACAAACACTCTGGTGATTAACGTGCACGACAGCTAGACTCACAATCTGCTCGTGGTTGGCTCATGTGTCTTGGGTACTTGTCTGAACAACTTCAAGGAAAAACATCAAAAAGCAGACTAAGGAAAAAATGGGAAGAAGTTGTGAAAGAGGCACTAAGGCAAAAATTTAACCTTCACAGAAGGAAACAAAAAATGTCAGGACAAGTTAGCCTGGAGAAAGATCATTTCGAGCATCTAAACCCATACACCGGAAGGTAAAATAGGAACTGATAAAGAAAGAAAGAAAGAAAGAAAGAAAGAAAGAAAGAAAGAAAAAAGAAAGAAAGTAAGTCCTGAAACCAAATTTTGAACTGAATCCACAGCAAAATGTTGTCAGTTTTTAGAAACTGTGATTCATGTGTTCTTTTTCAACCAAGTTTTAGGAAACATCGTTACAGTAGTTTTTGCGTCATTTTACTCACAAACAAACAAATAAACAAACAAACAAACAAGCTAACTCACAAACATCGATGAAAAATACACCCTCTTTGCATGAGTTAATGAAAATCTTATTATGATCTTTTTCGTCGACCCCCTCCCGATCAGCGTATCGAATTTCATGAAATCAATATCTATATTCAGTAACTGTGATTTCGGCTTTCCTGTAAAATGATACAAAGTGCACATACCGTGCTCTTCAAAAAAAATAAAAATGAAGGAAAATCTTTAATTCATTTTGTATAACGAGGCTAGCTATGACGCAAGCATAATCACTGATTTGTGATGAACAATATTTGTATTTTCCTGCTGACGTGAGTTTTAACCATTGAAAGGTACTTTATTCGTGATAACGGATGGTGACAATAATAATGATAATCATGATAATAATATTTATAATAATAATAATAATAACAATAACAATAGTAATAATAATAATAATAATAATAATAATAATAATAATAATAATAATAATAATAATAATAATAATAATAATAATAATAATAATAATAATAACATTATACTACTACTACTACTACTACTACTACTACTACTACTACTACTACTACTACTACTACTACTACTACTACTACTACTACTACTACTACTACTACCACTACTACTACTACTACTACTACTACTACTACTACTACTACTACTACTACTACTATTACTACTACTACTACTACTACTACTACCACTACTACTACTACTATTACTACTATTACTACTACTACTACTACTACTACTACTACTACTACTACTACTACTACTACTACTACTACTACTACTACTACTACTACTACTACTACTACTACTACTACTACTAGAGTAACAGGTAATCCACAAGAGACAACTACAGTTGTAGCTATCTCAATGGAAGAAATACAAACAGCTATAAAAAAAAGTAGGAAAGGCCCCAGGGGCAGATCAAGTTTATCCAGAAATGATTAAAAACCAAAGGAGAGAGTTTATCCAGAAATGATTAAAAACCAAAGGAGAGAGGCAGACAAACTACTACATGCAATATGCCAACAAGCATGGAAGTCCAAACAGGTACCAGACGACTGTAAGAAGGGAACGATAGTACCAGTACACAAGAAAGGATCAACTATGGAATGCTTAAACTATAGAGATATCACTACTTAGCGTACGAGGAATATATGCCAGGATTCTGGAAATCAGACTAGGGAAAAGAGTAGAGGATCAGATTGAAGAGCATCAGAGTGGATTTAGACCAGGAATAAGTGTACAAGACCACACATTTACAATTAGACAAAAGAATAGAACAAATTCTTGAGACTAACATTGACTTGCACCTGTGTTTTATTGACTTAAAAATGGCATTTGATACTGTGAGGAGGGACGAACTATAGCATTCCTTAAAAGAACACCATGTATAGCAACATTTAATAGAAGGCACTATTTTGTTGTTGTAATAAACCAACATGTGTAGTGAGAGTAGCTGGAAACATATCTGCAGAATTTGATGTAGATATAGGAATAAGACAGGGTTGTGTCCTAAGTCTTCTTTTGTTTATCACATTTATGGATTCAGTCGCAAAGGCATCCCCAAAAAAATGAAAAAAATGAATGTAGGTATGTGGAATCTCAATGCTTTCATTTGCTGATGATTTAGTTCTGTTTGGAAAATCATAAAGTAATCTTCAGTCGAATAGCAATAAATAAAAGAGAACTGAGAGTAAATGCAAAGAAAACCAAAACAATGCTAGTAACTAGGGAAGCTAAAACACAAAATCTTAAATTTGGCAGGGAGAATTTAGAACAAGTTCAAAGCTAGAATTACCTAGGAGTAATGATTGACTCAGAGGGAAAACTAAGAGAAGAAATCAGTCAGAGAACCCAAAAGGCAAGTGCAACATATAACCATATAGGAAAGGCATTGGTATGTAAACAAGAATTGTCAACAAAAACCAAAATGGCAATATACAATACA
>JAXRKP010000011.1:0-50000 GCA_037039925.1 Doris montereyensis | reverse complement strand
GCTTTATCGTCCATGTATACCCGCACAAATGCAAACATTGAATTGTCATTTATCTCCTAGCAGGCCATATCAGTCACTGCTTCTGCTAACTTCCCGGAGAGCTGCCAGTAAAGTGCTTCCTAAGACATTTATACAGTTTATTTCTCTGCCCATAGCCAAATACTCAGTCATACACGAGTCAAATGACGAAACCAAAGTTATGTATTTCTTAAGGGTACAAGTACAACGCGGTGAAAATCTTGAATTAGCTAGCTTTCGAAACGGTATCCTCGTGATTACTCACTCACGCTTGTATCGAGTGCACCACGATGCCACATGCGCACACAACATCTGGGTCAGTTTCCGAGGCTTTCAAAAGTTTTCCAAAACGCCGAGATCACTGCTAATTGCGAATATGGATAAAAACAAACAAAACAAGCAAGCAAACTAATGAACAAACACAATCGCAGCATGATCAAATCTATCGTAATACTCACACATCACTCGCCTGCGGTGTCCATCATAGCGAAATCAGAATAATGTTCAGTTGACATGCGTCACCCAGCGCTGCTTTGAGTTTCTATTAACGCTCTGATTGGTGGAACGTTTCGAGGCCCAGATTTGCGCCAATCAGAACGCCAGAAAACAAAGCAGCCCTGCAGGTGCTTGCCCGTTGAACTGATTAAAATTTGATTTAGCTTTTACCCACACTCACCACTGAGGTGATCTCGGAGGTTTTGGTAGGATTCTTAATTTTGTCTGGACTGCACTGTAATCAGCCAATTGATATTTTAACGTGCACAGTGTTGTGATATGCACATGGGACCTCCTTTTATAATCCGTCTTCAATGTTACTAGGTGCCGATTCACTTAATTAGACCAGGGAGGGGTACTTGAAAAAAAGCACGATATAAACCTTTCAACCAGCCGGGGCCTGATTCCACGATCTTTTGGTTGAGAGGTCGACATCTTGCCTCTGGACTACGCCCCCCGCCCCCGATTGAACTGTACCAAATGTATAAGAAATACGAGTTAAAGGTCCATGGCATTAATGTTAACTCACCAGTCAACAGAATGCTCTGATCTCATGTCAGTAGCTAAAGATAGCCTCAGGTAGCGTCGTGTGGATTTGGATTCGGGTGTTGTGGATTTTCGAGCGTTCTGAAGAATAACATAATTACGTTTCCATAACTCTCTCCCAGATATGGGGTTATTTTATATGGGAACAAAGTGAGGAATGTGACAATGCCCAAAAATGCATGCTAATTTTTAATTACATGAAGATCAGACCTAGAATCTGTTTACAACTTGAACGTGGAATTATTACTGCTCTTGCATACTACTTGAACCAAGAACTAGCAATGCACAATTTATTAGTCTTAATGAAAATTCCAATGAAATTAAACTATTTGGTCAAACAGAATGATTGTTACCTGATCCCAATGCAATAAAATCAAATTTGTGTTTATTGCTATGCATTTTGATGGTTGTAATATCTTGTGAGCCAACAGTTTTGTTTCGTTGCATTTTCCACCTTGATATCATTCTCTACTTAGGGATTTGATTTTTGGAGTTATTCTAATTATTATACTCATAGATATGTGCAGTCACTTATCTGTGAATATGAATCTCTTTCGAAAACACGTAACTTTTCTACTGCAACTATTCGGATATGGCTGGAACCTGAATATATTGATTGTCCGTAATACTCTTGTGTTTCAAGTGTGATTTGGTGGTGATTTTTAGGTGGACTAGATATTTTGCCTTGCAAAACGGAGGTATGAGGTTTGAATCCCAAAGATGATATTGAAACATTAATCGGGACTGTTTTCCAGTAAAATATCATGTTGTGATTTGAATAAGGTTGGATAAGGCACCTGGTCCCACTAGAGGTGGACATAAATTTTTGTGTTCTTGTGTGAATATTATTTTTTGTATTTTAAATGTTCCATAGATCTAGGATATGCGATTGCCATGATAACCGATTACTTTCTAATGTGTTCGGGCTACGTGACAGCTTGTGACTTGATGTTACACACTATATTACAAGTGCTACATAGTTATGAAATTCGGCCGAAATATTTCAAGCAAATCATTTGAAATGCATTGCACAAGTTTCCATTGTCAGAGATGGGTAGTCGTTCAACATGAACGCATCGTTTGAGGCAGACCTTATAATTTAACCTTCTCATTGGTGGAATTCATAAAACCCTGATTCTCCTCCAATGAAAATGTCGGAACAAAGCGTAACTCTGCAAGTTGTCTATTAACCGCATTCTACACAACTTGAATTCCAACCATTTTTTTTACGCCACGGTTATGACGTGTAATGGTTGTGATCATTCTCAATCTTTTGAAAAGTTCAGGGGTGAATATGCGCGTGACACACTAACTCTGCGAGTGTCTTCTGCTATCGTCCTTTTAAATTCGGCTTTTTTATGTCCAAAGATTGACAACACAACAATCGGTTCTGGGGCATGCCCGTGTGTTTGCCTCGCAAGGTGTGTGAAAGGCCCCCGTGTCCACGATCACAAGGTGTGTGAAAGGCCTATGTCCACTAAAGGCCCGTCCACGATCACAAGGTGTGTGAAAGGCCCATGTCCACTATCACAAGGTGTGTGAAAGGCCTATGTCCACGATCACAAGGTGTGTGAAAGGCCTATGTCCACGATCACAAGGTGTGTGAAAGGCCTATGTCCACGATCACAAGGTGTGTGAAAGGCCTATGTCCACGATCACAAGGTGTGTGAAAGGCCTGTGTCCACGATCACAAGGTGTGTGAAAGGCCTGTGTCCACGATCACAAGGTGTGTGAAAGGCCTATGTCCACGATCGCAAGGTGTCATGCTATCAGAGTCAAAGTTGTCCATTTTGCATCAACAACCAAAATGCATATCCAATAGGCAGGTGCAAACGTTTGCTCTGATTCAAGATTAAAATCACTAAACATCAAACGACAGACAATGCAAAAACTTCAGGATATTAAAAACATTTGAATCCATAGCAGCAAAACGAAAAAGAAAAAGATAAAAATAATTTCTGTTTGTTTCGTCGTGGTCGATTAAGATGGTAATGCTATCTTTGTGTTTAAACTCTTGGTTTCGTCGTGGTCGACTAAGATGATAATGCTATCTTTGTGTTTAAACTCTTGGTTTCGTCGTTATGGACTAAGATGGTAATGCTATCTTTGTGTTTAAGCTCTTGGTTTCGTCGTTGTGGACTAAGCTGGTAATGCTATCTTTGTGTTTAAACTCTTGGTTTAGTAGTTATGGACTAAGATAGTAATGCTATATTGGTGTTTAAACTCTTGGTTTCGTCGTTATGGACTGGAATGCTATCTTGCTGGTTTAAGTTATGGCTATCTAAGATGTAATGCTATATTGTTTTAAACTCTTGGTTTAGTAGTTATGGACTAAGATAGTAATGCTATATTGGTGTTTAAACTCTTGGTTTAGTAGTTATGGACTAAGATAGTAATGCTATATTGGTGTTTAAACTCTTGGTTTAGTAGTTATGGACTAAGATAGTAATGCTATATTGGTGTTTAAACTCTTGGTTTAGTAGTTATGGACTAAGATAGTAATGCTATATTGGTGTTTAAACTCTTGGTTTCTCTTGGTGTCTCTCGTTATAGACTAAGATGGTAATGCTATCTTGGTGTTTAAGCTCTTGGTTTCCTCGTTATAGACTAAGATGGTAATGCTATCTTGGTGTTTGAACTCTTGGTTTCATCGTTGTAGACTAAGATGGTAATGCTATCTTTATGTTTAAACTCTTGGTTTAGTAGTTATGGACTAAGATAGTAATGCTATATTGGTGTTTAAACTCTTGGTTTCGTCGTTATGGACTAAGATGGTAATGCTATCTTGGTGTTTAAACTCTTGGTTTCGTCGTTGTAGACTAAGATGGTAATGCTATCTTTGTGTTTAAACTCTTGGTTTCGTCGTGGTCGACTAAGATGGTAATGCTATCTTTGTGTTTAAACTCTTGGTTTCGTCGTTATGGACTAAGATGGTACTGCTATATTGGTGTTTAAGCTCTTGGTTTCATCGTTGTGGACTAAGACTGTAATGCTATCTTTGTGGTTAAACTCCTTATTTCGTCGAAGTAGAGGCGTTGTAGCGAGACAGAAGTGTTGCGGTTGTGAGTTTGTGATCACGACGACACTGGTTCGAAACATATGGCTGGTCCGGATATTTTTTCACAACATTGTTAGTCGTAGGAAATGTACTTCATTCTTCTTTGCCCACGATGCAGGTGTGAATGAGTACCCGACTATAGGTATAGAAATATACTGTCTGAGTGTTAATTTGAAGCGCCAAACAAGCTGCAGTATTGTATACTCCTCAGGGAGTTGAAAAGGACATTAAATGGATTGGCCTGCTGGGGGATAAGAGATGTAAAGTAGGTGAGCCAGCACTTGTGTGGGATATGGAATATATAAATCCCTCTTTATGTTTAATCATTTAAGAAGGTTTATTGATTTCGTCATTGTGGATTAAGATGGTAATGGTATCTTGGTAGTCAGACTCTTGAAGTGGTTCATGGATTGTCCCTCTTATTCCCTTCAATGCAAAGAGGTGGTTCATGGATTGTCCCTCTTACTTCTGATTCCCTTCAATGCAAAGAGGTGGTTCATGGATTGTCCCTCTTATTTCTGATTCCCTTCAATGCAAAGAGGTGGTTCATGGATTGTCCCTCTTACTTCTGATTCCCTTCAATGCAAAGAGGTGGTTCATGGATTGTCCCTCTTACTTCTGATTCCCTTCAATGCAAAGAGGTGGTTCATGGATTGTCCCTCTTACCTCTGATTCCCTTCAATGAATTGGTTCATGGAACCTGTAAAGAATTAGGGATGGTGGTTTGGGCAGATCGAAATTTCGGTTTAACGCTATGTGCGAGTGTGTCAAGCTTCAAACCTCAGTTTCTGTCTGATTGTTTCATTGAAATTTACCCCGTCCAACATATACGGTGATCTCATGGTGAATTTAGAGGAAACAACAAGATGAAGAACATTTTTGTGAAAGAGTAAAAGGAAAGAATCAGTAGGACCTACCAGTAGCACGCACCAATCGCCCACTTCGAACCCCAGCCTCTTAAGGTGGGCAATAAGCACCATTCCAGAGGCAAAGTGTCGGCATCTCAACCAAAAGGTCGTGAGTTCAATCCCCGACGGTGGTTGAAACATTTTCTCAAGTAAAACCTGCCCACCTGGTCCAGGTAAGTGGATCGACACCTAGTCCCAACGGACACAGACGATAAAAAGGAGGTCCCATGTGCAGGTATCAACACACTGCGTACGTTAAAGATCTCTTGGTTGTTTACAGGGCTTTCCGACGGAAAATGAAGAATCCTACCAAAACCCATGAGATCACCTTAGTTGTGGATGTGGGTAACATCAAATCAACCAATCACAACCAAGCACTGTGACCCCCGATTGCTCTCTCTGTTCCCATCCTCTCCCACAACATCTCTACACACTTACAAAACACTAATGACAAGTCCTAAATATTCCACACACAGTAAGAAGATAAACACATAATTTAAAAAAGAACCTGTCATCATAATTAGAAAAAAACAAAACAGAGAAATTTGACAAAGAGACATTACTGGGTTTGACTTGATTTTATTGGAATTTTATGTATTGCCTTCAGTAATAGTACAAATAACGGTATTGATTTATACATTGCATGTTATTGTTAACAATAAAATCATTATATTATGACATTGTGAATTAAATATTATGGTAAACAAATGAGACTAACATACGAGTATATAAGCCTGCTAATCAGTCAAGTGCGCCTAACCCACACGGTTGCAAAGTGTTGAGACAGGGGTTCCCTAACTTGGGTTCATTAACCCTCAGGGGGTTCGTAGAATGTTTCTGACAGATTACCAGAAGAGTACTTTTTGTTGAAATAAAATTTGATCTTAAACCCATTGCGACAATATGATAAGCATTTTTAAAAATCGACATTTCGATATTTTCCGTGTTTCCACACTCAACATAATTTCATGATATAATGTTTGTTCATCTGTTGTTATCATTACACTCATTACACTATTACACTATTACACTACTACACTATGAACTTGATCTTTTACAAAGAACTGGTATGTGTATCATAACATGATTTTGGGCTCAGATCGAGTCTCGAAAAGTTGGGGATTTGTGGGGGTTCGGATAGACCTCTGACATCCACAGGGGGATCGTTGGGTATATAGTCAGGGAACCCCTGTGTTGGGGGGGGGGGGGGGGGGAGAAAAGAAAATCAATGATGAAAGTGATAGTTGAATGGTTTTTACATTAGCAACATAGCCAGATGATATTTTGTGCGCATATTATTATGAAATAAAAGTCACTCAGCAATACGAGAGGGGTACATTTCTAAAGGCTATGAAATTACACGTCCGTAGAACATACATTGTTTGGGGGACCAAATACATGTATAGCATTACAGCTAATTATTTAAGGGTATTGGAACATTACAAAAAAGTCAAATAGCATCTTTCTCAAACATTTTGCCTGTCTGTCGGTCTCTCTCTCTCTCTCTCTCTCTCTCTCTCTCTCTCTCTCTCTCTCTCTCTCTCTCTCTCTCTCTCTCTCTCTCTCTCTCACGTTCCCTACCCAGCCGCCTATCACTTCCCACTCAATTACCCGTTAGTCATAATCGTGACAGAAAGGTCAACTTCGAAATGATTAGAATAAGTGGTCGCATCAAGCAAAGGCTTATATCCAACGGCTAGTTAGATTTTCTCACAGACTTTGATATCATGGCATATAAACTCATCCTTCTAGCGCGTTTTTTAAGTGGCTTCCTAGCCTTGGACACATGCTTGCTTATTAATTTACCCGCGTTAACCATGGGCGGTGATTTATTCAGGGCTGTGGGTTCAACGAAACGAAATTTCCCAAGCACATGTACCAGAGCATTCTTTAGTGGTACGCTTTGTACAAGTAGGATTAAACAAGTAAAAAAAAAGTTCTCAAATTCATTCAAGGCCATTACGGCCTATAGAGGCGGAGCTTTCCCGGTTCCTCTAGCATGAAGCAGAATATGCGATAATAATGACCTCCTGGACAGGACGCCTATCTGACGCAGGTTTGTACTCCCAAGCTGGTGTTTGAACCCATTTGCACGGGGGTCGAGTGGAGAAATGCGTGTAAAGCGTCTTTACCAAGGAACACAACGTCTAAATTAGATTTACTAAGATTCGAACCCGAGGCCTCACGATCCCAAGTCCGACAGCCTAACCACTAGGCCACCGACGACAGGCATGCATGAGACTTTCATTCTTTCTCTTCATAATTATTGCTTTAGGTTCCACCTATCTGGAATCATACTAATCATACTCAGGTTCTTGGGTACAAGTCTAGAATAGACTAGAAAACAACGCATGGTTTGCCGTTTTTGTTTTAAATTCCAGAATGTTTAAATATAGTTTACTTAGGACGTTTCTCGAGACACAATGTAATAAAAACACATCATACAAGATATGTTAACGGATAGTTATTGTATGAAAGTCTCGGGGAACATTCAAGAATACGTCCAAATTGACTTTTCTAATCAAAATTGTACATAAATGCTCAATAAATATTCCACTCCCCCCAGTTGTTTGAAAAATGGTTGGGTGAATCAATGAGGTTTGAGACGTGACAACGTAGATCACACGAGTAGGAACTAGGCAACACTGGTCAGAAAATTCCTCATGAGATGTACGCGAATCAAGATTTCAATTAAGTCTCTGCTAATGTACAACACACTTAAGATGAAGCGTCTTAATAACATTTGCTAATAGTCTTTATATTCACTCCAAGTGCTCTAACAATTGTAGATATTATTTAAGTCTTCGAAAGGGGTACACATAAGTTATTACGATAAGTGGAAAGGCCCCTGACACATTGCACCAACACACTGTGGAAACAAGGCAAATGCATTCCATGAGCTCACGCACACCTAGACACACGCCATTGTAGTTGCCTTGTCCTCTTTACTTCCCAACCAAAATCAATGGCGAGCGTGGTCAGTTTTTCCTCTTTCTCGATCAATTATTTTCATCTTGTATTCTTTTCTCCAAAATGATAAAACTGCCTTACGTGGAACTTAAAAAAAAAAAACCCCACCCTCTGGCAAATGAAGACACTAGCAGATTTACTAGGCCTGTAAAAATAGGGCCACACAAAACGTGACGTCAAAGATCATTGGACTAAGTAATAAACAAGACGAAGTGATAACTTCACCCATAAAGACAGAGTTAATGTATAAACACAAAACATCCGCCCTCCCTAACAAAATAAACCAAACAAACACCACAGGGGTTCCAAACTCCTTCTATGTCCCGCACCTCTAAACACTTTGGTAAATGTTCTCGTACCCCCTACAACAGTAATATCTTTATTTTATTTTATTTGTTCATTACGTTTTTTTTGTGTGCTAAATTGCCAAAATCCAAGGTTTCTCTCACCCCCTTCCCTCTCCCTTAAAAGGTTATCTCGCACCACAGGGGAGAGGGGTGGGGGTGGGGGGGTAGGCGGGCATCCCTGTTTGGAAACCCCTGAAATATCATAATATAATAAATATAAAAATAAATAAATTCATAAACATGGCCATGAAGGGAGTTATTATGTCTCTCGTGTGACTGGGAACGCACTGAATTCCGATGGTAAGAGCACCGGTGATACCTGCATGAACTGGGATATCGTATCATTACTTTCAATTTGAAAACGCAAGTCCATGCCATTTTAGGCTTGCATAATATTTCATAGTATACAACAAGTGAAATAGTGGAACTGAAATGCATAGTTTTGAACGAAATCAGACATGAGATTAAAGCTTCCCAAACGCTATAAATAAACATCGAAAATAAGTATGTCCATAACGTAGAGATCAGTTTTTCCATGCAACCAGAGAGAATATGTTTCTGGAAGCTTCCAATATCCTTCATGTGTATGACAAGACTGATACAGACATATCATTCGATACCCTCTACCAACTACATGCTGTACAATGGTAACCAATAGTTACACTGCTATGTCAAATATAAGACATCAACTAAGATATTGCAAGTATCGAGTCATACAATTATGTAAGTGTGACTTTACAAAAATTACATGTATATCTAATACAGATTGTCGCTTGTAATATACACTAGTGTGGACTTGTCAGTAAAGTATAATTAAGCTTCAAAATGTGTATTATTTAGATTATCGGCAAGGTTTAATAATTCTCCATTTATTGTTTAACCCTTAACACACAATTAAAATGTGTTGTTCATTTGGTAAACTTACATTGCTATACTGGTATTAAAGGATTAAGTACCAAAACGAGGCGGAGAACAGGTGCCATTTCAATGGGAAAAGTTCAAACAGACTAGGAAGAGTGAAACATGATGTCTCCCAAGTTGCCCACTTGCTGTTTGACGATTGAATCTGATCGACTGCTGTACTGAAACGTTATAGAGAAACCTTGCGTAGAATTGGTCGGAATGTGAATTTTCTTGATGAGTAAGTCTCTGGCGGATTTGTGACCGGTGAAAATTAAAGACAGGTCTTTATCGTCTTTTGCTTGATGCAAAGAATTGAACTGGACGTTAAGATCTGATTCTCTGTCAGAAATAGCTCTCAGGTGATCGCCGAGAACAGCCCGTTTGCGATCGACCTCTGTTTGTGCCACGTCATGCAATTCCCGTTCCCTCTCGTCGACTGCTTCTCTGATAGCGTCAAAAACTATGCGAATTTGGTCTGTAATCCTGTTTGCACTCGGTCAAGGTCTCTCTGAGCGCCTTCGATGGCGTCTCGTTTGTCGGACAGAGAAGATTTTTCACATCGGATGTCCTTGAGAGTTTCCTCTAAAATTGGTGTGTACTTTTGCATCGCTTCGTCTACGTTGACAACCTTGTGACCTTTGGACTCTTTGTGGTCGATTACAGTACAATCACAGCACACGGGCATTATGCAGGGCTCGCAGAAGAAGTTGAGAGGCTGCGTCTGATGTTTGGGGCAGTAGGAGATATCGTTCTTGCCGGTGACGTTGACGAAAGAGAGCAACTCCATGATGGTGTGGTCATTGGGAAGGCGACGCAACTCCGCCTCGGAGATGATGACGCCTTCTCGGCATGTGGGACATTGGATCTTCACCGTCATGGGCATACCCCGGAAGACCGAGGACAGGGACTGTCTGAACTCGCCTTCCACGCGGTACATTTGGTACAGGCAGTCCATGCAGAACGTGTGGTGGCAGTGCAGCATTTTGGGAAGTTTGTCCGTCTCGTTGTAAACTTCTCTGCAAATCAGACATTTCAAGAAAGTTTCTTCGAATCTTTCCTCGTCGAAAATAAGATTCCGTCTCCTCTGTTTGTCCAACTCAGATAACTGCAGAGCCGTAAGTTGCTGCTGGCGTCGATTTGGGGTCGGCTCTTCTGGGAAGGAAGATAAAAAAAAAACAAACAGCATAAGAACATTGATTTGTGTGAATAACCAGCATCATCACCCCCATCGTCACGAAGTTTAATCTTTGTATTGTGGAGCGTTTTAATATTTCGGACTACTTGTTTTGTTAACAGTTTGGGAAATTCGGTCTTGTAATTATCAAAATAAAATGCCATTCTGGCAAACATATAACTCACTTAGGGGAACCAAAACCCATGTTGAGTTGACCTCATAGTATATGTCTGTCTGTGTATGTATATATGTATGTATGTATGCAGGTAGGTAAGGTATGTATGTATGTGTCTGTCTGTGTATGTATATATGTATATATGTATGTATGTATGCAGGTAGGTAAGGTATGTATGTATGTATGTATGTATGTATGTATGTATGTATGTTTGTTTGTTTGTATGCATGTATGTATGTATGTATATATGTATATATGAGAGTATTGTGAATGTGTGTGTCTGTGACATACACACATAGATTCAGAGGCAGATCACAGAGAGATAGGAATAGGGATAGACAGAATACATACATGAACATCAACTATACCTATATACGCACATACATAAAGTCTCTGTTTCTTTATGTCTGTCTGTCTATCAATCCCTTAATGCAGATGGAAAAAATGTGTTTTGAAATTGAGCAGTGAGCTGTCAAGGCATGTTAATGGCAACAGTAGTGACGCCAGCTATTGGGTAATCTGTAAAAAATTGTCTCGTTTACAATATACGTCTTTATGATATGTGGGCATACAAAAATGTAGTTTGTTTGGAGTTTCAATGCTTTCGCCTTTCCCTCCTATTCGAAAATAAATGGATTATAGATCTACAACTGGTATATAATTTCCTCAGGGATAGACAGGCAGACAGACAGACAGACGGAGAGGGGTAAGGAAGCGGGGGTTCTTCAAAACAAAATAAGTCACGCATACTAAAACGAAACGAAAGCTTTCAGTGACAGACAGGATAGTTAGGAATACTTTTGTACTTTGCCGACCTTCCCGTCACGGCTCAATGAGCGCCGCGTCAGTGGACTGTCAGTAACAGTAACAGTAACTGTACATGTCATGAAGGTGTCTGGGTGACACGGAACAAGACATAACTTCCGTCTCATTAACATACGGAATCAAATTGATAAGATGAAGACAGGGGAAACCCCTTGAGGTGATAAGACAACAATAGAGAATCTATGCCAAGTATAAAGTAGTGATAGGATACGTTGGCCAGTGAAAATGAATAAGTAAATTAACGTTCCTTCAAGGCCCATTAGAGTTCTATAGCGTGAAGTGGAAACAGGTGACAATAATGACCTCCTGGTCAGGACGCTAATCTGACGCAGGCGTTTACACCCAAGCTTGTGCTTGTACCTATTTGCATTTGGGTAGGGTGGGGGGGGGGGGGTGCGTTTTACGTGTCTTTTCCAAGGACCTGGCTTTGCTAGCATTCGAACTCGGGACCTCATGACCCCCAGCCCGGCAGCCTAACCGCTCGCCACCGACGCCACGGAAATGCATAAGTTCATTGAAGTAAATATTGAAACCCCATAGGAACACAGCCCAGAGATAAATACAAAAGGAAATACGTATTAAACCCCCCCCCCCCAATTTGAACCCCAACCAGAATCGAACCCGAGACCTTCACATCGGCACCCATCGCCTGACCGCGAAAAGAGAACGAACTACGACGCTAACTACAATCCAAGGAGTGAATTTGTCTCGTCTTTGTTCTTATGAGACTTCAAAATGTCTCTCATGTCTTCGTTCATCATTTTCAACATGCCCATCGCCTCACTGTTTGCCTGTTGATAACCACAATTAACCGACGTCTGTTGATAACCACAACTAACCGACGTCTGTTGATAACCACAACTAACCGACGTCTGTTGATAACCACAATTAACCGACGTCTGTTGATAACCACAACTAACCGACGTCTGTTGATAACCACAACTAACCGACGTCTGTTGATAACCACAACTAACCGACGTCTGTTGATAACCACAACTAAACGACGTCTGTTGATAACCACAACTAAACGACGTCTGTTGATAACCACAACTAACCGACGTCTGTTGATAACCACAACTAACCGACGTCTGTTGATAACCACAACTAACCGATAACCACAACTAAACGACGTCTGTTGATAACCACAACAACTAAACCACAACTAACCGACGTCTGTTGATAACCACAACTAACCGACGTCTGTTGATAACCACAACTAACCGACGTCTGTTGATAACCACAACTAACCGACGTCTGTTGATAACCACAACTAACCGACGTCTGTTGATAACCACAACTAAACGACGTCTGTTGATAACCACAACTGACCGATGCCTGTTGATAACCACAACTGACCGACGTGCCTGTTGATAACCACAATTAACTGATGCGTCTGTTGATAACCACAATTAACTACCTAAACGACCTGTTGATAACCACAATTAACTGACCGATGCCTGTTGATAACCACAATTAACCGACGTCTGTTGATAACCACAATTAACCGACGTCTGTTGATAACCACAATTAACCGACGTCTGTTGATAACCACAATTAACCGACGTCTGTTGATAACTGTTGATAACCACAATTAACCGACGCTCTGTTGATAACCACAATTAACCGATGTCTGTTGATAACCACAATTAACCGATGCCTGTTGATAACACAATTAACCTGACCGATGCCTGTTGATAACCACAATTAACTGATGCCTGTTGATAACCACAATTAACTGATGCCGATGCCTGTTGATAACCACAATTAACTGATGCCTGTTGTATAACCACAATTAACTGATGCCTGTTGTATAACCACAATTAACTGATGCCTATTGTATAACCACAATTAACCGATGCCTGTTGTATAACCACAATTAACTGATGCCTTTGTATAACCACAATAAACGATGCCTGTTGATAACCACAATGTACATGGACCACAATTAACTTATGCCTGTTGATAACCACAATTAACTGATGCCTGTTGATAACCACAATTAACATTTGCCATTAACTTCTGTTGATAACCACAATTAACTGATGCCTTAACCGTGACCTGTTGTATAACACAAGACCCGCAAAAACTGATAAACCACAAACAGCAACTAAACGATGCCTGTTGATAACCACAATTAACTGATGCAGTTGATAACAGCAACTAAACGATGCTGTTGATAGCAACAATTAAGCGATGGATAACCTTCGTGTTACACGGATCATAGCTTCCCCGACAGTGGTGTACAGCCTATGACCTTACAGTTCCATTCATAAACGTCATGTACATGGACACAGCGGGCTTATACTTGGACTAAGGCACTCTGTTTTTAGCTTTGAAACAAGTTCATTTGCAAGTACTTGTATTAGTTCGTTCTCATAAAACAAAGAATAACCCAGCATTCATTGAAGCATTTAAAAACAGAAGCCTTCACAGTGACCCTAAGAATTGATAATTCTTATTCGTGACACACTGGACGTCCCAAAGAATGGGTGTGACACACACGTCCCTAAGAATGGGTGTGACACACACGTCCCTAAGAATGTGTGACACACACGTCCTAAGAATGGGTGTGACACACACGTCCCTAAGAATGGGTGTGACACACGTCCCTACGTCCCTAAGAATGAGTGTGACACACACGTCCCTAAGAATGGGTGTGACACACACGTCCCTAAGAATGAGTGTGACACACACGTCCCTAAGAATGGGTGTGACACACACGTCCCTAAGAATGGGTGTGACACACACGTCCCTAAGAATGGGTGTGACACACACGTCCTAAGAATGGGTGTGACACACACGTCCTAAGAATGGGTGTGACACACACGTCCTAAGAATGGGTGTGACACACACGTCCCTAAGAATGGGTGTGACACACACGTCCCTAAGAATGGGTGTGACACACACGTCCCTAAGAATGGGTGTGACACACACGTCCCTAAGAATGGGTGTGACATACACGTCCCTAAGAATGGGTGTGACACACACGTCCCTAAGAATGGGTGTGACACACACGTCCCTAAGAATGGGTGTGACACACACGTCCTAAGAATGGGTGTGACACACACGTCCTAAGAATGGATGTGACACACACGTCCCTAAGAATGGGTGTGACACACACGTCCCTAAGAATGAGTGTGACACACACGTCCTAAGGATGGGTGTGACACACACGTCCCTAAGGATGGGTGTGAAACACACGTCCCTAAGAATGGGTGTGACATACACGTCCTAAGAATGGCTGTGACACACACGTCCCTAAGGGCAAGTGACCATTAGCCCCAAGGCCAAATCAACAACAAAATCAATGTCAATATGGAGAAAGGTTGAGGACATTTTCAAGACCTTGGTGGTATTCTACCTAATGCCAATACTCGAAAGTAAACTGATTTTGGCGAATTCTATTTCCTTGCGTCGACTTTATTCACGGCATTGTTTTCATAAGTATGATTCACTACGATTGAAACGAATCAAACATAAACAAAAAACAACACAAACTGTATAATGTAATGCTGAATGATTAAGGCGACACTCACTTGTAAATGGGAAAACATCGATACTGTCCAGGAATCTATTCACCGTGAACCTTGGACTATACTTGGTTGAGTAGTATCGGAACATAGTAAGTCTACAGTCGTACACCAGAATTTTACAAACTAAAACTCAACAGATCTCACACCGTGTTAATATTCCTACTATTGATCCACAAGAAAATCAAACGAGTTCAAAAGTGCATAAACAATGAGTCCAGTTTAAAAAATAACAATGACTACAATGCCAGATGTTTCCAATTATAACAAAAAAAAAAACCCATATATTTTCTTACTCCAAACATTTACAACTGTCTTAAATGTTCCTTCCTTCAAACGTGAAACCAAATGATTGCCAAGCATTGAATGAAAATTTAGGTGAAGTTACAGCAAAAGAAAGTGTGCACGATGTACACATTCTATTCAGACGTTCTACGTCTTTGTAAACATTCGCGTCCTTTCATAGTAAATACAATTGAAGACGTAAACCTAGCGCCAAAATTCCAAATCCTAGTCAGAGAAATCAGGTGTTAACGAGGCGACAGATCTGAAACGTTGAACAGATTGGCACGAGTTGCCTCCAAGACTCAATTCGCGTCTGTTTTCTTTATGCTGTTACTGGTATAAGGAAAGGGACGTTTAGGGTGAGACTGACCGCCACTCGGCTAATTCCATACGAAAACAACCAGGTTTGCTAACGCGTTGTCTTACCTACTGAATTAATGCTTGTGACTTTCGACCATGCTCTAGTGGTCGGCTCGCGAGGTCAAAAGACGACGGGGCCGAAAAACTGCACCGCCAGCACATGCTTCAAAAGCCTTGAAATTAAACGAATTTAGTCTGTCACTACTGTCAGTGGCAAATCCTGACGTTTTAAGAATACAGCAGCGACTTAAGCCTTTGGCGTAAGAGGCTACGACATCCGAATAGTATTACAGAGACAACAAAAGAGCAATCTGAATGAAACAGCTTCTAAAACGGTTATTATGTCACGATAATATTAAAACACAACCAAAGACAACAATCTGAATGAAACAGCTTTTAAAAGGGTTATTATGTCACGATAGTATTACAACGACAACAAAGACAGCAATCTGAATGAAACAGCTTCTAAAACGGTTATTATGTCCGATAGTATTACAACGACAACCAAAGACAGCAATCTGGATGAAACAGCTTTTAAAGGGTTATTATGTCACGTTAGTTGTAGAGGTGGGTAAGATCAAATGGAAATCATAGGACAGTTCAGCAGTCTTTTTGAAAACAGTGATAACTGGGACACCACGTACATTTTGGACGAATAGTCAAACCGTTCTTAACCGTGGTAGGTTTTGAGTTATGAAGAATCCAAAAACGAGATCATACTTTTAAGACCTATGAGGATGAGTTTTGAGAGCTGTATGCCCACAGAGATATCGACATGGCGCATAATAGAAACAAAATAGGGACAATATCATTAGTCTGATGTCATTTTGGGACGTGCTTAGAAAATGCATGACGGAAAAGGCAGGCGACAGATTTAGAAATTTGATTTGATTTGATTTGATTTGATTTGATTTACCCACATCCACAACTATGATGGTTTTGGGGTTTTGGTATGATTTTTAATTTTGCCCGGACTGCCCTGTAAACAGCCAAAGATCTGTAACGTGCACTGTGTGTTATGATCTGCACACGAGACCTCCTTTTTATCGTCCGTCTCCTATGGGACTAGGTGTCAATCTGCCTACCTGAACCAGGGGAGTAGATTGAACTCGAAAAATTCATTGAAAACTTTCAACCGTTGGTGGGGCTCGAACCCACGACCTTTGGATTGAGAGGCGAACACCTTGCCTCTGGACTACCAAGCCCCCTGGTTTACAAAGTTGGCTAATGAAATGGAGACCAGCGGATGGTCTGCTTTTGACTGTTGCTGTCTGTTAAGAAGCTGAAAGCCCCCTGTGGCTGTCATGCTACATCATCCCTTTAAAAGTAAACCAGAACCGATATGTAATTATTGCATGAGTGTAAGACATTTTGGAAAGAAATAGTTGGAAGGCTAAAGACAGTGGCAGGCCCACATACATGTTGTTCCGCATGAGCATAAAAGTAGAGTAAATGAGCATACCATCACCACAGGTCGAAGAGCAATTAATGTCCTTGACAGGTAAAGAGAACTGACACAAAAACGGGGCGTACTTATTGATATCACTACAACAGTGTGTACTTATTGATATCACTACTACAGTGTGTACTTATTGATATCACTACAACCGTGTGTACTTATTGATATCACTACAACAGTGTGTACTTATTGATATCACTACTACAGTACTTATTGATATCACTACAACAGTCACTACTACCGTGTGTACTTATTGATATCACTACAACAGTGTGTACGTATTGATATCACTACAACAGTGTGTACTTATTGATATCACTACAACAGTGTGTACGTATTGATATCACTACAACAGTGTGTACGTATTGATATCACTACAACAGTGTGTACTTATTGATATCACTACTACAGTGTGTACTTATTGATATCACTACAACAGTGTGTACGTATTGATATCACTACAACAGTGTGTACTTATTGATATCACTACAACAGTACTTATTGATATCACTACAACAGTGTGTACGTATTGATATCACTACTATCACTACAACAGTGTGTACTTATTGATATCACTACAACAGTGTGTACTTATTGATATCACTACAACAGTGTGTATTTATTGATATCACTACAACAGTGTGTACTTATTGATATCACTACAACAGTGTGTACTTATTAATATCACTACAACAAGTGTGTACTTATTGATATCATACACTACAACAGTGTTATTGATATCACTACAACAAGTTGACTTATTGATATCACCACAACAAGGCATACTTATTGATATCACCACAACAGTGTGTACTTATTGATATCACTACAACAGTGTGTACTTATTGATATCACTACAACAGTGTGTACTTATTGATATCACTACAACAGGTGTGATATCACTACAACAGTATTGATATCACTACAACAGTGTGTACTTATTGATATCACTACAACAGTCATCACTACAACAAGTACTTATTGATATCACTACAACAAGGCGTACTTATTGACATTACTACAACAAGGCGTACTTATTGATATCACTACAACAGTGTGTACTTATTGATATCACTACAACAAGGCGTACTTATTGATATCACCACAACAGTGTATGATATCACTACAGCAGTGTGTACTTATTGATATCACTACAACAAGGCGTACTTATTGATATCACTACAACAAGGCGTACTTATTGATATCACTACAACAAGGCGTACTTATTGATATCACTACAACAAGGCGTACTTATTGATATCACTACAACAAGGCGTACTTATTGATATCGCTACAACAAGGCATACTTATTGATATCACTACAACAAGGCGTACTTATTGATATCTACAACAAGGCATACTACAACAAGGCGTACTTATTGATATCACTACAACAAGGCGTACTTATTGATATCACTACAACAAGGCATACTTATTGATATCACTACAACAAGGCGTACTTATTGATATCACTACAACAAGGCGTACTTATTGATATCCCCCCGGTATACAGGGAACTCGGTAAACCAGAGGCAAGGCGGCGGCCTCTCAACCTTAAGGTCGAGGTTCAAACCCCGGCAGGTTGAAAAGTCTGCTCTATTTTTTCGAGTAAAACCTACCCCCACTGGTCCAGGTAGGTGGATCGACAACTAGTCCCATCACAGACCGGCGACAAAAGGAGGTCCCGTGTGCAGCTCACAACACCCTGTGCACGTTAACGATCCCTTGGCTTTTTTTCAGGACAGTGCGGAAAAAACAAAACAAAACACAACTACCACAACCCCGAGATCACCTTAGTGGTGGATGTGGGTAAATTCAAATCAAACAAAAATCAAAACCCCTATAATCTTACCTTTTGCCTGGGACTGAAATTGTCTCAGCTTCTCTTCCAGTCTCGTATTGTCGCCCATGTCGCTGTTGAGTTCTTCAAAGGCTGCTGCTCTTCTATGCTGGACGTCTCTGGATTCTGAACTGCGGTTTCCTCCGAGAGTATCGGATTCTCTTCGCTAGATGGTTCGGGCACGATAAATATCTCAGGAATTTGATCTGTCACTTCCTGTGTGGAGGATTCTTCGAGAAGTGGTCTGCTCTCGTCCGTGGTCTCGACGGTTAAATCTCTGAAATTCTCCAGAGGGCGCCCTTGTACGAACCAAACACTTTCTATCTGAATGTCAGAAACTTCGCTCAAGGACGAGACTTTGCAAGATTACTATCACTGAATCTTCGTCTCACTGGCGTTGCTTCTCCAGAATGTGCTGTGGAGCTCTCTTCGTGGTTTTCGAACAAGGTTTTTGCAATTTGTGCTGATAATCTTTCTTCGACGCTTGCAGACAAGCGGTTGTCTATAACTGCAGTCACACTTTCTTTGTTTTTTGCAGATAAGTTATCTACATTTGCAGGCGATCCGCCTTCGTTGTTTGTGGATAAACTGACTTCTAAATTTGAAGACGATTCGCCTTCCTGGTTTGCAGATGATGTATCTTCTTGGTTTGCAGATGATGTATCTTCTTGGTTTGCAGACGATGTGTCTTCTTGGTTTGCAGATGATGTGTCTTCTTGGTTTGCAGATGATGTGTCTTCCTGGTTTGCAGATGATGTATCTTCTTGGTTTGCAGATGATGTATCTTCTTGGTTTGCAGATGATGTATCTTCTTGGTTTGCAGATGATGTATCTTCTTGGTTTGCAGACGATGTGTCTTCTTGGTTTGCAGATGATGTGTCTTCTTGGTTTGCAGATGATGTGTCTTCCTGGTTTGCAGATGATGTATCTTCTTGGTTTGCAGATGATGTGTCTTCTTGGTTTGCAGATGATGTATCTTCTTGGTTTGCAGATGATGTATCTTCTTGGTTTGCAGATGATGTGTCTTCTTGGTTTGCAGATGATGTGTCTTCTTGGTTTGCAGATGATGTATCTTCTTGGTTTGCAGATGATGTATCTTCCTGGTTTGCAGATGATGTGTCTTCCTGGTTTGCAGATGGTGCGTTTTCTTGGTTTGCAGATAAGTTGTCTATTTTATCATCAAACGAGGGGTCTTCGTCTATAGACAACTTTACTTCGGTGAGAATAGACGGTCTTCCCTCAACACTTGGAAACTGATTGTTGTCAGGGTTTGAAGGATTGTTCTCTGTGATTCCAGACGGATTATCTAGTGCGTCTAGTAACCGATCACTTTCGGTGTCTTTCCACGAACTGCTTCTGACGTCGTCTGACGCATCGCTTTCAGGGAGCTTCAGCGAACTGTTTTTGGGGCCTCCCGATGAATGGCCTTCGGGCACTCCTGACGGATTTAAATCGGTTGGGCCGTGGACGTCGTCTGCAGAATAATGGTCGTCTGTTGGAAGTTTGATCAACGGTTCACTGGGGCAATTGGCTTGCGATAGCAGTTCAGAGGAACCGGCAGAAAAGGCGGTCGACTCTTGGGTTGCAAGTGGTGCTAGGGGCACTAGCGGTGTGTCGCTTTTTATGGAAGTCAGTGATACGTTTTCACTTTTTCTCTCAAGAGAATTATTGTCTTCTTTGGCTGTGTCGAAACTCCTGTTGTCGTCGCTAAAAGAGTGAGTTCTGGCCGACGGTGCCGTGGAATAATCACTGGCCTGAAAGAAAAATAAAAAAAAGAAGAAACGTTCCATTAAGATTTTGCAAAAGAAAGCCAAAAAAAAAACAAAACAACAACAACCCCAAACAAACCCAAAACAATAACGAATCCAAAAACAAATCAAAGCAACGATAAAACAATCCCACAAAAATCAACAAAATAAACGAAACGAAACAATGAAGAAATAAATAAACCCTACACTTCTGCGACGTAGCTGCTTTTCCACTTATTGCAAAGTTTTGACATCTGCCTATGTGTAAGATTTCACACATTTAGTGAACAGCTTTCAAAAGTGCCACCACTAACGCTTAAATACAAATTGAACATCAAATTGTGCACATCACAGTAAAGAGAAAGAAGAAGAATCAGAAGAAGAAAAAAGAAGATTGAGAATTAGGAGAAGAATGAGAATAATAATTATAATAGGACTCAGAATTAGGAGAAGAATGAGAATAATAATAATAATAATAATAATAATAATAATAATAATAATAATAATAATAATAATAATAATAATAATAATAATAATAATAATAATAATAATGGACTCAGAATTAGGAGAAGAATCAGAATAATAATAATAGGACTCAGAATTAGGAGAAAAACCGGAATAAGAATAAAATGAAAAAAACATTAATAATAATAACAATAACCATAATAATACACAATAAATAATAGTAATAATAGTAATAATAATAATGATAATAATAATAATAATAATAATAATAATAATAGTAATAATAATAATAATAATAATAATAATAATAATAATAATAATAATAATAATAATAAAATAATAATAATAATAATAATAATAATAATAATAGTACTATTAAGAAGAAGAAGAAGGAGAAAAAGAAAAAAACAAGAAGAAAAAATTAATAGTAAGAGCGAGAGTAATATCAACATCCTATAATACTTACATATTGCATGCAATTAACAGCCATTCGTTGGGACATATCGATACAAATAGATAATATATAAATCAATGGATAGATGGACGATATAAATAGAAAGATATATGTAAATCAATACACAGATATATAAACATAGATAGGTTGATAAATTTGTATACATAAATACACAGATGGAGAGGCAGAATGAGAGGGTGAGACAGAAAGAGAAAGTGAATGAAGGAGACGGGCAGGCACACAGAGGAGTGAAAAACGACTGCATAAAAATGGAAGACATTTCTAAAAAAACCCTCTCTGTTTGGGAACTAAGCTTAATCATTTTAATTGAATCTCGACTCTGCACGTGAGAGTTTAACGAAACAAGGCCATCCCTTGATAGCTACCTACGTCTTACATACAACTGAGATAATATAACGCAGTATCATTGGACAATGTGTTTCAGATAACAGATGGAGTGATACTAGAAACATAAAAAAACAAGCGTGTGGGACACAAAGCAGTTTAAAAACAAGTCAACGGCAAAATCGACGGTAATACGTATCAACACTAAACAGTAACATACTTCTGGTGACAATATTATGGAACGACGAAAAACTTTGCACAGTGTCAGAAATAACACTGCAAAAATACACAGCCACATAACATCTTCAAGTGTAGAAAGGTATTACCAATGAAGCATAATATTTTGTGCAAAACAACAGGCACTAGGCGTAAATGGTTGGCTTCCAGTGATTCCTCACGTTTAAATACAAAGATGGCGACCAAAGATGGCGATCAAAACAGAGCTGAACGAAGGACTGGGCTGCCTGCAACATCACATACCGAAAGACCCTTTGCCGGCTAATTGTTAGCTAGAGTAAATAGATGTAAGCTCGCGGCGGATGCAGCAATAGGTGGCGCTACCCGCAATCGTCCAATCAAAGGCAAACATTTGGACGCCAACTCAGGGCTAAAGTATTTTGACATCCCATCCTTTTCGTATTTAAAAATTCAAACACGATCCTGCTGCATTATGGGATGGGGGAAAGTTGAATGAGAAATGACCAGAATAAAGGGCTAGGTTTTGACGTTGTTTTTGTCTGGTTGCAGTAGAAGGGACGAGAACAGAACGGAGGAGGAGAGAGGGAGAAGACAGTAGAAAAGACGAGAAGAGAGGAGAAGAGGGACAGGGAGAATGACAGAGGAGAGGAGAGGATAGGGAGAGAGAGGAGAGAGAGAGAGAGAGAGAGAGAGAGAGAGAGAGAGAGAGAGAGAGAGAGAGAGAGAGAGAGAGAGAGAGAGAGAGAGAGAGAGAGAGAGAGAGAAAGAGAGAGAGACAGACAGACAGACAGAGAGAGAGAGAGAGAGAGAGACAGAGAGAGAGACAGAGAGAGAGAGAGACAAAGAGACAAAGACAAAGAGAGAGATTGGGGGGGGGGGATAAGGATGGGGAACAGTGTTGCAGGGATGTTTCAATCTCGGGAAATTATCAATTTGATAAAGTGAACAACGATCAGGTAGCGAGATAAGAACGAAACACGACACGTTTGTCAAACGAACAAGCCATAATGCAATTGTGAAGGGATATGCAACGGACGAATGAGAATGAAACAACACCAATATTCAAGATATGAATACATTGTAACTAGAAAGGCACAGGGCAAAATGGAAAAAGAAGAGTGTAAGACGAGGTAAAGACAATTTAAAAAACAAAAAACAAGTCAAAGATGAAAGGTAAAATGTAGTTAAGTGAACACTTGTGAAGGTTAAAATAGACAAATCTTTCACAGGTGACCGAAAGGTTGGATCCGTTTACAGGGACGTATACCCCTGACACGGAGAGCAAACAGCATAGCTAGCTTTAATCTGAGGGGACGAAGAGGTTGCTTTCCCCCAACATCAGCAGAACAGAAGATGTGAAATAATAAGGAGAAGAAAAAAAGAAGATACAATATAAGACGACAGATTCCACAGAGCGACCGTTCTGTGCTTGAGATGGATTCTGGCTTGCTAACATTAAAACGTCAGTCTGTCTGAGCAACCGTTCTGTGCTTGTGCTTGAGATGTATTCTGGCTTGCTAACATTAAAACGTTAGTCTGTAGCTCAATCGGTAGAGCATTTGTCTATCCCGTAAGAGGCCCGAGATAGATTCCAGGTTTGGGCACATTTTTCTGGCCCTCATGTCGACCCAGGGGCGAAATGGGTGGCTAGGTCTGTTCAGGCTCGGCGAAAGTAAAGACGGCGTTGAAACTACCACATTACGGCGTATGCCTAGGTTAAACAGGGTCTACGCCTGATTACCTTACGTTCAAGTCTTAGCATGAGACTTACTAACATTGAAATGTCAGAAAAGCTAAGCAAGGCGACGTTGCAATACTGCCACCATGCGCCCCATCATACACTTTATCTTTGTCTGTACCAAGATGGTGGACATGGTTAGACCGTCAGATTTGGGATCGTTAGATTTTGGGGTCCAATCCTGGCATACTAAGTCCAACGTTTTGTTCATTACGAAAGAAGGTTAACACACGCGTTCTCCAAGGTGACTCAGGTGCAAATGGGTATCAGCATCATCTGAGGGAGGGGGAGTAAAATACACCACAGAATAGAGTCCAGTCTCGGACGCAATGGTTCACCACCTGTTCCCTCCGCGCTATAGCAACTGGGATATGCTCATGCCCAATGTTCCCTCTTAGCACACGAGGGAGAACAATGCGCACAGTTGGTAAATTTCTGCACACACCAATAAAAAACAACACTGCGCATAGAAAAAAAAATCCATTGGCAAACAATTTTGATATTTTCGTCAAACTTTGCACGACACCAAAATCTTACGGACACAAACTACAACAAATTAAGGGGACGGTGGTCATGCACTACAGGTCGTAGCAGCATTAAAGGACTTCATTTAAGCCAAGGTGATATCGGTGACCGAGTAGTAAGGCTGTCGGACTTGTGTTTTGTGATCATGAGGTCCCGTGTTCGAATCCTACCAAATCTAGGTCCAACGTTGTGTTCTTTGGGAAATACATTTAACACGCATTGTATCCATTCGATCCAGGTGAAATAGGTACAAGTACTAGCCTGGCAGTAATATTGAAGCTTTCTTAATCCGGTGGTCTTGACAGATTCCTTGGCATTTCCCAAGTCTGTCCAGATTAAGTTCAAAACCATGCAAGTGTCGCTTCAACAGCGCTAAACTGAAATGGCTGAGAGGACAATCTTCATCCATTACAACAATGCTGAAGTCACGGATAAGAGAAGAATTCTTATTTCATATTATTATTATGTTATTTTTTCATATTTGTTAGCAAATGTCACTGGAAAAATATGCATGATCTGGTTACATTTCAACCCCTGATTCTAAATACAATTGGTTATGCGTTTTCAAAAAATGTCAATACCTGCCAAACGAATATCTTCACAAACGAATGCCGTCTAAGCTCAAGGATAAAGAGAACTTGAAGCCTTAAAGATAATGAATGTAGGATTTGGAATCCTCTCCCTCACACTATACTCCCACAAACACAAGCTCACATACGCACTACTGACGGAAATGAAAACAGACAAGAACTACTATTTTTCCGTGTCTGTGTACCAACTGAACGACCCAGAACGGTCTGTACATTTCAAAGCCTGAAATTTTTGATGTACCACGTCAAAGAAATCGTTCAGAGCGCACCAAGTTACAATACTTCAACTGTGTACACACTCAAGCACCTTTAATTGCACCAAACAAGTCAAACCCTTCACCATCGTCCCAGTTCAAAGACGGTGTAGCTATGGTGCGCTATTCAAAAGATTTGTCAATTTTCAAGAGGCTTTTTTAGATTTCAGTGCGTAGGTCAAAATGGTAAAGGAACCAGGTGGCACCGCCATCAGTGGACTACGTCAGTTGAAGACACAATGCGTCATAAGACAGCTGGATGTTCAATAGCGCCTGGGGTCTCCTACAAACAGTGTCTTTGCAAGGAAAGAAAGACAGACAGAAGAATGAAAAAACCCAAAGAATAAACAGAAGCCAAAAATCTTATAAATATTTCCTTTATATTCCAACAAAAACATTTACTGAAAAGATTTCGACAATATGCTAGATATATTATTTTACCAAATTGAATCTTCAAAAGATTTGAAATAAGTGTATCAATTAAACGGTGGGCGAATGATGCAAGGTGGAATGTAAGTATATACTAATGAAAATGACATGTAATAAGGAAAATATTATTATATGGATATGAAAATTTGATTGAGTTTCCAAATGTGCATGAGTTACATCGGGTTTCACCCATGCAGATCCTGAAAAGTGATCCGATCACAAAAAACATTTTCTCTCTTCTTTAAATTTCTTTGTAAAAAACAAGATTCAATGACGAGTGATGAAAATCAAAGCTGTAACAGTTCACTAATTCATAAAAGATCTTTGACATTAAAGGCGGTATTACCAAACAAAGCAGGATTCTAATCGCGCAAGACCATTCAAATCCGACATTTCAAGTTTCTTTAGTCGACGTGATATCGCAGAGAATACCGCAAGAGAGTCAGAATGTCTTATATTTTCAACTATTGATTTGTCATCACATAGCCCGAGTTCATACAAATCTAGTCTGGTTTCAGCTTGCCTTTATCAAAACAAATGCAACGAAGTGTGCCCACTATAAAAAAAGATAAATTTAAAAGCAAACGCAGAACATCGGTGTAACCTTGCTACTGGCTTGTGCATCTCCAGCAATTCACATCCGCCACGAGTCAGTAACTAACTTCTCGCTCTGTGTTCCTCCATTTAATGACAACCAGACATCTCCGAGTGTGAACAAAAGAAACTTTTCTTGAAATAAAAAATACGTATAGATTGAATCGCTTGGTTTCTCAACTGTGAAGGAAGCTGTCAGTTACTTACACATCTCGGATGCATTACTTTTTAAAAAATTTATGATTACGTAGCATTAATCGAATGATAATATCTACGCCACGTTCAAAGCTGTCACGTGGGGTCCATTTAAATTCTAGTCAAGATACATTCAACGTTTTTTAATGTGCAATTTTGTCCCACCCCACCCCAGTCAACGACGGTGCAATAATTATGAAAACGTCCTGGAGCTTATGATATTCTATCATTATGGTTGATTTTGCCGGTGCATTGTGTGCAGTGATCCGTGACCTGGAGACAATGTACACAACGATGTATTCATCACTATACGCAATGGCAGTACGTAGACTCCTCCTTGATATATTCAATTCAATGGAAGGTAAATAGGTCAAAGTCATCAACATTGCTGAATTAACCAGACAGAATGGAACTGACGAAACAACTCAAGTACAGAAAAAAGAAAAAATAACCCCATCGAGGACAATCCACCAGTCATAATCTAACTCCCAGCAGACGACAACGACACGTCTTCTGTCAATGTTCAGAAAAAAACTAAACATGTTCTTATTATTTTTGGTGCAACGGATTAACGATCTGAACTAACGACAAAGAGGAAGAAAGAAAAGAAACAAGTTTTTCCACACACTTCTACTGTGAAGCACCATGACGAATGTGTCACAATCGATGTCCTATGATTACTGACCTACAAGTATTCAGCTAAAGTAGGTCATGCTAATAAGATCACAGAGAAGCGTATAAACAAAGTTGTTCAAAGTTGATGTCCCAGATTGGATTAGATCATGTAGAAAAGCAAGAATTTCAATGACATGAAATTGGGTCATTCATCACATTCTGGCTGAAAACCAAACCAAACCAGCAATTCCTTCATTATAATAAACACTGCAGATCGTATTGCAAATGGGGAGGGGGTGGGTGGGCTTGTGATGTAAATTAAACAGCCTGATCAATTCATCGAGGGGACGCACGTAGAAAACCAATGATGAATGTTTTACATTTTCCCTTTAATTCAAAGGACTTAAAACTACGTCATACACAGAAAAACTTAGCGCCCGCAATGCTGAACATACTACATGTACACATCGGAAACATAATATAATACTAATGACAGGGAATGTGAACATACTACATGTACACATCGGAAACATAATACTAATGACAGGGAATGTGAATATAAGCATACATTACCTAAAGGAAACTTCCTCGGTGAAGATGCACAAAAGATGGCAGGATGGATGGATTTGGGAGTGGGGGGGGGGATAGCTCTAAGACATTTGGTAATGTCACCTCATATGCCAATGGTAACAATCGTACATCACAAGTTAAATAAACAAATAAATAAAGAAAGAAATAAACAAATAAATAAATGAAGAAATAAACAAATAAATAAATGAATAAATAAATAAACCGACTTACTCGACGCATTCTTCTGGACTTTGGGCGGAGCCTAAAGAAACCGCAGCACCACGCCATGGAGCCGAAGACAGAGCGAACTACCACCACTTGTCACTGCTGTTGCTGTCTAGCCCCTGCCACCACCATATTCGTGATAAAAAGAGATTCCTGCTCAACACTAAGTCTTTGACATAATCATGATCTATCTAGCAGGATGTAGTGGAGCGATAACTCTAGACGAGAGACAGCTATGCGCACACTGACTTACCTCACTTTCGGCCTCGCTGCCATCCAACGAGAAATTGAAATCGTCCAAGGGTAGATCTATAAGGGTGTCGTCATATTCATCCATACCGCCTGTGTGCAATTTTATCAACACGGAATAAAAGCCCACGTCAGTTGTCCAAAAGCAATTATTTTGAAAGAACCTTCCTAATTGTACCGTGTCATTCCTGTGTTGTCAACGCCTTGTTATAAAACTGTAACTTATAGCGTGTTTACACACCGATTGAACAGGAAAGATAAGTAGTGACTGCGCGTCAAGTAAGAAACAAAAAAGACAAGGAAATTAAACAAGAGAAAATTAAAAAAAAACTAAACATTTACACCAGAAGATCGAAAAGGTAAAGATTCTGATTCATGCAAAAAGAATGAAACTATTTTGATAATATAATGTAAAGCTGACTGTAAAAAAATCCTTCAACAGACTATAACTGAAATTTAATTCCAAAGTTAATATAGAGCAACAATGTCTTTCGCCACAACTATCTAAATACTCGCCCATGCATATATCTGTATATTTATCTATTTATCTATCTATTCATCTATCTATTTATCTATCTATTTATCTATCTATATATCTATCTATCTATCTATCTATCTATATATCTATCTATCTATCTATCTATCTATCTATCTAACTAACTATTTATCTATCTATCTATATTTCTATCTACCAACCTTTTAACATGGATTTAGCTATATATCTGTTTACCTTCTTCCTAAAAAAGCCAAAATACCAAAAACAAAATAAAAAAACAAGCGAGGATAAAAATGAGATAAAAAAAAATAAAATAAATAAATAAATAATATATATATATATATATATATATATATATATATATATATATATATATATATATATATATATATATATATATATATATATATATATATATATATATATATATAGACACAACGGACAATGTCTCTACTTTCGCTTTGAAATTTTCTGCGAAAAACTTAACTATTTAAAATTATAATTGTAATCATGTCCAATCCGCTTCACATACATTACATACGCAAATCTTGGGTGTAGCAAAACATGTTTTACTTCACGATGAACAAACACTCTTGCCTTCAGTGTAAAGCGAGAATAGGAAATGTGAGAAGTCTAGCATCAGAGACAGAAACGCGTACGATGTAACAAGTTGCACATTCAATCTATCCAAACATTCCAAATCTTGACTCATGCATTCCAAATCTTGGACTGTGTGCGATGTAACAAGTTGCACATTCAATCTATCCAAACACACTCAGCATTCCAAATCTTGGACTGTGTGTGATGATATAAGAACGTGATGGGATGAGTTTCTAAATAAATGTAGACGCACTGCTCTTCCCCATTAAAAAAAGACGAAATCACTTTCGTGGTGGGGGCAACAAGAGTATGACGATGTTCACGCATGAGCAACACAATACCTTTTGAAGTTAAAGGCTGTGCGCATTGAGCGGGGAATCTCATCAATGGCAATGATATGTGCAGCTATGAATGAAATGTAAATTCGTTTCGTCATACCCATAACACCAAACACACATAAAACACAATCCAATTGGAGGGTAGCTACAGAAAGAAGAGAAAAAAACGTTCACTGAAAGAGAAGCTTCTAAGTCAGCGGTTTTTAGAAGCAATAAGACTAAATCACATCATTACCGGCATGGGATAACAACTTACATAACATCAGAGTACGGTGCCTGGGACAATCAAGATATTGCGATAACTAAGCTGTCGAAACCATTTGGTAAGGCCGTGAAAGCAGTAACCCAGGTGCAACTATTCGACTTGGGGGTGAACATTCGTTTTGTCAAAACATCAAGCACTGTGCATTAAACATTAATCCTATATGAGCGAACAACGTATAGCTCTTTCACTTGGAGTGTACAAACCCCAAATCTATACACTATACACCAAGAGGAGAAAGTGTGGACCAGCCAGCAAAGCGTGAACTCTAAAGGTCAAGGACATGGGATCGGCTTGTTGTGATGTTGTTTTGTATTTGTAATTATGAACTTTCCACTCTTTGAATAGGTACTCAACTATGCATTCCCTCGCTTGATACAAATATGAATGAGAACCTGACAGAAAGAGAGGATGTCGCAAGGATGGTTGTAAGATCAGAACGAGAGAGACATGCTGCACTGTACGGTATGTTTGGTACACAATGAGAAAACAATGGACAGCTCATTATAATGTACCTCTACTCATTATAATGTACCTCTACTCATTATAATGTACCTTTGCATTTTTTCCAGGCTGTTTACGCGTTTACAAATATCTGGATATCTGCCAGGCAATTCACTTCGTATCAGAATTAAAATATAAAAAAGTATGATAAATTTGTGTGGAGAAATATCGGTAGTTTCTTTACATTACGTTACGCATGCAATCGTCTATGTGATGATTTATGCGATGATCTATGCGATGATTTATGCGATGATTTATGCGGTGGTCTATGCGATGATCTATGCGATGATCTATGCGATGATCTATGCGATGATTTATGCGATGATCTATATGATGATTTATGCGATGATCTATGCGATGATCTATGCGATGATCTATGCGATGATCTATGTGATGATCTATGCTATGATCTATGTGATGATCTATGTGATGATCTATGCGATGATCTATGCTATGATCTATGTGGTGATCTATGCGATGATCTATGCGATGATCTATGTGATGATCTATGCGATGATCTATGTGATGATCTATGCGATGATCTATGATCTATATGCTGATCTATGCGATGATCTATGCGATGATCTATGTGATGATCTATGCTATGATATATGTGATGATCTATGCGATGATCTATGCGATGATCTATATGATGATATATGCGATGATCTATGCGATGATCTATGTGTTGATCTATGTGATGATCTATGTGATGGTCTATACGATGATCTATGCGATGATCTAGTGTTGATCTATGTGATGATCTATGTGATGGTCTATGTGATGGTCTATACGATGATCTATGCGATGATCTATGTGATGATCTATGCTATGATCTATGTGATGATCTATGCGATGATCTATGTGATGATCTATGCTATGATCTATGTGATGATCTATGCGATGATCTATGTGATGATCTATGTGATGATCTATGCTATGATCTATGTGATGATCTATGCGATGATCTATGCGATGATCTATGTGATGATCTATGCTATGATCTATGTGATGATCTATGCGATGATCTATGCGATGATCTATGTGATGATCTATGCGATGATCTATGCGATGATCTATATGATGATCTATGCGATGATCTATGCGATGATCTATGTGATGATCTATGCTATGATCTATGTGATGATCTATGCGATGATCTATGCGATGATCTATATGATGATATATGCGATGATCTATGCGATGATCTATGCGATGATCTATGTGTTGATCTTTGTGATGATCTATGTGATGGTCTATGTGATGGTCTATACGATGATCTATGCGATGATCTAGGTGATGATCTATGTGATGATGATCTATGTGATGATCTATGCGATGATCTATGCGATGATCTATGCGATGATCTATGCGATGATCTATGTGATGATCTATGTGATGATCTATGTGATGATCTATGCGATCGTCTATGCGATGATCACGTATCCATAAGAAAGCAGAAGGGCCATAATCAAATAGAAACACATGTACATTATTGTAAAATATTGATCCATATACTTAATTCCGACAATAGTGGAAGGGGTTAAACCATTGAATAAAGCCTTGTGCCATTCAAATCATTAAAGTCATCCAGGACAGTGTATTCAACTACAAAAACGACGAAAGGATAGCAAATAACTGTTGTGCTTTGTTCTAAAACTTGCTTTTATGCATACGATTTCCGCTCTCATATGGCCGGCACAATACTCTAGGAGTGCTCACTTCGACGATATAATGGCCATCACGTTAGGAACGTCACAGGACGGCGATGTGGTAAGCTCCTATGGTAAAGTGGTTATGATTTTGGCTGGCACCACCACCACACACACACCCCCTCCCCCTTTTCCTTGACTTTTAATAATTGAAACACCGATTGCAAGCTTGAAATATTTATCTGCTAAACAAGCCACAACCTTTTTCTAATGGTCTTAACCGGGCGAGGATACGCGCATAGTTTCATTAGAGATTCACGAACAACTCAGGGATAAAATATGTATAAACGGCATGCTGATGACATTAGCCAGCGTTGAAAAACACCTGAATATCCGAGGAAATTCGAGAATTTTTATCAAAGTCCCCTGGCAAAACACGTTTGGCAAAAATGGCCAGACAAATCACAACCATCACGAAATTTATCGAAGCGTCGCATTGCTGAATTCCACCCAGTGATAAAGTAGTAGAGACGATGTGGCCAGCACCTGGCTTCCTCTTATTATGTAAATGATATTTTCGTCTTCGTTATTTAGATGACACAGTTTGATAAAAAGAAGATAGAAACACCCCGCCCAAAAATCTTTAGATTACTTTCCTTGTGTCCATGTCTTCTCAGATTGGGGAGCATATGACTTCCAATAGAGGTTATATCTGTTATTGTCATTAAATTGCAAAGGTCTCATTCATTATATCGCTTCCTTACAAAGGATAATTAATGGCATGCGTGGGCGTTGTTTGGTTTTCTCTGTGCGTTCCTCACCAGGGCCATCTTAGGGTTGTGAATTCTAAAGTGAATTATCAATGTAAAAAGTCTACTATGGACATTTGTAAACGACGCAAGCATCTAACGTAGCCATAATTTCCTAAACAGATCTTGGGAATAAGATCTCACTAGATCTATCTTGACTTCACGTTGGAAGAGTTGCTCTTTAAAACCAATGCATTAAGTGTACGTTTTACAAAGAAACGTACAAAGACAATTTTCCCAATCACTTTCATTGCCCTCATCTTCACCCATGGATTATATGTAGAAATTGTATGTACTACGTGTTACGTAAGTAAAGTAACGCTCTTTCCGGGCCATTACAGCCTATACAGCCGGAGCGCATCCCGGTTTCTGTAGCGTAAAGCGGAACAAGTGATTACAATATCTTGGATAGGACGCTAGTCTGACGCAGGTTTGTACTTCCGAGTGTGCGCTTGTACCCAATTACACCTGGATCGAGTGACGAAAATACGTGTTAAGTGTCTTTCCTTAGGAATACAACGTTGGACGTAGCTTTGCTAGGCTTCGAAGTCTGACAACCTGACTACTCGGCCATCGACGCCACAGATGTTATGTACTGGACCACTTTTGTCCGTGCATTGTGATGTCACCGGAAATGAGAGATACCAATCATGAAGGAATTGGAGAATGAACGTGGATAATATTACAATGTGACACCAAAGGGATGTCCTGTCCTGGTTTGGAACAATTACGTATTATACCAGAACCGGTGGTTTATCGAAGACCATTGTCCAAGGCACTCTTCAGGGAAAGGGGAGAAGAGAGGGAGACAGAATAAGAATTGGACGGACAACATTAACATTGCCGAGTGGACGGGGGGGCGGGAGCTTTACAACCAATCCAAACCCTTCCCCCATGATAGAGATACATAGAATCATATGGTGCAGCGCTCCTCATTGCAGCGCCCTATGAAGACAGAAGCGTTTAAAAGACTCATCATCATCATCTGATCTGAAAAGGCGTGTGAATCGTTGCTTGATCAAATCTATCATTGAAGACAACTTGGACGCTGACATGTAAACGTGAAAACAACGATAAAGGGAAGCGATCAAAGGATTGTATAGTGTATTTTGGGGTTGTTCAAATGCCCACAAATGTCTGGTTTGTTTGGTTGCATTGCTCCAGTACGTCACACCTTTGTGAGTCCGTTACACAACGGTGTTCATTCTATCTCACTGACAAGGACGTACGTCATGTATTGTATACCAACGGTGGTCATTCTATCTCACTGACAAGGATGTATGTCATGTATTGTATACCAACGGTGTTCATTCTATCTCACTGAAAAGGATGTACGTCATGTATTGTATATCAACGGTGTTCATTCTATCTCACTGACAAGGACGTACGTCATGTATTGTATACCAACGGTTGCCATTCTATCTCACTGACAAGGACGTACGTCATGTATTGTATACCAACGGTGGTCATTCTATCTCACTGAAAAGGATGTACGTCATGTATTGTATACCAACGGTGGTCATTCTATCTCACTGAAAAGGATGTACATCATGTATTATATACCAACGGTGGTCATTCTATCTCACTGAAAAGGATGTACATCATGTATTATATACCAACGGTGTTCATTCTATCTCACTGACAAGGACGTACGTCATGTATTCACTGATTATATACCAACGGTGGTCATTCTATCTCACTGAAAAGGATGTACGTCATGTATTGTATACCAACGGTGGTCATTCTATCTCACTGAAAAGGATGACCATGTATTGTATACCAACGGTTGTTCTATCTCACTGAAAAGGATGTACATCATGTCATTCTATCATTCATCTCACTGAAAAGGATGTACGTCATGTATTATATACCAACGGTGGTCATTCTATCTCACTGAAAAGGATGTACGTCATGTCATGTATTGTATACCAACGGTGGTCATTCTATCTCACTGAAAATGACGTACGTCATGTATTGTATTATATACCAACGGTGGTCATTCTATCTCACTGAAAAGGATGTACGTCATGTATTGTATACCAACGGTGGTCATTCTATCTCACTGAAAAGGATGTACGTCATGTATTGTATACCAACGGTGGTCATTCTATCTCGCTGAAAAGGATGTACGTCATGTATTGTATACCAACGGTGGTCATTCTATCTCACTGACAAGGATGTACGTCATGTATTGTATACCAACGGTGGTCATTCTATCTCACTGAAAAGGATGTACGTCATGTATTGTATACCAACGGTGGTCATTCTATCTCACTGAAAAGGATGTACGTCATGTATTGTATACCAACGGTGGTCATTCTATCTCATCTCATGTATTGTATACCAACGATTCTATCTCACTGAAAAGGATGTACGTCATGTATTGTATTATATACCAACGGTGTTCATTCTATCTCACTGACAAGGATGTACGTCATGTATTGTATTATATACCAACGGTGGTCATTCTATCTCACTGAAAAGGATGTACGTCATGTATTGTATACCAACGGTGGTCATTCTATCTCACTGAAAAGGATGTACGTCATGTATTGTATTATATACCAACGGTGTTCATTCTATCTCACTGAAAAGGATGTACGTCATGTATTGTATATACCAACGGTGTTCATTCTATCTCACTGAAAAGGATGTACGTCATGTATTGTATACCAACGGTGGTCATTCTATCTCACTGAAAAGGATGTACGTCATGTATTGTATTATATACCAACGGTGTTCATTCTATCTCACTGAAAAGGATGTACGTCATGTATTGTATACCAACGGTGGTCATTCTATCTCACTGACAAGGATGTACGTCATGTATTGTATATCAACGGTGGTCATTCTATCTCACTGACAAGGATGTACGTCATGTATTGTATACCAACGGTGTTCTTGGGGGTTTCGAGACATGGGAATTCAAATGAGATCAAAGGCAACCGACAAGATATAATGATCTAATGTCTAATTCTGAATTTTTTTAATAATGATGGAGCATGATACTTTTCATCGTTTCATAGATATTTACGGCGTCCACCATTGCAGTGATCTCAGGAGTGAATTAAGAGGAAACAGCAAGATGAAAGGTACGTGAATGAAGTAAATAAGTAGGACCCACCAGCAACACCCGTCAACTGCCCACGCACATGTTACAAGTTACAAGTTATCCAAGCGTCCAACCGCCTCAAAATAATCTACTCAGACCTGACTGTAACGCGCATCAGGGATTGACCGTAACGTGCATCAGGGACTGACTGTACTATTAAGCCTAATCTGTAAATCTACATATTAAAATGTCAATCACAGAAAGAAATAAAAAGTCATAACACGCTCATCATGAGAATTGACATCTTAAGACCAGGAATATTTCAGGAAACGTGTATGTTGAGTAAACCAATAAATCTTAATCCCAGAGACTTTATTTCATGTAATGGTCCGTCATATTATTTAATGTTGAAGTGAATGATACGAACTGCAGTACGACATGCTTTCTAAGACATGCCTTCCAAGACGTGTCACACAGATTCAATGACTCATAACACAAGGTAATACGTTTTTACCTAGTCGACTTTCTCTCTCTCTCTCTCTCTCTCTCTCTCTCTCTCTCTCTCTCTCTCTCTCTCTCTCTCTCACACACACACACACCACACACACACACACACATATACATCTACACACACATACACACACTTAAAACACACACACACACTCCCACACCGTGGGTGGATAAATGATTTACCTATTTAATATCTACGATTTCCCAACCACCAGTTCTCGGCCATTCAATGAATGGGAAATTATGGGACACAAATCCATTTACTTTTGCGTCGGATGGTGGGAGGACCCAAAAGACGTTTTGTTTTCTTTGTCACTTTTGTGTGGGCGGAAAGGCTGGTGGTCTCCAACGACAGATTAGTTTGCCATGTTTTTATTTACAGAAAAATGACAACATAGGTTACGGGTGACAGAATGAATACCCGTGTCACATGAGGTGGAACACGTTTTACGGTAACACCTATCACCCACGTACTTGGTTTTCACGTTGACATATTTCGGGATTTGATCTTGTGTGGAAATGTGTGTTTGTAGGTTGTTGTGTGGAAATGTGTGTTTGTAGTTGTGAAATGTGTGTTTATAGGTCGTGTGGAAATGTGTGTTTATAGATTGTGTGGAAAATGTGTGTTGCTATGTTACGTGGGAATGTGTGTTGATATGTTGCGCGGGAATGTGTGTTGATATCTTGCATGGAAATATGTGTTTCTATGTTGCGTGGGAATGTGTGTTGATATATTGTGGGAATGTGTGTTGATATGTTTATATTCAGTGTAAACCTGGGGAAAGTGAATGGCACTGGAATAATTGGAGGCTGGTTGGGGGAGGGGACAAGTTCCACTATCAGAAAAAAACCCCATTAAAATATATATAGAAGCCGGATGGGTAGATAAATAGATAGGTACATAGATACATATATACCCATAGAGATATACATATTTCTTTTTGTTTCTTTGAAATTTGCCCCGTCCACCATTGCGGTGATCTTGGAGTGAAATAAGAGGAAACAGCAAGATGAAAGATAAGTAAAAAGGAATGAAAGAAGGGAAAGAAATAGGACATACCAACGCCCCGCCAACCACCCGCAGATATATATATATATATATATATATATATATATATATATATATATATATATATATATATATATATATATATATATATATATATATATAGAGAGAGAGAGATATATATATATAGATAGATAGATAGACAGATAGACAGACAGACAAATAGATAGATAGATAGATAGATAGATATATAGATAGATTGCCAGATAGATAGATAGATAGACAGATAGATAGACATAGATAGATAGATAGATAGATAGACAGACAGATAGACATACAGATAGATATATAGATAGATAGATAGACAGACAGACAGATAGATAGAAAGATATAGATAGACAGAGAGACACACAGATAGCTAGATAGACAAACAGATAGATAGACAGACAGACAGACAGACTGACAGATAGATAGATAGATACACATACAATGGATGGACAGATAAATAGATAGATGGAGATATATATAGATTGATAGATAGATAGACAGATAAATACACATATAATGGATGGATAGATAAATAGATAGATGGATAGATAGATAAATAGATGGACAGACAGACAGACATATACATAGATAAACAGATAGATAGACAGACAGACACATAGATAGACATATGGATGGACATATAGATATATATATAGATAGATAGATAGATAGATAGACAGACAGATATAGACAGACAGACATACAGATAGATAGACAGACAGACATAAAGATAGACAGACAGACAGAGACACACAAACACACACACACACACACATATATATATATATGTATATATATATATATATATATATATATATATACATATATATATATATATATATATATATATATATATATATATATATATATATATATATATATATATATATATATATATAGAATAAGTTCATTGGAGATTTCAGAGAGAAAGAGAGAAGAGAGTCTCGAGCCTTTGAACATCTTGAGATCTTTGAAGAGAGAGAGAGAGAGAGAGAAGTAAGAGAGAGAGACCTCCGAGAGAGAAGAGATAGAGAGAGAGTTCAGAGAGAGAGAGATAGAGAGAGAGAGAGAGAGAGAGAGAGAGAGAGAGATACACAGACAGACAGATTGACATATAGATAGATAGATAAATACATATATAATGGATAAAATGTGATAAATTTGATAGACAAAGGAATAGATGGATAGACAGATAGATAGATAGATAGATAGATAGATAGATAGGCAGATGGATAGACTTGATAGATACACACATAGACATATATATATATAATATATATATATATATATATATATATAGATAGATAGATAGATAGATAGATAGATAGATAGATAGATAGATAGATAGATATAGATATAAAGATATATAGATAGACACACAGAGACAGAAAGATAGATACATAGATATATAGGTAGAATAGACACACAAACAGACACACACCTACATAAATAGTTAGATATATATACAAGAGCGGTGTAGGCAGATAAAAAAGGGAAGTAAATAAAGCAGATTGATTGGTTGATCGACAAAGAAGTTGATTCTCAAATCCTGATGAGCTTATAAGATTCAACATTCTACGGTGATGCATCGAACATTTTATCATTACCGATTCATGAAATCAGAAAAGTAATTATTTTGATGTAACTATGATAAATGAGAAAAGACACTTCACCAAAAACCCTAAACAAAGAAAAAACAAAAACCTTTGATTGAAATTTACATTGTCTACCATATGCGGTGATCTCAGGATGAATCAAGACGATACAGCAATATGAAAGGTGAGTAAAAGAGGAAAATGACAGAAGTAGAACGTACCAACAGCGCAACCAATCACGAATCTCATTATCCCCCTCCTTCCCTACCCACGCTCCTTCCCCTACACACATACACACACACACATATAAACACAAAGATCACACACACACACACAAACACACATACTAACCAAGAAAACGATTTCGACAATTCGGTAAGAATGACTATATTATAATATGAAAAGTTTGTTCCATCTTATCAACTAATTGTAGCGTTCAAAGTAGAGGCGACAGTGTCAATACACAGAGGGCTTGTGGTTCAAATCCTGGTACAGCCACGCAGGATTTATCGCTTTTTTTCTGAGGTACAGCAACCAGCGGAACTCAATAAGCTGTAAGATATGGTGTCTTGTGGAGATCTTCTAGTCGGAGTAACGAGGTGAAGGCGCGGGGCGGTAATGGCCACGTCTTGGGATCCACAAGACCGACAGGGCCAATCCTACAAGGAACAACACGAACGTGGGGATTAAGAGGAGACGTAAGCAGATCGGGAGATGGGAGAGGACACCATTCGACAGTGGACTGACTTGACACTCAGGGAGTTGGGTTATTTATTGTTTGTTTCATTGACATTTACCGCGCCCATCATAAGCGGTGATTTCAGGGCAAAATTAAGAGGAAACAGCAAGATGAAAGATAGGTAAAAGAAGAACAGGAAAGAAATAGAACCTACCAGTAGACCCGTCAACAACCGGCCCCGCAGTGAGTTGGTAAGGAGAGCAGAAAAACTAAGACAAAAAAGAGGCAGGGGTCGGAGGGGATGGGGTGTCGGTTGGTAGCTATTCCAGTAAGGCTACATCAAGTATCTAACTCCCCCCCCCAGTCTACTCAACACAACCAACAAGAAACCCAAACCATAAAAAACATCTTTTGCCCAACTCCCTCACTCCTCTCACCCCCAAACAAACCACACAAACAAACCAACAAAAAACTCACAAACAAAGAACCCCCCCAATAAAACAAAACAAAACAAACCACCAAATCTAAAGACAAAACAAAGCAAAACATCAAACATCAAAAACAATCAGCAAAAAACCCAGCAAAGCAAAAACCTCAAACATCAAAAACAATCAGCAAGAAAAACAACAAGAAAAACGACAAGCCGAAAAAACGAACCTCAACCAACGACAAAAAAATGCAAAACAACAAAAGTCCCCAAAACAAAAACAGACCCAAAACAAAACAAAAAACACCCAAAACAAAAACAAAAAACAGACCCAAAACAAAACAAAAAAACAAAAAACAAAACAAACTTTTTACAACCACCACCGCCTCCATAATAAAACCCACCTCACTAAAAACGTAAACAAGCCCAGAGTACAAACACAGTCACGTGACGAAACCACCACCTGACCTTTCCAGCCCCCAAACTAAAAGGCGCATACCAATTGTGTATTAATATCATCGGCAGGGGCTGTGGTCGTAGCATGATGTCAGTCTTCCACAGGCAATAAATACCTCAGGTATACAATACACCCCATGTAAGGTGTAGCGTAGGCGTCATCATATTCCATTGATTCCAGGTCAGCTGTCGTCATTGTCAAATCGACAGTGTAGTGTTATATTCTCGACGTGTCATTGTCACTTTATTATATTTCTAGTGTATTCTCGACGTCAGTGGCAATCAGTATTATATTCTCGAGTTCAGTGTCACTTGGTGTGATATCGACGTCAGTGGCAATCAGTATTATATTCTCGAGTTCAGTGTCACTTGGTGTGATATCGACGTCAGTGGCAATCAGTATTATATTCTCGAGTTCAGTGTCACTTTGGTGTGATATCGACGTCAGTGGCAATCAGTATTATATTCTCGAGTTCAGTGTCACTTGGTGTGATATCGACGGCAATAATTCGTGACACACCTTAAATCAGTAGATTCTTTTATTTGTATTTTTACGACTGAATAGTTATTCTTTTTTTTTATGAAAAACTGGTCGACACATAAAAAATAATGTGTATAAACGTCTTGTTGGGTGGGAAAGGAAGTAATTCTACAAGATTTGAGTTCGCTCCTGTTGGGTACAAGTACGTGTAATAATAAAATGTATGATTACACAATAACATCGTTGGCTCAGAGCTAGATTGTCCTAACTACATATTATAAACCCGCTATAAGAAAATTTAAAGAAGACTGCAAAATGCTGAGCTTGAAAGAGACAAAATATGCAAGTGAGATTTGTGACACAGGTATGCCGCATTTGGTTTCCATTTTGTTCTTGAAAAGAAACAATTGGCGATTGCGAATCTGATAAGGATTAAGACTCCAAAATCGTCAATAGTGAAGTTAGGTCGATATAATTCTCATATATATACACATGTATATGGGAAATGACTGGCGATCTGTTTGTATACATTCATGTCAGCTGAATAAAAAGGATTTCTGTTTTGAAATTTACCTATCCATCATAATATTATTACGTGGTGATCTCAGCGTGAATTAAGAAGAAAGGACAAGTTGAAAAACGAGTGAAAGAAAAGAAAGGAAAGAAGTAGGAACTACTAGTACCGCCTGCCAACCGCCCGCAGCATCGCAGAATGAGAGTGTTGGCTTGATAGATGCAAACGTACTTCTAGAACGACCTCTGATATCTCTCACACTGTCAATCGTCATTCATACTTACATCAGCAATGACTGAATGACCCAATAACATTATGTGTGGTTTAAAAATAGTGCATGACAAAATACCATTAACAAATCAATCACCACGACATGACAGGGAAGGTGCACAGGGAAAAATTTGAAGAGCCACCGGTTGCATGTCACAAGAGAGAAAAGAGCGAATGAGATCCAGCCAGTCAAGGTGGACACCTGGCGAAAAAGTTCCGTTTGCCAGGTGAGATGGGCCAAAGACACAAGGAAGATAAATGTCCACAGAGAAAAGACACAAAAGTTGAAAAGAACTTGAAGACAACGCAAACGAAACAAATATGGTTTTGATGTGCATTGAGACAAATTATAATGAATCGAGGTCTTACATCAAATCACATGGATATCATTCTTTGAACATACGACTTATTTTCTCTCTCGTCTTTTTGCTACACCAAATAAGTAAAGCTGTAAATCATGCAAGTTTCTGAATAAACTACATCTGTCATTAAGAACATTGTAACCCGCTTAAATCCAATGTGGCCAGTTTGTAATTGTCGTTCCTACCATCTGTTGTACAATTGACAAATAATTTGATGATAACCCTACGTGCGTTGTCAATTGCAATAAAGGTACTAGAGGTAATGCAACACATCCCTTTACAGCTGCAGTTATTTTTAAAAATAAATTCTATACTTTGTTGATAAGAATTACAGTACACTTCTAGATCTATGGTGACGAAAATGGTAACTGATCATTAATATTTACAAACAAATTGTATCAATACATCCTCGGAGACGCTACAATTGACATAATGCATGTTTGTTAACAGTATTTTGTTATACGAATGATTGAAACATCCCTGTAATAGTGATTTGAGTATTTAAACGTATAACAATAGCATTCGAAAAATACAAGATTCTATTTTAGAAAAGCGTTGTTGCTTCGAATATAATTACTTCTTATGGAGCACACTTTTTAGCATAATAATATGATATGTCTATGGCAGATGGTGTGTAAATCACCTTAGTTTAACTTTACAAGGGTAAATGAAATACAATGCCAACAACAGAATTACTGAATATCTCTGTAACACTTTACATCTACCGTCAATTTCTTTCCTTTTCTTTGAAGTAAAATCGTGGCGTATCCAAAATGAAACCGATTTCCTATAATGAATCGGTAAGTGGAAGAATTTCAGCCTGCGTGTACTTGAAGGTCATTGGAAGAAAACAAAGAAGCACTAAAAGGTAAGACAAGAGACACAGAGAGAGAAAAAAGCACTCACACGAAACTGAAATCGAAGAACAAAGCAAAAATTTCACATGGGCTTTCCTCTACATTCCTCAATACAGTTAAAAGCCTTGGAAACGAGGGCAAGGAAGATCCGCAAACGACTTCAAACCAGGCTCTTGGTTTACAGCCACGACAAATACACGAGTAAGTAGTAGGGAGGTAATAGAAGAGGGGACTGCGTATTTTGGAGTGGGGAGAGATGGGAGGATGAAGAGGAGGAGGAGGAGTTAGAGAGAAGAAGTATTATAGACAGAGGAGGGAATACATTAGAGTGAGTTTAAAAAAAAACGGTTTAAAGTTCGTAAAGGAAGTTAATGAGAAAGCAATACGTTGTAAGAAAGAGTTTTCAATTTGAACACACTTGAAAACACTGTTGAAGTGTTGAAATTGTACTTTCTGCATTATGTAAAGCTTGAAAAGAAAAGTCACCGGGCTGGTGAAGGAACATGGCCCGCACACGACTGATGGGCAAACAGCGTTGTGAATACGAATGACTGAGAACTGAGGTTGATGCATCACTTGCCAGACAAAGAAAATTATACATTGTCTGTCACGTTGCATTTTGAAAATGGGTTTGGGTCAATTAAAGAAATCAAAACGTCTTTGTTTGGTCGTTTCAATCAAATTTACCCTGTCCACCTTAATTGGTGATCTCAGAGTGAATTAAGAGGAATCAGTAATGTGAAAATAAATGGAAGAGTGAAAGGAAAGAGGTAGGACCTGCTAACAGCGCCCGTCAAAAGTCCACAAAATAAAGGTCAATGATAACAACAACAAAGGCAAACACAATAAGTAGGAGCATTTTTTACACACACACACACACACATTCTCTCTCTCTCTCTCTCTCTCTCTCTCTCTCTCTCTCTCTCTCTCTCTCTCTCTCTCTCTCTCTCTCTCTCTCTCTGTGTCTCTCTCTGTCTCTCTGTCTCTGTCTCTGTCTCTCTCTCTCTCTCTCTCTCTCTCTCTCTCTCTCTCTCTCTCTCTTTCTCTCTCTGTCTCTCTCTGTAATCTGTCTGTATGCCCGTCTCTCTCTCTCTCTCTCTCTCTCTCTCTCTCTCTCTCTCTCTCTCTCTCTCTCTCTCTCTCTCTCTCTCTCTCTCTCTCTCTCTCTCTCTCTCTCTATCTGTCTACTCTCTCTCTCTCTCTCTCTCTGTCTCTGTCTGTTCTCTCTTCTCTCTTCTCTCTCTCTCTCTCTCTCTGTCTGTGTCTTCCTCTCTCTCTCTGTCTCTCTCTCTCTCTTTCTCTCTCTCTGATTCTCAAAGTCTCTCTCTCTATCTTATCTCTCTCTCTGTATCTGTTTGTAGTCCGTCCGGTAATTATCTCAATCACTCTCTCTTCTGATATAACTACCAGCCCATCTATCTACTTATAATCTAATCTTCTTTATTCCATGTATGTCAATTTGTCTGTTTAGTTCCGTGTCTGTCCGTCCCGAATTTATGTATGCATGCACATATAGAACAAAATCGTAGAATAAATTACAAGTTGAAATAACGAAAAAAAAGACACAATTAAAAGATGAATAAATTCAACGTAAGTCTAAATTAAACGTGCGGATGGAACAAAGCTGAGGGCAAAACAGACTTGTTTGACTTACACATGTACATACAAGACAATCATTTAGAACATAATCTGTTGCACAATCAACCAACCAGTCCAAATCAATCTCTCTTCCTCCTCAAACAAGACATCTCTGTACCTGTTACGCTACACTGAATCATCCCCGTCCTATTAGGCTGATCATCTGACGTCTTGAACATATTTCTATGTAATCAAAATGAGTTTTAACTAAACTATCATTTATGGCTCAATTCCAAAATGACAATTTAAATGCTTCTTCTTGGGATGTAAACCTTTGATGAGATAGTGTAGATCAAAACAAAACAGGAATAGTAGTGAACGAGACAGACAACAAAGCGATGAGAGAAAATAGATAGATAGATAGATAGATAGATAGTATCAATAGACCGAGAGAAGACAGACAAATGATAATAGTCACTTCCTGACAGAGGACGCCGAAAGATAGATAAAGAGCAGAGAGAGAGAGAGAGAGACAATCAAACAATGTTGTACGCATATGCATATGTGTGTATGTGTATGTATGTGTGTATGTGTGTATGTGTGTATGTGTGTGTGTGTGTCAGGTATATGTTGTATGTGACTGTAACCTGTGTATGTGTATATGTGTGTATGTATGTACTGGGCCACAATGCCACATGAATAGTCTAAACACACTTATATTTTGATTTGAATAACACAACATTGACCCTTCCTTCAAAAGCCACAATCAATCTATAAAAAAACTAAAATCTTATAACCTATAAAGGGTTTCAACGTAATAAAAGAATTAATACAGCCTTAGAACATTTTTCTTGTTGTTAAAATACTGTCATACATTCATCTCTACTATCCACTGTAATAATTTCTTGCTCAATAAATCTCTTCGACAGAATCATTACCAGCCTTGACAAACACAAAGCAATTTACCACGTAGTACAACAGTCGCCAGACATGTTCATACATTATTATAATAAGGCTATGGCTATCTCTGTCTTATTTTCCTAAGATATTCCACAAGCTCCAAACATTCATTTGAAGCAAAACACGCTTTCAAACTGTGAATTTCCGGGGCGTTTTCATTAGATAGCCACTTGATCACATTGTTTAGATTATGCAAAGTGATATCACTTTTTTTTCTTAGAAGATTCTTCTCATTATTCTTTAATACATCCCATTCCCCCCTCCCTCCCCTCCTCTATCTCTCTCTTCTCTCTCTCTCTCTCTCTGTCTCTCTGTCTCTGTCTTGTCTCTTCATTCTTTTTTCTTTCAGACTTTCTAGACAGACAGACTTCTTTTGAAATTACTGGGTTTTATTATAGAGATTATCTCTGGTTAGTTTTTATAATTTCGGATTGTTTTTCCATATAATCCAGGAGATGTTTTAGAGTGAGCCCAGCCTTTCCTGGCTACCGTAAAACCAAAGTCATTCAAGAGGAGAATGGACAGAAGGGAGTAAAGCCGCTGGCCCAAGTACTTTTACATAGCTGATCTCCTTTGGCCATCGGATTAAAAACACTCAGCTATTTTTCGGGAACGTATTAGCACCGGCAACACATTCTCTCTAAGTGTAACCTATATCCAAGAGATAGAGAGATAGAGAGATAGAGATAGAGATAGAGAGATAGAGAGATAGAGAGATAGAGAGATAGATAGAGAGATAGAGATAGAGATAGATAGATAGAGAGAGAGAGAGAGAGATAGAGAGAGAGAGATAGAAGATAGAGAGAGAGAGAGAGAGAGAGAGAGAGAGAGAGAGAGAGAGAGATAGAGAGAGAGATAGAGAGATAGAGAGATAGAGAGAGATAGAGAGATAGAGAGAGATATAGAGAGAGAGAGAGAGAGAGAGAGAGATAGAGAGAGAGAGAGAGAGAGAGAGAGAGAGAGAGAGAGAGAGAGAGAGAGAGAGAGAGAGAGAGAGAGAGAGAGGGATAAGGAGATAGGGAGAGAGAGAGAGAGAGAGAGAGAGAGAGAGAGAGAGAGAGAGAGAGAGAGAGAGAGAGAGAGAGAGAGAGAGAGAGGGGGGGATAAGGAGAGAGAGAGAGAGAGAGAGAGAGGGGGGGGGAGTGGGAGAGAGAGAGAGGGAGGAGGGAGGGAGGGAGAGAGAGAGAAGGAGAGGCAGGTAGGTAGGCAGACAAACAGTATGGGACAGACTGACGGCGAGACTGACAGAAAAACATACACACAGGCGGAGAGATTAATAACGAAGCAGACATATTCTAAAACTACAGTCATCACAAATTTTACTTTTTAAACTTTTAATCATAATAATTTAATAACAAATAATCGTGTCGCATTTGCAACCAATTATGTACAATACTATTCTTCCCTCCCCGAACCTCATTCCATCTCATACCAAAAATGTTGTGGTTTCGAGCCCCGCCAACGGTTGAACAATTTTCTCAGTTTTTTTCGAGCAAAAGCCTACGCCCCACCCCTCCCTCTCTCCTGGTCCAGGTAGGTGGATTGACACCTAGTCTTATAAGGAGACGGAAGATAATAAGGAGGTCCTGTGCAGATAACAACACTCTGTGCACGTTAAAGTTAAAGATCCCTTTGGCTTTTTACAGGGCAGTTCGGGCAAAGTTAGAAATCCCTAAAAAACCTAAAAATCAGCATAGTTGTGGTTGTGGGTAAATCAAATCAAACCAACACACTGACAATGTATTTTCTATCTATAGCTGATGGGTACTCATTCACAAGTGAGGAAGGACGAGGAAGTACCCTTCCTAAGAATACAACGTCGTGAACCCCACCCCCCCACCCCACCTGAGCGACAAGGGTTTGAGCCACCAGTGTTGTCGTGATTTCAAACAGACAACGCCAAAGAAAAGTTTGAAGCCAGTCTCACAATCTTGAGGTCGAATTACCTACCATTAGATATATTCAAACAAAATTGGGAAAATGCGTCTGTGGTATGTTTCACGTAATCTTAAAACATCTTGAACTTTGCACTCTTTTAGATAGAAGTTTACCTCATTAACATAGCATCAGTAAGAACACAAACAACAACAAAAACAACATCAACAACTATAGCAAGAATACCTTTCATTCCTCGTGACATTCTCGTTTCTCTTTCGATTTACGTGACGTATCTATTTGTTCGTTTGTTTTTGTTTTGGTGAAGTTTTTATTTAAAGCTCCCAAATCCTTCCAAAAAATGTGGTCAAGCCCTCGTGACATTCGCTTTGTTTGTGTGTGTTCCAAAAAATATGGTCAAGCTCTCGTGACATTCGCTTGTTTGTGTGTGTTCCAAAATGTGGTCAAGCTCTCGTGACATTCGCTTTGTTTGTGTGTGTTCCAAAATGTGGTCAAGCTCTCGTGACATTCGCTTTTTGTTTGGGTGTGTTCCAAAAAATGTGGTCCAAGCTCTCGTGACATTCGCTTTTGTTTGTGTGTGTTCCAAAAAAAATGGCGGTCAAGCTCTCGTGACATTCGCTTTGTTTGTGTGTATTCCTAAAATGTATGGTCTAGCTCTCGTGACATTCACTTTGTTTGTGTGTTCCAAAAATGTGTGATTCAGCTCTCGTCACATTCGCTTTTGTTTGTGTGTGTTCCAAGTTTCAAGGGCTTGCTTTCTGGTGGCAACCGAAATACGTATGTGTGTTGGTATCGATATTCCCATTTCCCCATTTTACATCGTAATGAAGGCCTATTTTCAGTAGTTCTTATACGATCATAACTCAGATACAGTTAAGACAACATGACAATAAAATGCCATTTTTGTGTTCCAATCATTTGAGATGCGTCACGCTCTTAATCAATGTCATTCGCAGCATAAATATTGACACGTGATTACAAAACAATAAAAATCCCAGGGCTGAAAATGTTCGTCCTCCATTTACATATCATTCGTTATATTATACATACGTCAAACAAATCAAAAACTTTACCCCCATACCTTTAATCACTTGATGTAAATAAATTGAAATTTCGTCAAACAAATAAAAAACGTTACCCCCATACTTTAATCACTTGATGTAAGTAAATGGTAATTTGTCTGACGCTTGGATCAAATGTGGTCATATGCAAAAAAAAGTCCTGCAAATCAATCACTCCCCGTCCTCACCCCTCACCCCCAAAAAACCCCAAAACAACCCAACAAAACAACCAACACACACACACACACACACACACACACACAAAACCAAGTTTTGTTTCTGGTAAATCTACCACCCTGTTCCAGGTGGTGATTGACGCCTAATCCTTTGGGAGATGGACGATAAAAAGGAGGACCCGTGTGCAGATCACAGCATCCTGCACGTTAAAGATCCCTAGGCTGTTTACAGGGCAGTCGGGGCAAAGTCAAATTCCTACAAAACCCCCGAGATCACCGTATTTTAAAATCAGCCGTGACGTTTGGCTCTCAGGAAACGCTCTTAAGAGATGCTTTCCCACTTTACGTGGGTGTAATTAAATGAGTAGCCATCTATAAGACATATTGTGTCAGGGTGCTAGTATGATGTACCTAACAGACAGCTATATTGCATGCTCCTCAGATTTGAGGAATTTGAACTTCATGGCCTTTATGGAGGTAGATATAAAGTTGGTGAGGAGCTTGGAATACAGACTGTAAATCCATCGTGATATTTATCTTTCACTAGTGAAGCCTACCAAGCGCAAGGAAATACATGAACACTATAATAAAGTTGCTTAACACACACACACACACACACACACACACACACAACAAATTAGAAGCAAAAGCACAGTATCTCAAAGACTCGTGTAAAAAAGCCAAAAAGCAAGGATAAGGAGTTGGAAAGATGTTGGTGATAACGAACGGTTAAGGAGAGAATCCATGGTCATGTCTACAAAGGTATACACAAGAAGCATAAGAATCAATTGGTCATACATACTTTCGCTTCACAGAATGCAATGTTGATTTTCACGTAGTCTAGAACAAAACTTGAATGAATTTGAATCTCCAGCACCTTTCGAATGGAAACACTGCATTACATTAATTCCATGCACGTACACACATGTACGCAACCGTAGGGATTCTGAACGCGACCGATACTTTCTTCAAAATATTTTTTTCCCCATTTTTTCGATTTGCCTGTCAAATCAAGTGATACTCTAGTGGAAGAAACGTAAACACATACCTTTTAGACGGGTGGTGTCTTTAAAGCATCGGAACCAGGTGAGAAATGAGATGGCACGGATGGCTAGGTACCGCTAAGCGTAAACACCGAAAGGCGAAGAAATCATACGCTTCTTGTTAAATCACAGTGTGAAAGCACTGAGTCACGTTCATGAGATTATAGACACACCAAAAGGCATCATGACAATACACGACATCGGGTTTACCTTCCAATCAATCTGTGCCTTCTCTTATCCCACTAGTACACGAACAGACGTCTATGAGTCGCTATAAAAAC
>JAXRKP010001099.1:160000-167093 GCA_037039925.1 Doris montereyensis | reverse complement strand
TACTACTACTACTACTACTACTACTACTACTACTACTACTACTACTACTTATACATACTACTACTACTACTATTACTACTACTTCTACTACTACTACTACTACTACTACTACTACTACTACTAATAATAATAATAATAATAATAATAATAATAATAATAATAATAATAATAATAATAATAATAATAATAATAATAATAATAATAATAATAATAACAAGAAGAAGAAGAAGAAGAAGAATGTGTTGTTGTTTTTTTCTGACTGGATTAAAGGACGCAAATTCTTTGATAACGAAACTAATGGCATAAACTAGCGCCATTCAAGTTGCGTTCTACCGGCGGGGGCGTTTCTTCTTTTCTTTTCGGGGTTGAATGCATACGTCACGCACGGACACTGTTTCCGAGGATTTCCGTGTACCGGCCGGTTGACAAGGTACACAAACCCCGAACCCTAACAACCATGCCGGTTCTCCCAGCGTGAGTTTCCCATCAGCCCTTCGCCGTTCAAATCACAGATTGCAGCAGGGTGGGGTGAGGGCCCGGTCAGGGCTTTAATGGAAACGCAGACAGCGTTGAAATTCAAACCATGTAATTCTGCCACGACTTGACTGATTAGATAATCGATGACCAGCATTGATTTATTGGTTATGTCGTTTTTTCTCGCTCGGTCGCTCGATCCCGGCGGGGCCGAAAGAAATATTGAATGACAATAAGAGAGTGAGAGAGAGAGAGAGAGAGAGAGGGAGGAAACTGCTTCAAATTGATTTTCAGAAACACCTGCATTTTCTTCACACTAGCTTGCCACCGTCTTCCATAATGATAGGGTGCGAAAGGTGAAAAATGTCCATTTAGGACTTTTTTTTTCTCTCTCAACACTGCACACTCACATAGCGTGGACGCAGAATCTCCAAATTGAAAAATATACGTAACAATAAACACACACACACACACACACACACACACATATATATATATATATATATATATATATATATATATATATATATATATATATATATATATATATATATGTGTGTGTGTGTTGTGTGTGTGTGTGATAATGTAGTCTATAAGTATCAATAAGTAAATCCTTTTAAAAAGTTGCTTTGTTTCTTAATCTTAAGCCACATACACCTGGCCACAGGGCGTGAAAATGAACATTAAACGGTGGCACAGTTTCATATGGGGGGAAAAATCGCCTTGACAACATCATACCTACATAATTTGTAACGTAAACAAAATCTTTAACTCACGAAAAGTGGAATTTGATATGAAAAACAGTAAATTTTCACTACTTTCAAATCCATCTCTTGTTAAAAGAAGGAAAAGAAGAACACGTATTTCACAGCAAAGTGATTATTTCAAACTTAATCCTTTTTGCGCAAAAAATTTCAGCAAAATAATTATAATATGTTGCCAAAAACGTCTGCAGGTTTGACTTAAGTTTGTATAGGCTGATGGGATTTTTCTTTTAATAATACATGTATTATTTTAGATGCATAATACAGGAGAGAAGTAAGAATTATTTATTTCATCAAGGTTATGTCATGGAGGAGTTGAGGGGCATCTGAAATTACATATCGTCAAGAATCCAACTAAACAAACAAAACGAAATAAACAGAAGCAAAAAAAAAATATGAACTCTTCAAAAGGACAACAAGCAAACAAAACAGCAAAACAGCAACCGAGCATACAGAAAAAAAAGAAAAAAAAACCCAGATTATCGAAAAAGCAATAGAGAAAAAAAAACCACACGCACACTAGACGTAAACAGGTAAGAGTGTCAGGGAGGGCCAAATTTGACAAAGTTTGTCTATCTTAGAACCTGCCGACGAAGTGGATCGATACAGTTGCGTCGATAGTATCGATGTCGAGATAAGAAGTTATCTGTGGCTTTTGAGTCGCATCGGGGTTGCTATCGAATGCTCATAAAGAGAAAGAGATGCTATCTCATCTGGCAACATCGAAGCCAATTTGTATGAATAAGATATGAACAGGGAGTAATATCAGGGAGATACGGGATTATTGACTCATGACTTTTGTTGGTTGTCCCTGATTGGACTTTATTCCTGTCCACCTCGTGCGGAATTTTTGCTTGTTTTATTAAAAAGTAATCTAACCCGTCCACCAGCTGCTGATTTATTTTTGTTTGTGTGGTGTGTGGGGGGGGGGGAAGGGGGGGGGGTCATTGCCATTTACCAGTCTACCATGGCGATCTTAGGGTGAATTAATAGAAAATAAGAAGATGAAATGCATGTAAAAGAAGTGAAGGGAATGGAAGTGTAGGATCGTTGCAGCAGCGAGCACACCAACAGCACAACTAGCTGATATGGTACCAACTAAAAAAAAGGGATCCTTTAAGGCCGGAGCTTATCCCAGTTTCTATAGCGTGAAGCGGGACGATTGATAATAATCATCTCCTGGACAGGACGCTTGTCTGACGTAGAGTTTTACTTTCAAGCTAGTGCTTGTACCCATTTACAACTGGGTCGAGTGGGGGGGTGGGGGGGGGGTGTTCTTTCCCAAGGAAGACAACGTCTGACCTAGCTTTGCTATTACTGGGATACGAACCCGGGACCTCCATGATCTCAAGTCCGCAAGCCTAACCACTCTGCGCCGACCGCCACCAACCACATAATATTTATATGGTGATCAGAGATTAAATTAATAGGAAATGGCACAGTGAAAGACATGCAAAAAATGGAAGGAGAAAAGCAGGGACATACCAACACGCAAACACACACACACAACACACACACACACACACACACACTCATATGCAACCGAAAATGGATATGAGATTTACACAATGCAACAATTTATAATGAATGTACGCACAAAGGCGCAGGGTGAAATACACACTTATAAACAAGCAGGCTGCCCTCTTTCAGGGCAAAGAACGTCGATTATACTGCAGACGAATAGAGACAATTGAAATGAAAAGTGTCCATATCTTATAAAGATTATTTTTTTTACTAATAATTCATGAAGAAAACGGGAAAGTGAGTAATGTTATATCCACACCCTTGGGGGCAAAAAACTCGGGGGACGACAATCTCTCAAACCTGTTGTTTGCTTGAGACCAGAAGCTGACGATAACAAAACACGGACTCCCCAAACCTGAAACAACAATACTCCAGACAGCCACAAACCCACCCCATCCTCATTAATGAGAGAGCGGAGGGGACTCGGTAGTCCAGAGGCAGGGTGACGGCTTCTCAACCAAAAGGTAGTGGGTTCGAGCCCCGCCAACGGTTGAAACATTTTCTCGAGTTTCTTCGAGCAAAATCTGCCCCCCTCGCCTGGCCTAGGTAGGTGGATCGACACCTAGTCCCATCGGAGACGGACGATAAAAAGGAGGTCCCGTGTGCAGATCACAACACTCTGTGCACGTTAAAGATCCATTGACTGTTTACAGGGCAGTCCGGGAAAAATTAAAAGATTCTACCAAAACCCCGAGATCACTTAGTTGTGGATGTGGGTAAATCAAAATCAAATTGAGTGATCCCATTATCGATAAGTGACAGAAACTGCAGTGGTGAACGAAAGCAGCCAAACGTATTTCATTGGAGCTGGCGAAGCTGTTGGTGGACACATCCCCCCCCCCCCCCTTCCCGACATCCCCACCTTTCGAGGGTCTCACTTTGTTAAATATCCCCTCCCTCTTGCCACCACCCTGCATCACACACAACACACACACATACACACACACAAACGCATAACCTAGTCTACAGGATCTTTCATAAATGTAATGACATAACTTCATACGCAAGCGGTCACACCAAACCAGCAACGCCCTCCTTTAAATTTCATTGAATGAAGGGTGAAGAGTGGTTTAAAGTTCCTCCAAGGCCCTTATAGGCCCAATAGAGCCGGAGCCTACATCGGTTTCTGTAGGGTTAAATAGAACAAATCATAATAACCACCTCCTGAACAAGACGCTAGTCTGTCGCAGGTTTTTACTTCCCAAGCTGTCATTGGTACCCAATTTGCACCTGGGTTGAGTGGGGAAACTGCGGGTCTAAGGGGTCTTCTCCCAAGGAACACAACGTCGGACGTAGCATTGCTAGGATTCTAACCCAGGACCTCCTGATCCCAAGTCCAGCAACTTAGCCACTAGGTCACCGAGGTAGGAAAAGGGGGGGGGGGGGCAAAGAGAAACCTACTAAGTGGTGGTTGTGGATTACAAGGAAGTGGCATTTAAATGAATGTCCCCTCCTCCTCCTCCCATCACTCCCACGTCTCGCCCTCCTCATAGTTTCATACTTAAGAGAACCAGAAAATGGCCCTGGGCGTGGCTACTCATTTACTACTAATTCGATTATCCTCCTTAATGACACCCACGTAGATCGGTCACCAATAGCCGGAGTTCAGAAACTTGGAAAAACCCGAATCAATTTTTGGATAGGAGGGTTACATTTTGATTTTACATGATGTGTGGAAACCTTTAATGTGTAATATAAATGCGGAAGATTAGGCCTAAAACTGTCACTTTCTCGTTAGAAACGAGGGATCGACAAAAAGTCAATGAATGTTCATGTGCTATTCATGAAGAAAACATGAAATAAATATTTCAGAACTATTGCTTTGCTGTGTGTATTTTATTTGTTTGTTGTTGTTAGTCTTTCTATATAAGGTATCATATCTATATGTCTATGTACCACTCCCGCCCCTCTTATATATTGACATGACCATTAGTTTAAACACTCATGGATCTACTTACACATCAGTTGTCTACAGGCTCAAGAGGGTGGGGTTGGGAGTGGATTTTACATTAGTAAACATGCGCTTATGCGTGCACTTAAAGTTAAATATTACAAAGTCTTTCTATCCAGTGCTCAAAATCCGTAATTCAAAACGTAACCAGCAATTAGGGACAATAACCAATAGCCAATACGATATGGATATGATAACGGGAGTTGAACCCTTGTCCTCAAGGGGCCAGGCAGGCACTTAGACAACTCTGCTATGTGTCATTCTTATGCAGTTTGTTTATACTGTACCATACCCCATATCCTTTGGCATCCATAATACAGATGAGAAAGAGAGAAAGAGAGAGAGAGAGAGAGAGAGAGAGAGAGAGAGAGAGAGAGAGAGAGAGAGAGAGAGAGAGCGAGAGAGAGAGAGAGAGAGAGAGAGTAGAGAGAGAGAGAGAGAGAGAGAGAGAGAGAGAGAGAGAGAGAGAGAGAGAGAGAGAGAGAGAGAGAGAGAGAGAGAGAGAGAGGGCGAGGAGGGAAGGAGAGAGAGAGAGAGAGAGAGAGAGAGAGAGAGAGAGAGAGAGAGAGAGAGAGAGAGAGAGGGAGAGAGAGAGAGAGAGAAGAGAGAGAGATGAGGAGAGTGAGGAGGAGGAGAGAGATAGTGAGAGAGAGACGAGAGAGAGAGAGAGAGAGAGAGAGTGCGTGAGGTGCGAGAGGAGAGAGAGAGCCGAGAGCAGGCCGACAGAGACAGACAGAGAGAGTGCAGCCCTGACAGAGAGCGGCAGAGAGATGAGAGAGAGAGAGAGAGGGCGGGGAGGAGAGAGGAGAGAGAGCGTGAGTGAGTGAGAGAGAGAGAGGAGTGAGTGAGAGAGACGACAGCGGAGGGCGGGGAGAGAGAGAAGAGAGAACGTGAGTGAGTGAGCAAGCGAAGGAGAGAGAGAGAAGAGAGAGAGAGAGAGAGATGAGAGAGAGAGATGACAGAGAGAGAGAGAGAGAGCAGAGAGAGAGAGAGAGAGGAGAGAGAGACGAGAGCGAGAGCGAGACAGAGAGAGAGAGAGAGAGAGAGAGAGAGAGCGAGAGTGACTGGGGGGGGGAGAGAAAGAGCAGTGAGCGAATGACGAAAGAGAAGGACGGAGAGAGCGAAGGAGAGAGAGAGGAGAGAGTGAGAGAGAGAGACGAGAGCGAGAGAGAGAGGCGAGGGAGACGAAGAGGAGAGGGAGAAACGAGGAGGACGAATGAGAGAGGAGAGAGTGAGAGCTAGAGCGAGATAGAGAGAGAGCGATGGGGGGGAGAGAAGGAAGTGACGTGAGTGAGTGAGAGAGAGGGAGGGGAGAGAGTGAGAGAGGACGAGAGAGAGAGAGAGAGAGAGACGGAAGATGAGAGAGAGAGAGAGAGAGGGGGGGGGGGAGACAGGGAGAGAGCTAGAGAGAGACGATGAGCCCGAGGATGACGAGAGCAGGGGGGGACGGGAGAGGGAGAGAGAGAGGGATGAGACAGGAGAGTGATGCGAGAGACGGTGAGACAGAGAGAGAGAGAGAGAGAGAGACGAGAGAGAGAGAGATGCCTGAGATGGACGAGCGGAGCGACGAGAGAGTGAGAGAGCGATGATGAGAGGAGATGAGGAGAGAGAGAGAGAGGAGAGATGATGAGACGATGTCAGATGACGAGAGAGAGGAGTCGAGAGCAAGAGAGGAGATGCGAGGAGAGAGAAGAGCAGTGAGAGAGAGAGAGCTAGGAGCGAAGTGAGAGAGAGAGAAGATGAAGCGGCACGGAGACGCAGCGATGATAGAGATCTGTAGATATAGAGAGAGTAGATAGAGAGCGAGAGATATAGAGAGATAGGGGAGAGACCGAAAGTGCGAGAGAGAGAGAGAGAGAGAGGGAGTATGTGAGCGACGAGAGAGATGGGGGCGAGGGAGGAGAGAGAGAGAGAAGTAGAGTGTGAGTGAGAAGAGAGAGACGAGCGGAGAGAGAGAGGAGAGGGAGAGAGCAGCAGAGAGAGAGAGAGAGAGAGAGAGAGAGAGAAGAGACGAGAGGAAGTGTGTGATGAGAGAGTATGAGAGAGAGAGAGAGTGAGAGAGAGAGAGAGAGAGAGAGATAAGAGAGAGAGAGAGAGAGCGAGACGAGAGAGAGATGAGCGAGATAGCTGGGTGTTGTGTTGCGCGCGTCCGCATCCGCGCGCGCGGCGCGTGAGCGCGAGAGTGTGTCGCGCGCGCGCGTGTGCGCGCGCGAGTGGCGCGCGCCGCGCGCGCGTGTGTGCCCGCGCGCGAGCGATGAGCGTGTGTTCGAGAGCGACTGAGCGCCGCGCGCGCGAGCAGCGAGCGCGCGGGCGCGCGCGCGAGTGTGCGCGTGTGTGTGTGACTGCGTGTGTGTCTCTCTGTGCGCTCAGCGCGCGCGTG
>JAXRKP010001099.1:92500-152500 GCA_037039925.1 Doris montereyensis | reverse complement strand
AGAGAGTCCCTCTGTCTGTTATGTCAACTATTACAGTAGGTAGTATGACGACTTGATGTCCCTCTCTCAGTTATGTCAATTATTACAGTAGGTAAGATGGCAAATTAGTCAATTCTAAGACTTGATGTGCCTGTCTCTATTATATCAATTAGTACAGTAGGTAGTATGACAAATTAGTCAATTCTAAGACTTGATGTGCCTGTCTCTATTATATCAATTAGTACAGTAGGTAGTATGACAAATTAGTCAATTCCTAAGACTTGATGTGCCTGTCTCTATTATATCAATTAGGGGAGTAGGTAGTATGACAAATTAGTCAATTCTAAGACTTGATGTGCCTGTCTCTATTATATCAATTAGGGACAGGAGGGGAGAGGGAACCAAATTAGTCAGGGAGAAGAGAGATGGGAGAGTCTCTATTATATCAATTAGTACAGTAGGTAGTATGACAAATTAGTCAATTCTAAGACTTGATGTGCCTGTCTCTATTATATCAATTAGTACAGTAGGTAGTATGACAAATTAGTCAATTCTAAGACTTGATGTGCCTGTCTATTATATCAATTAGTACAGTAGGTAGTATGACAAATTAGTCAATTCTAAGACTTGATGTGCCTGTCTCTATTATATCAATTAGTACAGTAGGTAGTATGACAAATTAGTCAATTCCTAAGACTTGATGTGCCTGTCTCTATTATATCAATTAGTACAGTAGGTGAGTAGACAAATTAGTCAGATTCCTAAAAGATAGATGTGCCTGTCTCTGTTAGGTAAAATTTATTACAGTAGGTAGGGAGAACTAATAAGTCAACTCTAAAAACTTGATGTCTGTCTCTCTGTCTCTGTCTCTGTCTGTCTGTCTAGAGAGGAGGGAGAGAGAGAGAGAGGGGAGAGAGGGGGAGAGGAGGAGGAGGGGGAGGGCCTCTCTCTCTTCTCTCTCTCTCTAGAGGAGAGAGAGAGAGAGAGAGCTCTGGGAGAGGGAGGGAGAGACAGAGGGAAGATTACAGTAATGAAAAATTGCTTAATTCTAAGACTTACTTCCCCTTTGTCTATTATGTCAACTATTACAGTAGGTATGATGACAATTTGGTATTTTAATTGTCCTTAAATTTTAGTTGTAAGTCTTTTCTCTCTTTCATTTCGTTGGGTTGGTTCTCTATAGACTGTCAAGTTACCAGCACCATCGTTGCGATTTCAAATTAGTTTTGTTACTTGTTTAAAACGAGAGAGAGAGAGAGAGAGAGAGAGAGAGAGAGAGAGAGAGAGAGAGAAAGAGAGAGAGAGAGGAGAGAGAGAGAGAGAGAGAGAGAGAGAGAGAGAGAGAGAGAGAGAAAGAAAGACAGACAGACAAACAGACCGACAGAGAGACAGAGAGAGAGAGAGAGAGAGAGAGAGAGAGAGAGAGAGAGAGAGAGAGAGAGAGAGAGAGAGAGAGAGAGAGAGAGAGAGAGAGAGAGAGAGAGAGAGAGAGAGAGAGAGAGAGAGAGAGAGAGAGAGAGAGAGAGAGAGAGAGAGAGAGAGAGAGAGAGAGAGAGAGAGAGAGACAGAGAGAGAGAGAGAGAGAGAGAGAGAGAGAGAGAGAGAGAGAGAGAGAGAGAGAGAGAGAGAGAGAGAGAGAGAGAGAGAGAGAGAGAGAGAGAGAGGGAGAGAGAGAGAGAGAGAGAGAGAGAGAGAGAGAGAGAGAGAGAGAGAGAGAGAGAGAGAGAGAGAGAGAGAGAGAGAGAGAGGAGAGAGAGAGAGAGGGAGGGAGACAGAGAGAGAGAGAGAGAGAGAGAGAGAGAGAGAGAGAGAGAGAGAGAGAGAGAGAGAGAGAGAGGAGAGAGAGGGGGAGGGAGGGAGAGGAGAAGTAGAAGTAGAAAAGAAGAAGAAGAAGAAGAAGAAGAAGAAGAAGAAGAAGAAGAAGAAGAAGAAGAAGAAGAAGAAGAAGAAGAAGAAGAAGAAGAAGAAGAAGAAGAAGAAGAAGAAGAAGAAGAAGAAGAAGAAGAAGAAGAAGAAGAAGAAGAAGAAGAAATCGTTTAGCAACACCGCTGTCATCACTTAGACATTTCGGGAGAAACATTATCGTTTTGAGTATTATTGACAATATTGACAGCTGATCTTGGCATGATGATCATCTACCATATCTATTATCCTTATTATATTATTATTATTATTATTATCAGTATCATCATTACTACTATCGTCTTCAGCAGCGGCAGTTCGCTAAATTTGTCATCCTCTTTTTCGAATACTGTATACAGATATACAATTGTAACCTACGTTCATAACAACTTAACTTTTATAATGCGCGTGATATCAATCGGCTGTTTGTTGACAACTTTGTTCGTCTTTTGATTTCAGAACACGAGAGACTTCGGCGCGATGCCTTTCTCCCCTTTGCACCCAACGATGACACGATGCAAATCCTTCAAGTGACGGGCTTACGTTATTCTCGCCACAAAAACCAATGGCAGGGTGAAGGGTTTCATATGAAGATCAAAGCATATGACGGGCATGTCTTAAAGCACGGATACGCCAATTTCGAGTGTGTGTGTGTGTGTGTTTTGTGTGAACAAGAACTGTAATAAGAACTCTCTCTTAAAATTGTGGACACCATCGCGAGCCACCACCACACCAAACCACCACCATGAACCAACAGACCCTGAGCTACCACACCCGTTTGCACGACTGGTACCGACAGCACAGCATCCAGCAAGAGAAGCAGACGCTAGATGCACGCGCCGTGCCCAAGCCGAAGACCACCTCGTCCAAAGAGCTGCTTGCCCTCGGGGTCCTGACACGTGACAAGCTCCAATCCATAGACGAGTGGTAAGTACAGAGTGGTGGTAACACGCTCCATCTGTTCTGTTATTGGCTAAGGCGTTGTGTAGATAAACGTGAGTCTGTAATCGCGGCGACACTGATTCAAACCCCATAACTGGCCCAGGTGGGGGGGGGAGAGTTCCCACAACGTTGCACCCTTAGCAAAGGTACTTCACTCTGTTTTCCTCACTTGACTCAGTTGTGAATGAGTACGCAGCTATAGGTAGAGGAAGATCTTGTCGGAGTGTTAGTACGAAGCTTCTAATAAGCTGTTGTACTATAGTATACTCCCCGGGAGTTGAGGACTGTGAATAAATTGGTCGGCTGGGGGATATATGATGTACAGTCAGTGAGCCTGCACTTGTGCGGGGCTACGGTCTATAAATCCATCTTAATCTTTAAGAAACACTTAGCATTTCATATATTACGGCTGGTAAAAATGGTCAACGCCTCCCCCAGTCCCTTTTTGAAAATGTTAAATACAAAATTGTGTTTTATCTTATTTCGGTTATGGTGACGGTGTCATATTTTAATCTGGACACCCGTAGAAAGAGTGGAACAGGTGATATTACATTAACTCCTGGACACGACACTAGTCTGTCATAGGTTTTAATTCCCAGCTGGTTTTTAATTTGGTGCCTATTTGCAGTTGGTTCAGAGGAGAAAATGGGCTTTAATGTTATTTCCAAACGAACATCACGTTGGAACATGTACTAAGGATTTGAACTAAGGACCAACGCGATCTGAAGTCTGGCAGCCTAACCATAAGGCCATAGACGGCACTCTCTCAAGGGGCGTTCACTCAAAAATCCAACATCAGTATAAAGAAAATAAAGGAGAATACAAAACAAAACCAAAACAAAAAGTCACACATGAATATTGTAGTGTTGTTAGACCAATAAATGGTTGTCTTGTTTTCTAGCGTGTCAAACGTCAACTGACAAAGATGCTGTGACATGACATGACATAACATGGCATCGTTGAGACAGAGCGTCGGCTTCGAATCATATTGTCGTAACTACACATTGGACGATTCGGAGTTATAATCGTTATTAATTTCACATTCGTCAATAGTCCCTTTTCACAAGAAGTTGTAACTAGATTCATTCAACATTTTATTGTCACAAATTTCACTTGCATTTTGTCCTAACTCCAGACTCTCTTCCACTTGAGAACATTAGAGCTTCTTTTTCCCTTCCAAAGCGGGTTTAAGCGCAGTTAGGGCACTATAATTCAGAGCCGACAGAGTGACTAAAATGTATTTCGTAATGTAATTTTATTTACCACGTTATTAAATACATGCATAATTCAGCCCCAAATGTGGTTATGAAATATAATGCATTTTGGTCCTTTTTTATTGGTGTATGTTTATGTTTGTATGTAAATGTGTATGTGTATAAATGTGTGTGTGTGTGTGTGTGTGAATGTGTACCTAGGCTATGCAAGAGAGTTGCACAGCAGGTATCCCCTCCTTTAAGGCCAAGATTCCAGATACATGTACGTTCATACATTGTTTGACATGTATGTCTTTTCTTTTTTCAAGGTCTAAATCATACAAAAACTGAAAACCTTTTCGCTGATTACTTTCCTCTCTTTCCAGGTGCTCTGATGTCAACCGCACCATGTTCTCCATCAAGAAGAAGGAAGCCAGTCCCCTCTACCGGAAGTGTCGCCTCAGCGCGCCAATTAAAGCAGCCATGAAAGACAGACAGACCGGTGGTGCCAGACGGGTGCGGTCAGCCGAGGTGTTTACCCTTCTCTGGGCGAATGGGGCAAGGCGCCTAAAGCAAATATCAAAGGGGAGAACCCTTGCAGACTCAAGGGGTCGTCACAACAGTGCCGGCCATAGTGATGAAAGGGGAACGACTTCTGCGGCAAATTTGGGTGTCGTTGGCGACAGCATCGACTTCTGCGTGACTAATTCTCTGGATAAATCCAATGGTGCCACTCAAACAATGCCTCGAGTCAACCACGACTCTTTGACAGGAGAGTTCATCCTTCGGTCATCAAAAGAAGTGCCAAAATGCATTCAACCATTTCTCCTCGAGGAATGGTTCTCAGCACCCAATCGGGCAATGCACAGGTGAAAGTCGAGACAGAGGTCCCTGAGCAAACACCTCGTGCCAAAAGTGCGACTGTCTTTAGACCTTGCCGAGAACTGAGAGACTCGGAAGGTGACCACGAGGTTAGACAAGGCAGCGCCAAAACCCTTCCAAAAAGTCACAAAGTACAAGAGGGAGCTCAAAAGAAATAAAGGACGCAGATGCCGTGAAAGAGAAGAAGAGGGTGATAAGCGCCAGCCAAAAGTAAGTCAGCTATCAACCGTTTTCACCATGTCTGTCGCAGACAGTGAAGTCAGAGAAATCCTCAGTGCTGATGAGACAGAAAACAGGGAGGCCCTGCCAACCTTTGCGGGAAATGTTCAGGCATCTATGCAGGAAATGCCCCTCCACCCCGACTCCTGTGACATGTGGCAGCTGCGTACACGGAATAACCATGAACGGCAAGCTAGCTGCTGGACAAAGTGAGATCGGGCCAAGTAACGCACAGATTCAAAAAGAGCTGGCTCAGAACCTGGTGAAGACTGAGAAGGTGTACAACAAACAAATAACACACGCCAACATCCAGTTAAAACAGGCAGAGAGCCGAGTGATTGAGGACGCTATACACTACACTCAAGAGAGGGAGATTGTTCATGACGGGCAACCAAAATCTAGAATGATGCTTTCGCGGGTGGATGACGATTTCCCTGATGATGCAGATCTGAGCATTCAAAACTGTGACAATGACTTATCTTTGACATCATGGACAATAGTGCTTTGAATGATTGTGAACGAGGCAAGTTAGCAGCTAAAGAAGATCGTACAGGTAACAAGACTGGTAGTGAAAGGCAAATACCAACCGTTACTATTGTTACAGATGATAAACACGATGCAGAAAGAGCGGACGACTACATGGATGAACATGATTCCATGACCGCAGAGGATGACAGACTCTTAACCTCTCTAAATCAAAGTGGGCGGAATCGAAGGATGTCTATACATTTCCCCTACAAACCAGAAGTAGGTAATGTTTCTATCTCAAACAAATTACTCCATTTTATGTCCATTGACGACTGCAAACAAGCCATGCGCTATCACCCACATAAGATTCTAGAGAAGCATGAAGTTGCGGACAGCCCCATCCTGATGCTCGCTGGCAATTTCGCTTCCGGCCACACGCGTGATGAACAGGACACGGCCTCAAGTGCCGGAAAAGTGGCGATGCGCATCAGCAAAGGCTCAACGATCACGACGCTGCCTTCTTCCACTGCCAACATGGCCACGACCGCCAATAAAAAGCAATATAGGATACTCTGACCCAGAAGACTTGAACTACTATCGAAATAAGCGTCCAAGCTCCCTTAGTCTGGCTAAAGCCTTTCATACCCTCATCCATGACAGGACCATCATGCAACGGCTTGAGAGCAAAGGGTCAACAGGGGTGAAGACGAAGGCTGAACAATGCTGGCAAGACGGCTGAGGACCCAAGTACAGACTGATCAATGCAGCGTTAAAGAAACAAATGGGAGACCAAATGAAGCCCAATGCCAGCAGATGATTCATCGTTACCAAAGGAAGAAGAGTGGAATCTATTCAGCCAAAGACAAGCTCAGGCGGAAACGCCATCGCAGTGTTCAGAGAGAGTCTCTTTTTGAGTCACTGCCCTCAGTGAAAGGGGAATTTGGAGGGAAAGTGGTGAGTCTCTCCAATGAATAAAGTAATAAGTGATTTTAAAGTCGTATTGCAGAGTGAGACAAAATATTTTTCTTCAGCTCATCATGTTCCAGATTTTGTTTTTTTATGTTCACAATGATACTTGCTCTTCTGTCCCATCGTTATCGGCAACTTCATGCTCAAAAAAACATGTTCATTTTGCTGGAATTTACACTGTCCACCATATCCGGTGATCTCATAATACATTGAGAGGAAACAGTAAGATGAAACAAAGATGTGAAAGAGTGAATGGAAATAAGAAGGATCTACCAGTAGCACTTCCAACTGCCAACCTCGAAAGAAAAACAAAGTTTTTAAAAAGTGCATTATTTCCTATTCCTAACAGGATGGTTTTCTGAGAGAGCAAAACTTCATTTTGTTTCATTGCATCACAAGCTGTGATCTCAGGGTCTGAGAGAGCAAACACATGTCCTTTGTATATTTCTTGTTTTTAAGGACTTTGACAATCAATGTTGAGGTATGGATCAGATATTGAGTGAAAGAATTGTAATCGAATAGTACACAGGGGAAATAAGACTCTTTTTGATTTACACCTTTGGTGATCAAACAAGATTAAACTATTTTGGTTAGAGTGTCTTGCAAAACTTCAAACATAAGCAGAATATTTTATTAAATGCAAATATGTTTTCAGCAAAAGTAAAGGGCCTTTGTTTTTTGTCATTGGAATTCACCCGTATACAACGATCTCAAGCTGAATTAAGAGTAAACAACAGTGAGATGAAAGTCATTGGAAGGAGTGAAAGGAAAGAAGTAGGACCTATCAGTAACACCTACCCACCACCAACTAGAGCTTGATGATCTAAACATCAAACATTTAAACATACGTCCCAGAGCTTCACATTGACACTTTGTGTGCTGTGTTTCAAAGGCAGGCTTCCTTCAAATGGAAAAGACAAACAGTGAGGAAAGGGGCGGGTCGAAGAAGCCCTGTAGGAACAAAGACGAAACAAATACAAATGTCTAAACAGAAAAAAATCCTTAGGCACCAGATAGAATCAAACCCATGACCTCCGTGCCCGTCACTCATCATCTCACCATGAAAAGAGAATGTATTTTCAACCATGCTAATGTAGCTAGAATGTTTGGTCATGTGCTCTCTTTTAATGTTTTTTGTCAACAGGTGCCAGCTGAAGGTAATGGGTTGGCTTATGATTCTATCTGTGCACATGTCTGCATCTACAATGCCAATCTGTTTTTTGTCCAGTTTGTTATACTGAATGTTGTCACATTGAAAAATGTCCCATGAACATTGTCATCTTTGTTATTGTCCTAATTGAGTTTCAATATTTATTTCCACACTGAACATCCTTTGTCATTACCTTCAAAATGAAAGGATGAAAAAATCAATGTTGTTAGTAACAAAAGTGGCTTATGTAATATTATCATACTGAACATTTCACACTGAACAATGAATGTGTGCAATAAACATGTCGTCACATGAACATTGTCATATGAATATTGTCATATGAACATTGATTGAAAATTGTTTTGAGAACATGTCACATGAACATTGAATAGTGATCATACTGAACATTGTCACATGAACAATGTCCCATGAACATTGTCATATTTTGTTACATAGAACATTGTCACATTGAATATTGTGAACATTGTCACATTAAACATTGTCACAAGAACATCGTCACAAGAATGTCATCACACTTGAACATTTGTCACATTGAGCATTGTCACGCTTGGACATTGTCAACTTACACTGAACCATTGTCACCTTGAACATGCCATCAGTTCTAGAGATCTTATTTCATTAAACATACGGTCCACCACTTGATCTCAGGGTGAATAAAGAGAAAACAAGCAAGAAGACATTGAAAGAAGGAAAGCAAAGAAATAGAACACTGACAATACAAAGTTGTAACATTAAACATTTGTTTTGTTGTTTTGTTTGTTTCATTGCAACTTGAACATTGTCACATTGAAAACATTATCATACTGAACATTGTCACACTGAAAACTGATTTGTCACACTGAACAATGACACATTGAACATTGTCATATGAACATTATCACATGAACATTGTCACACTGAACATTGTCATTAACATGAATATTGTCATACTGAACATTGTCACATTAAACATTGTCACACTGAACAATGACACATGAACATTATCACATGAACATGATCATATGAACATTGTCACATGAACATTGTCACATGAACATTGTTATATGAACATTGTTATAACATTGAATGAACATTGTCACATATAACATTGTCACATACAACATCACATGAACATTGTCACATTAAACATTGTCACAAGAACACACAAGAACATCATCATATTGAACATTTGTCACAAGAAGCCACGTTGAATATTGTCACATCAAAGGAAGAATCTGTCCCAACAACCCATGATCAGAGAGATTTACGAAATTTACCCTTCCAACATTGGCCCCAGCAAGCAAGAAGAAAGATAAATGAAAGAAGGAAAGCAAAGAAATCACCAAGTAAAAGATCATTGAGATGCAGGGGGTTTGTTTTGGCATTAATAACAGCAAGATTTGAATGTAAAGGCCACACTGAACATTGATTTTCAGGTGCTGAAAGAAGAAAACCACCGACAGTTACATTTGATGTGCTTTTCTACAGCTTACATGAACATGCAATCAAATTAGGTTGAGAGTCATAGAACCACAAAACACTTTATTAAATGGAAACTATCACATTGAACATTGTCACACTGAATTGATTATAAGGGTCGCAAAACATTTAATAAAAACACAACAAATAAAACTTGAACACAGAAAAACACAGAGAGAAAATGAAACATCGTGGCACAAGAACATCACAAGATGAGAGAGAGAGACAGAGCCGGCTAGTCACAGAGCTTCTGACAGACCAGAAGAGTTGAAAAGATATTATCACTAGAGATTGTTTGTTTCATTTGAAATTTACCCATCCAACATGAGATGATCTCAGGGTGAATAGAGAGGAAACAGACAGATGGAAAACAGAGAAAAGAAAAAAGCAGAGAAGCATCCTCCAACTGCCCACTGTGACTCTGAAAACCTGAGAAATTTTTCTTTTCTTTAATTTTTCTTTTTTGGCTTTCCTTTTTTAAAACAGGGCTAAGTAAACCATCCAAAGAAACAAACTTGAGATGTCTGGGGTTTGTTTTCTTTGTTTCATTGCAATTCCCTCCCTTGTCTCTCTATCTCGTAATATGCTGTGATCTAAGGTCTCTCTCTAAAAGGAAACAGCAAGATGAAAACACATGAATGTAAAGGAGTAGACTCTAGGCCTCTCTCAGTCTCTTATGAGGCCTCCAGTAGGACCTAGGCTCTCTCTCTCTGATCTCTCTCTAGGCCTCCAGTAAGACCTAGGCTCCCTCACAGTGATTATGAGAGAGGACCTAGGTCCCACAAAAGAATAATGATGAATCTATAATGATAGGCAATTTCTCTCCACCATAGGACCTGAATTTAGAGGCCCCCAGCAGTGAAAATATAAAAGTGAGTAGCATTAAGCCTCCAGAATAATAGATATGTTGAGACATACCTGGAAAATACATAACTGTCCCGTTGCTCCAAATTCTCAAACGAAAACAGATGCCGGTTATCTGTGGAACAGATGAGGAAAATTTGATGATTTTTATACAAAACGAGGAAAGGAATAAGACTTAGCCCATGCAATCAAAGAGGAAGGTGATCTAAGGGTAGAGACAGCCAAGAAGAAGAAGAGAAGAGAGAGAGCACTCAGAACTGCCCATCAAACAATTTCCATAATGACAGAGTTTCGACAGAACAGACAGACATTTTATTAGGCTTAATGCATTAAAGAAGACATTTCACCAGACGGATAGACAGACAGAAAAACAGAGACAAAGACGGAAATGATAGGACAGACAAGATGAGGCAGTCACTGAATCATTGAGATATTTCATTGAAATCCATGTTGGATTTGCTTGAGATGCCGTTCATTGCTGTTGTAACGATCAGCAAATATCCTGTAAATACAAAACATTCAAATAGATCAGTTCATAAATGAAACTTCAAGATAACATTATTTACACTGTTCATACAGCAGAAATCCCACATCCAAACAAACAAAAAACTATCTCTTCCTGTTACTGTCTGTCACCCTCTTTTTTTTTCCCCTCCCTTGTCTACTCAATTTGAGAATTCTGTCAGCGCACATCATATTTTCATTTTAGAGCTCTGTGTTCAACTTTATTTTTGAAGTTTTCCCTGCCACTGCTGAGTTTGATCTCTGTTGGTAGTTTGTTACAGAGTTTTACTCACTAGGAAAAATAATCACAGGCAATCTCTAATGTTTCAGGATGGAACTTAGTACATTTGACAGCCTGATCTAGTCGTTATTAGATTAGGGGTTCAAGCTGGTTTCATGGGGATAAACATTTGGCCATTTGGAGCTTTAAAGAAAAACGTCCACTTAAATTCTAGCTCTATGCTCTTCCACAAAGTAATGATGAAAAACCCCTTCTCATCTCTATTTAACACAAATTTAGGGAAAGCATGGAAACCAAATGAACAAAGAAAAAATCGGTCAGACAATAGATGAAAGATTAAAATAAAAACTGTAAAAATGGAAACTGTGAAAAAATCAGATCAGATATAACAGTTGCCTTGCAAGACTCCACCTTGTTATTAGAATAAAGCGGTGGAATGAAGACTGACTCTGCTGAAGAGAAGACTAGTAGAACGTTAGACTGGGAAGCAAAAGAGAGCGAGAAATAGAAATAAGAAGAATAATAATACTTCAGTAATAATAAAGAAGAATAAAAATAATAATAATAATAATAATAATAAGAACAATAATAATAATAAGATTACAATAATAAATAATAATAATAATGAAGCCTAAAAATAATAGTAGATAATTATATAGCTAATAATAATAATAATAATAATAATAATAATAATAATAATAATAATAATAATAATAATAATAATAATAATAAGTAATAATTATTTAATTAATAATAGTGGTTATAATAAAATAATAATAATAATAATAGAAAAGAAATAATAATAATAATTTGGTATAGCGCTCGTAATCCTATTTGTAATGGCTTACGGCGTTTCACAGAAATCACACAATTGTGTACAATAGTTTCTGGTTTTTGTAGACAGTGAGTTCCAGACAGTGGGTGTGGCATTAGAGAAACATCAGTTGGCAAAATACAAATAAAAGATAAATTTGACAGGTAAAAAAAAAAATTACAATTAAAAAAAACAGCCAATACATAAATCCCTACCAGTTTGATAAAAGTAAACGTTCATGCCACAGACAATATATTATAGTTGAGAGCTTAAAATGAGACACATAGCTACCATTGTTTTCCACGCTGCCTTTATTTTCACCAAGTCTGAATAGACCTAGCTACCCATTTCCTGCTGCTGGGTCAACAGGAGGACTAGAAAAACTTGCTTGGACAGGAAATCGAATGCGAGTCTCTCCTGGATGGCAGTCAGATGTTTTATTGACTGAACTATCGGCACAGAAAGCTATGGCAAACTACCACATCATGCCGTATGCCTAGAAAAACCAGCCAGTTCTACTCCTGATTAGCCTATGCTCAACTCTAAGTAGGGATTTAGACAATAGATTACTTTACTTTTTGACATTAGTTGCCAATCTACGGAAGCCATTTGAGAGGGAGATTTGGTTAGAAAATCAGGGAGCTTTGCTCACAAAATCAGGAATATTGAACACAAATAAGAGAGAAGGATGAATTTTTAGTCACTAGCGAATAAAAGGTCCTTCATGTTTGAACTCACCATCTGTCTGCTCCAGTCGGCTTCTCACAGTAACACACCCATTCTCCATTGGTCTTATCAGATTGGAGCGAAATGAGACACATAGCTACCATTGTTTTCCCACGCTGCCTTATTTTCACCTTCAAGTCTGAATAGACCTAGCTACCCATTTCGCTGCTGGGTCAACAGGAGGGGGGGGGGGGGGGGTCAGATGTTTTATTGACTGGATGAAAAAGGTTCATATTATATATCTTTATTCACACCTAGCTACCTACCTCTAAGTAGGGATTTACACCTACTCTTTGACTCTTCTCTCTTTGAGAGGGGAGATCTCTTAGAAAATCTCTTTTGCTCTCTCTCTTGAACTCTCTCTTTTTAGTCACTCTCTCTCTCTCTCTCACCATTCTCTCTCTCTCTCTCTCAGTAACACACCCATTCTCTTGGTCTCTCTCTATTATCTCTTTATTCACACCTACCTACCTACTCCTACTTTCTCTCTCTCTCTCTCTCTCTCTCTCTCTCTCTCTCTCTCTCTCTCTCTCTCTCTCTCTCTCTCTCTCTCTCTCTCTCTCTCTCTCTCTCTCTCTCTCTCTCTTTTCTCTCTCTCCCCTTTGTCTTTGAAAGGTCAAATGTCATCCATCCAACCCAAGATTATTTCCCTAGGTGCTAAACAGCATTCAATATGTCACCACATATCATCCAAAACAGGTCATCACTGAAGATCGATTAACCCAAAGTCTTGAAAGCCTGTGATAAAAGCATGTCAGTTTCTCTGTTTTGTTTCATTGAAATCCATCTGATCCACTGTATCTAATGATCTCAAGATGAATTAAGAGGAAACAGCAAAATGAAAGACAGGTAAAAGAGTGAAAGGAAAGAAGCATAATCTACCAGCAGCACTCACTGACAGCCCACCCATATGTCTTCCATGTCCCACCTCATTGTACTGAATGTTCCTTGACACTCAACATTAGTCTACTGTCTTGGCCTGCTTGCTGTTTTCACAACGCACATCCGCCAAGGATTTCAATATGTAAACCATTAGTACTAAAAGTAGCACTTAAATATACTAAGTACATGAGAACAAAGCCAAATTAATCTTTAATAAATGAAGAAAACTCACCAAATTTGTCAAGAGAACTATGGAATCCTTGTTCTCCTCAAGTAGCACAGGCATGGCAATATACTTGGCTTTCTTCATCTAAAAAAATGTTAAATGGTCCACGTTGACTGCTTTTACTATCCTTGAAAGTCATGCATGTTGAGTGTATAAAAGATAAATTACTTTTAACGCAATTTATTTTGATTCACAGAAGTTTCCCCGTCCACGTTCAGGTTTCAGTGTACACTTGTTTCAATGAAATTTCCTCCCCGCCCATCATATGCAGTGATCTCAAGAGTGTATCAAGAGAAAACAGTAAGGTGAAAGACTGATGAAAAAGAGCCAAAGGGAAAAAAGAAGGATCTACCAGAGCATCCATGAATCGCCCTTCAGAATGCGCTAATCTCATGGTGATTTAAGAAGAAACATAAAGATGACTGACTTGGGTAAAAGTGAAAGGAAAGGAGTAAGACCTACCAACAGCGGCAACCAACCACCCACTAATTACTATTAAGAAACCATGCAAAATATAGGACTCTAGTAGTGGCTACTGTATTGACTCTTTCCACTTGTAATAATAGCCCGCCACTTTCCACCAAAGGGACATACTGGTATCATCCTTCAGGAAGAACATGATCTCAAGTTGAAAGAAAAGACATTGAGCATGGTGCACTGAAAACACAGGTGAAAACTTAAGCGAGCAATTGTTTCAAAATAGAAGAAAATATCAATGTAACATAATTGTATTGTTTCATTCATTGTAGCTTAGTAAAAAAAGAAAGAAAGTTCCTTCAAGGCCCTTAAGTCCCATAGAGCCGGAACTTATCCCGGTTTCTATAGTTTGAAGCGGAACAGGTGGTAATAAGCACTTCTTGGCCAGGATGCTAGTCTGATGAAGGTTTTTATTCCCAAGCTAGTGCTTGTACCCATTTGCACCTGGGTAGAGTGGGAACATGCATGTTAAGGTATCTTTCCCAAGGAACACAACGTCAGACCTGACTTCGCTAGGATTCAAACTTGGTATCTCATGATCTCCAGTCCAGCAACCTAACAGCTTGGCCACCGACGCCACTATTGTAGCTTAGCCTGTCATATAAATGTGGTGATCTCAGGGTGAAAGCGCCTGAGGTTTCAACTAATGGTGCTTCATAAATACTATTTATCATTACTGTTTATTATTATTATTTAAATATTTATTGATTATGAGGGAACAACAAGATGAAAGACAGTGTGAAAGAGTGAATCGAAACGAAACAAGTAGGACCTATCAGTATCTCCCACCAACTGAACACCAATGATGCAGATGTTTGTTTTATTGAAATTTACCCCTTCTACCACATGCTTTGGATCTCAGGGTGAATGAAAAGGAGGCAACAAGGTGAAAGGCATGTAACAGAGTGAAGGAAAGAAGAAAGATCTACCAGTGGGACCCGCCAATCACCTATAACACAAAAGGAGAAAGAAGCAGATGGCATTGATGACTTTTTATTTGATTTGATTTATCCACATCGACAACTAAGGTGAATTTGGGGTTTTTGGTCGGAGTTTTAATTTTGCCGGGACTGCCCTGTACACAGTCAATGGATCTTTAACGTGCACAGAGTGTTGTGACTGCACATGAGACCTCCTTTTTATTGTCCGTCTCCAATGGGACTAGGTGTCGATTCACCTACCTGGACCAGGGGTAGGTTTTCCTTGAAAAAAGTCAAGAACATTTTTCAACCGTTGATCGGGGCTCGAACTCACTACCTCGTGGTTGAGAGGCCGACACCTTGCCTCTGAACTACTGAGTCCCCTGTTATGATGATACCAGAGTGCATATCAATCACTTCAAGACTGCAAAGACAATGGAAAAAAAAGAAGACAAAAACGACACAGACATACACAGATGTGTGCACACAGAGATGATATAAATTGTGACTTGAAAACAATACCTTTTTGAAGACACAATCCAGTTCTTCTCTAGCTGTTTCCATTTGATATTGGCGTCTAGACTGATGGGCTTTTTGCTGTCATGGCTATGTAATCTGACATTCCATTATTTTGCAAAAAGTGGTGACGGAAAACTTTCATACGTAGCTCTGGGTCCTCTGAAATCTGATATGAAAATTTTATGAGCAAAATGGTGATCTGTATAATTTTCACACATCTGTGTAGTATTTAGTCTTGCTATTAGTAGTGCCAAAGGATTTGAAAATGAAAGAGGATGACTTTACTACTAGATATGAAAAGAAAATTAAAAATTGACTGTTGAAACCAGCAAGAATTCATGTCCATCCTAGCCAATTTTCAAATACAGAGGCCAAAATCCTACAACCTAGATCTAGATTTAATTTTCAACACATCATAACAAACAATTAGACCATCATTCTCTGCCCACTTACTGAGTTATAACCTGGCAGTAATAACATGAACTGATGGTTCTTTACTGTGTTATAATGTGAGCAAAAACAACGTGATCTGATGGTTCTTTACTGTGTTATAATGTGACAGTAATAACATGAACTGATGGTTCTTTACTTGTTATATTGTGATAGTAATAACATGAACTGATGGTTCTTTACAGTGTTATAATGTGGAGTAATAATATGAACTGATGGTTCTTTTATTGTGTTATAATGTGGAGTAATATGAACTGATGGTTCTTTACTGTGTTATAATGGGAGTAATAACATGAACTGATGGTTCTTTACAGTGTTATAATGTGGGAGTAATAATATGAACTGATGGTTCTTTACTGTGTTATAATGTGGGAGTAATAACATGAACTGATGGTTCTTTATTGTGTTATAATGTGACAGTAATAACATGAACAGATGGTTCTTTACTGTGTTATAATGTGACAGTAATAACATGAACTGATGGTTCTTTACTGTGTTATATTGTGACAGTAATAACATGAACTGATGGTTCTTTACAGTGTTATAATGTGGAGTAATAACATGAACTGGATGGTTCTTTATTGTGTTATAATGTGGGAGTAATAATATGAACTGATGGTTCTTTATTGTGTTATAATGTGAAGTAATAACATGACTTGATGGTTCTTTACTGTGTTATAATGTGACAGTAATAACATGAACTGATGGTTCTTAACTGTGCTATAATGGGGATTAACAAAGGAATAGATAAAGTAGTAAAACTGTAAAAAATAGAAATCTGCTTGACATGTAGAAACAATTTCCCTTGTATGATAGCAGTGTGTATAGTACCTGGGAAGTTTTCTTGTCAATTGCATCAAAAAGAGCTCTTTTCGTCACCAGAACCATTTGACGACACCTGTAAAAAAAGGATCAGTTAGACAAAGCTCTAAACAAGAACGACATACACAAAAGAATAAGCATTACTAGGATTCATACTCCAGACCTCACGATTCTAAGTCTGATAGCCTACAAAATAGACAACTAACGACGCTGAAAATGAAAAAAATACAATTGACCTCGTTAATCACAACATGATGGGAGTGGTAAATTTATTACGATTATCTTAAGTTGCAATTAACCAGTTTTCACTGTGGGCCCACTATTTATGGTCATTTCAGTACTTGATGACTAGTTATGTCTGTTGCAATATTTGCTGCATAGATAACTTTGCACTCTACGTTTCACAGACTTGAAACCGTCATGAACTTTCACATATGTGTCAAAGTTGTATGCCTCCAAACAGATACTACACAGATGGCAAAGCATACAATTACACATGTAATTACATGTAATTTAGGTTATTGTATATGTTGAGCTAGCTGTGTAGTAAGCTACAACGTGTGCACCGTATGATAAGAGATGCCACTTTCTTTGATCTGAATCGTCAGTTGTCGGCTGCCCCTCGGCTTATTGGCCGGGAAAATCATTTGTTATTTATTGTGCCGTACAATATTACACTGCCCAGCTGTCGGAGTCATCTCTATGCAAGGCTGATTACACCTTCTAGACCCCTACATTCAGTGTAAGGCCATTGTATCGTTACGTTTGTTAGAAAAAAACAACATAGACATGCAAGCATGACTTAGCAAAGTATGAAATCAGAAAAAAGCCAACCAAAAATCTGAGGCACAGTGTCGCTGGGGTTGCAATTATCCTAAATGAGTTGCGATTAACCAGTGACTTTTACATAGAATTACTTCTGTTTCCTGGGAAAAGTTGCGATCGAGTGGAAATTGTGATTAACCGAGTTGCGATAAACTTGTGACTAATGTGATAATAAAGTCCTTAAGTGATTGGTTTCAGGTATCTAAGCAGAAAAGTTTTGTTTTCAGTCTTTCTGTTGACTCCTCATTTTTTTCATTCTGTCATTTTAAAACATATTAATTAAATATGTGTCACTTAACAAAAAGATTATTTTTAAATGAATTATACACCTCTTTGTTTAATTCTATCACACAAGGCAGAGCCATATAAGCGGGTATATTACACAAGCAATGTGAGCAGTTGGTACAATGAACTTACCATACAGAGCACAAATGGTCTGTTGAAACCCAAGCCTTCGGCACTGATGTAGTCTGGTGTGCAAAACACAAACATAGTAAGCAATTACCAGATAACACAAAAATAATAATTCATGAATAGATATTGTGAGTCATGTAATCTTTAACTGCCATTTAAACTGCTAACAGCTCTGATAGGAGTCTTAGGTACATCCACGAAGAGGATTAAACCAGAGACTTACTAAAGACTATGTCAAACTGCCAAAAGCATGTTTCCTGAAAACGTGGCCAACATAAAGATGTACGTTTGGGAGTATCCCAAATGCTCTCAACCACGCTGTCCATTTTACGCTTACACTTGGGGGTGTGAGAGTTTTTGATGGATGATATAAAGCAAGAAAGAGTGAATGGATAGAAGATAAAAGTAAGAAAAAAGAGATGCCACCTCTGCACCACCAAAAGTGGGCTTTGTAATGCATAGGCGACACCCTGCCTTCCTGCCACCTCTCGCAACCCGGTGGCAGACATGGTGGGGTATCATTAGTTGCCTTCTAAGACACGCATGGATCGAGCGCCGGTGGGATACCTATTCTGCTCCTCTTCTTTGTTGGAGAGGTCCAGGTTCCGATGGGATGATTAAGATAAGAAAGAAAAACATGATGTTATGGCATAAGAACGTGTCTGGTATTTTAAGTAACGTATTGTGCGGGTGAAAAACAAAAATAGAATTATAATTGAACTTTGGAACTTACCGATGCACTAACACCCCTGTCTGGCACAACAATCTGAAATAATTAATGAAAATAAACCTTCCATCATGTTCAAAACCATATCTAATGATTTTCTTCATTAAAGTCAATTAAGATGATAAAGGAGCTCAACTTTATGAAAATACTTTGGTGATATTTAGTCCTTTCAGCAATCTCAAATGCATAAACCCTTAAACAATAAACAAAACACCAAGATGAAAAAGCAGATCACGATTATTTTATAAAAACCAGTATGACAATGCTAAGTTATCTCAGCAATATGACACACACATCAGACAAATATTTAGCTCTTTACATGTTTCTATATTTCATTGCAATTAGAAACCCATTCATCGTATGTGCTACAATGGCCTCAGTGTGGCTTAAGAGGAAGCAACAAGACGAAAAATATGAAGACTGAAAGGACAGAAGTAGCATCTACCAGTAGAGCCCCCAAACAACCTCACTCTCTACATGATGCAAAGCAATGCGAGTCAATAAAGATGACAAATTTAACAGGTTACCCTACATTATTTTGATAATGTGATGCCATTTCATCAATTTCAAATTGTTTCATTGTGAAAGTCCACTAATGTAGTGATCTAATGGAGAATAAAGAGGAAACAGCAAAGATAAAAAAACAATGAAAGAGTGAAAAGAAAGAATTGGGACCTACCAGTGACACTCACTAACCGCCCATGAAATTTTAAATGATTGAAATCTAAAAATATATGTGAATTGATCATGGAGAAAAAACGAGTTTGATAACTGCTCAACACAGATGAGAACAAAATTTGATTTCTGAAATGCCCAAACATAACGAAGACCAGGTAGGAACATGATGATATATTGTGTAAAATATCAAATCTGATATCTGGGTGTTAAGCAAACTCACTCCTTCCAAAGAAGTTTGATCGGGTACCGAACTTGAACATCACTTCTATGTCCGCCCCCTGTGCTTACAACTGTGACATGACGTATAATTCCATTTGCTTCATTGACCCAAAACTATTCACCTCATCGTAGACGGAATTTAAGTTTCTGTCAATAAAAGCATCTGTGGAGAAAATGTGAATGAAAATGGATGAGACTCAGATACAGAGAGACATCTTATAACTAATTCTAAAATGATAATGAAAAATGGATGAGACACAGATGCAGAGAGACATCTCATAGCTAATTCTAAAATGATAATGAAAATGGATGAAACACAGATACAGAGAGACATCTTTATAACTAATAAAATGGTAAAGAAAAATGGATGAGACACAGATACAGAGAGACATCTCGTAGCTAATTCTAATATGATAATGAAAAAATGGATGAGATACAGATACAGAGAGACATCTCATAGCTAATTCTAAAATGAATAGAAAATGGATGAAACACAGATACAGAGAGATATCTCATGGGCTAATTTTAAAATGATAGTGAAATGGATGAGACACAGATACAGAGAGACGCTCTCATAGCTAATTCTAAAATGATAATGAAAAATGGATAAGACACAGATACAGAGAGAGACATCTCATAGTCAATTCTAAAATGATAATGATAAATGGATGAAACAGATACAGAGAGACATCCATGAATAATTCTAAAATGTGAATGAAAATGGAAGAGACACAGATACAGAGGAGACATCTCCTTACTAATCCTAAAATGTGAATGAAAATGGATGAGACATAGATACAGAGAGACATCTCATAACTAATCCTAAATGTGAATGAAAAATGGATAAGACACAGATACAGGAGACATCTCATAACTAATCCTAAAATGTGAATGAAAAATGGATAAGACACAGATACAGTGGAAGACATCTCATAGCTAATCCTAAAATGTGAATGAAAAAATGATGGAGACACAGATACAGAGAGACATCTCATAGCTAATCCTAAATGTGAATGAAAATGGATGAGACACAGATACAGAGAGACATCTCATAGCTAATCCTAAAATGTGAATGAAATGAATGAGACACAGATACAGGGAGGCATCTCATAGCCAATCCTAAAATGTGACTGAGGAGGGACTATAACGAGCCACACAAAAATCCCACTTGTGCAGGTTGATTGTTCTCATCTGTCACAATTTCAACTTCTCTGAAGTGTAAGAAAAAGTAAAGCCCTACAAGGACACTGTGGCTCACAGATCCACTGCCTATTCCAGTTTCTTTATTGTGAAATAGAAATAGGTGAGAACACATACAATCCAGGACAGGATGCTAGTTTAAAGTATTTACTCCCACATGATGTTGCTACCTATTTGCACCTGCATCAAGTGGGGAAATACTTGTTATGTGTCTTTCCCAAGGGTTACAATGTCGAACCTCCCTTCTTTATGTCCCTTTGAGATTAAGAAAAAAGTAGAAGATTTTTATACATATATATTTTAATTTTATCTCCAAAAATTGTATTACAATGAATAGCACTGAGAAATTAAAGCATCCTTCCTAAACGTTTTTCCTAAATCTACCTCAGACAATGATTTATGATAAACTAAATCTATAAAGGATCTTTTAAAAGAATGTGATATACAAAATCCTGTGCTGATACATAATGAGGAAATAATTTATAAAAACATGAATTCATTAGTCATCAACAACAACAGTTATCTTATTGTCACATAAAGATCTGAGTTTACAGTACAGTTGTATAAAGACAAAGAAGAGAAAAAATACTGCCTCAAACATGGAACAAATCTTATGACAGAGAATCTTCGGTTCACAGCCACAGAAACCCTCGACATGCAACACCCCCCCACACTTTTTCTATCCACACAAACAGTAATACCAGTGTCCACTCCTTCAACAAGATTCCACTAACCTTTGAACAGTCTATTAAGGCTGAGTCTGTAATTGATTGATGGCAACTTATGCAAGTCACCATATACAGTGATCTCAGAGTGAATTGAAAGGAAATAGAAAAGATGAGAGATGGGCATAAAAAAAAATGAAAGGACAGAAGAGAGACCTACTAGCAGCGCCTTCCACCCACTATTTTGTCACAAAAGATCTGAGCTTTACACAGATAAAGAAGAGAAGAAGATATAACACAAAAATGGAACTAATATTCCTAGAGAGAATTGTCAGTTCACAGCTAAGAAAAGCAGCTACCATGCAATCCCCAGGCTAATCTGGGTGGACCAGATGCTCAGGTCATGACTACTAAGCAAATGTTGCCCTGTTTCTTATCTGTTTGTTTAAAAGGAAAAAAGGCGAAAATTTCACCTACATATACGCTGTTGAGGAGCAGCCTGGGTTACTATGGTGTTGACAGAGGTCGAATCAAAACCTGGCAAAGCGAACAGTGCTCTCGATGAATCCTCCCTGTCAAAACAGTAAATCAAAGCATAAAAGCATGTACCTCTTTTCATAAGTTGAGAAATATAGACACATCAAGAATATACTGCTGCGATGAGATGAAGTGTGTTTCATTGAAATTTCAGGGTGAATTTAAAGGAAACAACAAGATGAAAGAAATCTGAAAGAGTTAACCACCAACCGTCTACAAGAGTAAGAAAGCAAATGAGAAAAGAATCATGTGAAAAATACTCAACAATGAAGAAAAATGTCTTGCATGCTTTGTGGACTTACACAGCTTGTTACATTTCATTTTACCTCATTCACCATAAACAGAGATCTCAGGGTGAATTAAGAGGAAACTGAAAGATGAAAACAAAATGAGAGGAAAAAAAGATGATAGCCAGCAGCGCCCACTAACTGTCTAAGCTTTGTAGGCAACTAACCCAAAATTGCATGGCTAAGAAAAAAGAACAAAACAAAGTATACTAATACACACATAAACAAGAGATATAAACTAAAACCAAAACAAAATGAATAACTGGAATGAATATTCACATTAAAAACATAAAAATGTTGATGGAACATGTTAGACAATAAAGGACGAAGCAATCCAAAACGTAGTAATGTTAAGTAGAATCAAATTAGAATTAGAATAAGAGGAAGAAGAGGGTGAAGAAGAAAGAGAAGGAAAAAGAATGATGACAAGAAGCAGAAGAAGAACAACAACACCAACAGCAACAAATCACATTAAATAAAAATGTTAAACAAGGTAAGATTCCCAAACAACATTATTAGCTTAATCTGCTCACCATGGAATGGCCGACAAGGACCACTGATTTTGGAGGGAGCGTGATGACTTGTACAAGGTCAAGATCTTCTTGACACAGTGATGGACGAATTCTGTGGAAGATATCGTCAAAACTGTATAGCCTGATGACTGAACAAGCCACGACTTCCTCCTTGACTGTATCTCAATCAAAATCCATTGAACAAAACAGGAGTAATATATCTCTATATCACTCTGATGATGGGGTCATGTTAACTTCTCAATCAGTTTACATGATTTGATTTTCGACGTACAAGTCCCCCACTAAATTTAATTGATAAGTGTATATATATATATATATATATATATATATATATATATATATATATATATATATATATATACAAACACCTGTAGACAATGATGAATACGATTACTCTTTTACCACATTATTTTGTTTCAACGATGAAATACTCAATAGATTACCGGGCACAGGGTGATATCAAGTACTGGTACAGTATTCGAAACTAAGGTTAGGAGGGCTTTTCATTGCATATCTAATGATCGGAAGTGAAGGAATGAGTAACAATAGCAATAACAAGTTTCGTGGATCGCAGGCAAAACAATGTTTTCCCAATCAAACAAATACTGATTTGACTCCAAGAATTTATTCGCTAAGAACCTAAAGCAGGCTATTTGAAGTTTACCTATGAAATATGGCGGATATGGGTGCAATGGTTCCTGAGATTAGCGCGGTTAAAGTTTGAGATGTACACTTTTATATATATATATATATATATATATATATATATATATATATATATATATATATATATATATATATATATATATATATATATGTATGCAACGATCATAAAAATGATACACCAACCTGTTTGTCGCCTCAGTATGCCCCCATTCAGCCCAGCCAACTCCTGTAAAGTAAAACAAAATCAAAACCATCAAACATAAGTTAAGGTAGATGAGAAATGGAAAAAGGGATCTCAGAGGAAAATATTACCGGCCAAAAAACTATGTCACAAAAAGAGAAGAAAATGGGGAGACACATATATACACAAAACACGCTGTAATAGTGAGCATGAATACAACACACTCAGAAAGAGTAAAAATAAATTTGGATTGCATTAAGCAAATCTTTCTCCTTTGAGTTTCAGTGGATTTACAAATTCCTGTTTTGCATTAACGTCGGTGATATTTTATCAATTCTTTGCTGAGTATCAAATATTGTTTAACTCATGTATATCAACAACAAAAATTTGTGGCTATTTGAATCAGAACATGCTTTTCAAAAATTTCAACTTCCTTTTTTTTTATGTAAATTTTTTATTTTGAGAGCCATATTAGTTGAGATAGTCAAGAAAAATATAGCCATGTCGTATCACATTCAATTTTAATCATTTGAATAAAATGCTGTTTTACCTCACTGAAGTCAGCCACAAAATAATTAAAGTGAACATCTCCCCTTCGGTCCTCTGACTTCCTCAAGGCCATTGACCCCAATGACCTTACTAGAAAAAAAACAAAGCAAAGACGTGAATATCGTGAAGATCAAAAAGCTTTCCTATCATATCATAAATATTATTATAGTGATGCTAATGAATCAAAACAGACTATTTTGTTGTTGATGAATAAAAAAAAGATTTCTTCCCTCTTTCAAACAGTTATGGTTTGTGAGTTAAGATTAAAATTGCTTCACGCTAATGATTAAAATAGCAAAAAAGGAAAAATAAATGAGAGAGTCATTATAAGAGATTAAGAGAGTTGTCCTTTTCTCAATCCACTCTTTAAACTTAAAGGTTATCTGATTATATTGTTTTGTATTCTGAGGAGTAATTCATTCTTCTAAAGAAGAGGTATCACTGACATCACTGACATACTGTGTGTGCATTTATAAAAAATACTATTAAACCTTTTAACAACCTTAATTTTGCCTTCCTTTTTTTCTCAACTCTGTGCAGTACAATAATCTTTTTAAAAATGTATTTCCTTTCTTACAATTTCCAACTCTTTGATACTTTCTTTTAGTCAACTCATACATAATTTCTTGATACAATACTAAAATAAATAAGAAATGAATTTTCAAAACATTAAAAGAAAAACAACTTTAAAAACGAAACAAATACTTTATAAGCAAATAGAGTGCCTACTACATGAGATAAGTTGATGACACCTCTTACATGTGTATGTAGGCATGCATTTCAGAATTCAAGTATACAGATAAATTTTAATGTGTTTCTATGTGTGTAATGATGCAGTAATCACAGGTTATTCTAAACGATTACATATCCTTCTCCAAGTTTACAACAAAATAGATTGTTACTATGCTGATAAAAATTAAACTAAGATACGCTATGAACCAAAGTTTACAGGGCAGTTTAAAAAAAAAAAGGACTTCTCAAATCGTAGCAATGAACAGACTTATAAAATTATTTTTTTTAAATTATAAATATATTTTTGCACTTTTGATATTTTAAATGTATGTTAATTAGGTGAACATAAGCAAAAAAATACCCCTGAAAATCAAACATTTAGTGTATAGATGTCTTCATCAGAATATTAGAGATATATATATGACAATGTATTATTTATTGTTATAATGTCTCACGAAATAAAAAATTCAGATATCGATGAAATTTGCTACATGGAGTTTTAATTCTTTTTTGCAGTTTTTATCTTCCCTAATTCTTTCAAGTGTGAACTTGCAATCACCTTGCTTAAAGCTGCCTGCATTGCCAGGGATGAATAACACGGGAATGCCTTGAAGATTCAGATTCCTGTGAGGAAACAAAAGATATTGCCTTGAAAAGTTTCAGGTATGACACATATTCAACCAAACGCAGGTGAAAAAAATTCTATGCAAAAGACTAAAAACATAGTCACATGTGTCACTTAGAGACAAAAACTATTAACTGTAGTAACTTTAGAGTGTTGCTTCTATATTAAATTGTGTTCAGTTTTGACCTTGAGATACTTTCTAAAAGTATCTAAAGGCAAATTACTTACCTGATTTTGTCCATATATTCTCTGTCGATAAAAGAAAACAGTTGACAAATTAAAGGAAACAAATTGGGGATAAGAAGAAAACAGATGAGAATGAAACATGTGCATAAAATAATCATGCACTGAAAATGAAACTAGTAATATACTTTCTAAATTATGTAAAGGCTATAAAAAAGTGTTCCACATGGGCATATATATGCTCCAGGCTTGTATCATATTGTAAATAGATCCAATTTAAAACTCTTTATGCTCATTATTATTCTTTCACTGTGTTGAACAAACTCTTGGATCAGACTTGTCCAAACTATACATTAGATGATTTTAGAGTAAGCATCATTATCCGATTTAGTCGTTAATTGTCTTGTTTCAAAAACATCTGTAACTAAATTTGGTCTTTGTTTGTCACAAATCACTTGCACTTCATCTTTAGAACCTTGAACCTTTATTCTCAACAAAATGTTAAAATTTCTCCTTGCAGCCTGCATGATATATAATCCAATTCCACAGATGTCAAAGTTGCACTTATAAAACATAAATAATGTCATATTTGCTCTCTGTTCTTGCACAGCAAATACAAGTTTCCATATTAAAATGTCTTAATATTCACATCGTTTCTTGTCATGTTGTAGAGCACTTGCCACCACTGGCTACAAAAGGGTTAAAAGAATGACAAAAAAGGTTGAAATTATGCACTATGTCCAAGCTGGGACCAGCACAGGATTATGATCAGCTGTTTGTTTTTGCTGTTGACAAGATTCTAAATGGGGTCAATTCTATGTTTGTAAATTTTAACTTGTATCATGTATTTCTTTTTAAATTGGGTGAAACTACATCACAGGAGATTTTAACGTTTTACAGCCATAATATATATTATTTATATATTATATATTATATTTCAGTTTCCTGAAATTTCTTGGAAATGAATCCAGTGCAACTGTAATGTCCATATAATACAAAGTTTATATAATAATGATGAAAAGGCTGTCAGCTATGTAGGCAATTTTTAGATCTCTCAACAGTAAATCTGTTTACCTAGAATATTCAAAATTGTTCCTTAGTTTCAAAGTAAATATCAAAAACAAACATGATGTAACCAGCAAAAGCATACCCTTCTCCATAAATATGCAGTCTATAGTGTGGGAAGTCTTTCCTTACTTCAGGTAACTCGATGTTCTGAAAGGTGGAACAGGAATAAGGGTACGGGGAAGAAGACAAGAAATGATATTAAGCAAAAAAATAAAATATAATGTCAAATAGGGGTTTTAAATATATTATTATTATAACGTATAATCTTGCCAGATTTAACACTAACTACAAGATGAAACAATAGATATAATATAGTCATTTATATATATATATTATATAAAAAAGTTCAAGATACACAAAATGACAAATTGCAGAGAAAAGAGGAGACAAGGTGGTGAGAATGGATTATTTATAGCTAAGAAGCAGAGTAAAATAATCTTAAATACACAGAAACTGACATTAAAGGATGTTAATGATATCGGCATTTAATGTTGTGATTATAAAATCACTTTTGTTCATTTTATACCCTAAGAAAGATGTCTGCTTCAGGAGGACTCCCTAGTCAGACACACAGTGTCCTTTTTGGATGAGCTGCAGGAGGGACCTCCAGATCGAATCCTGCCTCAGGTAAAGCCAGGGTCAGGGTTGGTGATAGTGTGTGGTCAACTGTGAAAGTCTATTTCACCCATCATTTTTTCTATATATAAATATATAAATATATCTCTGTCTTTCTTTTCTTGTCTTTGTGTCTGCAAAACTGTTAGTGACTACCCTCCCTTCCTCTCTCTCTGCCTTCATCTTGCTCTCTCTCGCTAAAATAGTTATATCTAGAGCAAGATCCAGATCTAGAAGCTAGTCACATATACTGTTGCAGCAACTTGAAGTTGAAGCAACACTAACAACTCTTTTTCAATAGTTTTAACCAACTTTTTTTCCTCAGTTTATGTCACTTGATGTACCCAACTGTGGAAATATTTCCATTTTATAAACATCAAACTAAAATTGTAGTTGGCACTGACAGTCAAATCTTCAGATCATAGATTCAGTTAGATCTAGAACTATCTAGAGCTACAGTGATTGGATCTAAATCTAGCTCGATCTTCTAAACTAGTTGTATCATTATAATCACCTGTGAATTCATTGAACCGGCCTAGATCTAGACATGAATGTTTTGCATTTAATATATTTTAAAGTTGCCGAACGCTGTGGCTACCTGATATTTGGGATACTGAAACATGTATGTCATCTCACATCCATTTTTTTTCAAAAGTTTTGTAAGAATGTCATAGATTCCCAGAGGATTAAAACTGATAAAAAAGGACAGCCACACTTCAGTAACATGGGCGCTGCCATCTTTGGGGCAATTAACACTGTAACAGTGACTGGACTGACATCGCAAGTTCCTTTCATTGAAACTTCAATTTGTTTTTCTTAAATTCCTTTATTTTCAAAAAACCATTTAGATCCATAGATTCCTTTATTGATTTTATTAAGGCATAAAAATGGAAGAATGCACTAATAAGCAAAGTTCTTAGGAACAAAAACATTTTTTTTCCGTTTATTCAAAATAGGATGTATAACTTATTTAATTTAGTATATCTGTGATATGCAATGTTTCACTTGACAAGAGAAGACATCTTCTTGTAAAGAACGTAAAAGATTCAACGTTTCTTTTCACTCTTCTTCATGGAGACTGAAGTAAATTCGATATCTGAAAGATTTAAACTTGGTTTGGCCTACTCAAGAGTGGTATAAGCCCATGGTAAAAATTTTCCCTTGTAATAACGGATTCTTAAATGTCTTTTGTGATCTACCCACGGATGATTTGTCTCTCGGGACATGTCAGGTGAACCACTGACCAACGGTGGGTCTAACAGCACCTTTGTTGGGGAGCGCAAGGTAAGTTTTGGCAAACGTTATTTACAATTGTTATTATTTATAACTCAGACAGTCTAGATGTAGACTAGATTCTAAATCTATAGATTTATAGTTATAATATAGCCCAGATCTTAGATAAATTTTATGGTATAGCTTTAATAATATATAAATATAGATCTAGGCTTTCTATCTTCGGGAAGTTGATCTCTGCACTAATGATTGCCTACCAACCACTGACTACATTTTTTGAGACAATAGATCTAGGATCTACTCTAGATATAAGGCATGACAATAAGTGACAACTCCACAATTAAAGGACAGAATGTAAATTGAATGGATGTTTCAAATCTTCACAGAATACCAAAAACTCAGAAGACAATCAGACTAAGCACATTCTCAGTACCAAGTACAATGAGCGTCAGAAGAAAAACAGAAAGGAGGAAGAAAGAAACAAAAAGACGGCGATGGTAAGAAACATGAGTAGGAAGTGGATAAGAATATGAAGGAAATGAGAATGAAGTAAATCAGATTCAGAATGAATAAAAATATGTATTGTTTAAGTAATAAAGACAGTGGAGATCATGGAGAGAAGAGAGAGAGAGAGAGAAAGCAGAAGAAAGAAAGGGAGATAGGGAGTATGGAAAACAAGAACGAAAAAAGAGGATAACTGGACTAGATATTCATATCTCACTGTCTCCAGAAAGAAGAAATGAGAGATTGAATGAAAGGAAGTATCAAGCAAGGCAAAATTTACACTAAAGGTGTGAAATGTATGCAAATGGCAATGTATTTATACAATAAAGTATGATAGAGTAAACAACTTATCTGAAATGCAAATTAGCACTAGCTGATATAGTATGCTGAAGCTTCAAAGTCTTTTGTGTTTTCTCCTTAGTGATGAAATAGGGTATACGACGTAAAAGTAAAAAAACCGTGCGCAAAGTTGCTTCCGGTAAGTGGTGAACGTGCAAAAATGTGCAAAGATGCCTACGATTGAGTACCATAGATAAGCACATGGGATGTGAACTGCCAGAGGACCCAACTTTGCCGGGATAGGAAGGAGGGCAGGGTGAGGGTGGGTATATTTTTCGTAGGGAGTGGTGGTGGGGCGGATGGGTAGGGTTTAGTCTAATTTTTCTGGAGTAATCCACCCAGTAAACTCGACAATCCTGACCGACACCATCCTCTTACCCTACCCTAATTCTGACAGCACCAGACAGTACAAAATATCAAAGCAATCAGCTGATAAGAAGACTTTCTATCCTAAAGGCTAAACTAAAATCTCTTTGAAACTGAACCAGCAATTTAACAGGGTTGATCTATTTACCTTATTCGTGAACCGCAAGGTCGGTCCCATAAACTGTTGTATCCTGAAACCTTCTCTAAAATCAATGAGTCTGTAAAAATTTAAACTCTTTTTCTCTGTAATGCATTTCCCGGACGTACTCTGCTAGTTTATACTCACGACTCTCTAATGCCCCTATCACTTCATGTTATTATTACCATTAGAATGTATTCGTTTATTGGCAGGCCTTTGGGCCTTCTTGTGAAATATGAGCTTAATTTTCACCTGATAGAAACAGTGTCCCTTGTATGCTTGTTCGTATGCGTGTCTTTCGTGCTGTCTATGCTCTCTCTTGGTGGGTTCTGCTGGTATTCTTTTCCTCTCTTTTTCACTTCTCTTGCTGTTGATGGACAGGGGTAAAAGTTAAAAGAAACAAACAAATATGCTGTTTGTCTGTGTTTGTTTCTTGTTTGTTCGTTTGTAGTGTGGGGGTTGTCGGATGCTATTGGTAAGTCTTACTAACTGCTTTCCTCTCTTTCTTTCTCTCTTTCATCTTTTCTGCTTCTTCTTGATTCACAAGAACTGCGGCAATGTTGGACTGACACAAATTTCAATGATACAAACAAATGTAGCAATGTTTCACCCCATACCTGCCACCCCAAACCGCCATCCTATTTTATACCCCCATCACCTGTCTACATATTCTAATTGGGCTTTCTACTTACTCACCTTTGATTGCATCCTCTCCTTTTTCACTTCTTTTGTCTATCAGTCGACCTTGACTTTTCAATCCATTCTCTTTTGTCATTCATTGGTCTATCTTTACTCGCTTCTCAACTCCGTCCGCTTCCTACTTTCTGTCTATCAAATCTCCAACTTACTTGCTCCTTACTACCCCAGTACGTATGTATATCGCTTTTTCCTCTCAGGACCCTTAAGCTACCTTGGATGCTCAAGCCGGGGCTTATCCCAACTTCTCCTGGACAGGCTGCTACTGCTAGTCTGACGCAGATCTTAACTCCTAAGCTAGCGCTTGTACCTATGTGCATCTGTGTCGAGGGGGGAAAGTGTGTGTTTTGTATCTTTCCCGAGGAACTCAACGTTCGAACTAGCTTTGCTAGGATTCAAAGCCCGGACCTCGTGATCTTAAGCCTGACAGCCTAACCACTCGGCCACCGTCCCCTCTCTTCCCTGATTTGTGCTCATCTAATATATATGAGACAATTGACATCGACTCCTCTCAAACCAATCAGGACTGTAAAGGGAGATTACTGACACAAAATCACATACACGCTTTTAGATTTTTTTAATGTAAGTCAATCGTTTAGTTAAGTCAAGATCCCTTGAACGCTCGACTTAACCGGTATTCCCTGTATTGGAGAAAAATATTTGCCTTTGCTTTCAATGGAATCCATTGCCAGCGAGAGAGAGAGAGAGAGGAGTAGTGTGTGTGTGTGTGTGTATGTAGTTGTGTACGTGTGTAACTCTTGAACGCAAAGAGAATTAGCCGTCAGTGTCACCATGTCAGTCAGTCCTGTATAAATACTAGTAGCAGTAGCGAAATTGTTAGGGTCAGATCTAGTATCTATGTCTGTCTGTCGCTTGTTTATACCGTTGGCATCTCCTCCTGTTTCACTGTCCGCCTTTGTATGTGAAGTTCAGCCGTGAGATGGTCAGGGTACATAAGATACGACACGTACAACTCGTAGAAATCTCATGTCACAATGAAATTCTAGTCTACGCAGGAGCTTCAGAGTCGCCGCCTTGTTTGTGCGTTCCTTTTCTTTTTATTTTTTATTTTGATCAGTTTCCATTCTACCTTCCGGTGTATAGGTATACATGCCCGAAATGATTTTTGTTCTCAATTTAACATCTTGGTAGATCCTTACACACAAGTAAATCTATAACATTTCTCTATTCCTTGTGTAATTGGAAGATTCCAAAATATATGTTCTGTCCTGGCCTTCTAGAGATGGTTGCACTCACGAATTCTATTTTATCTACATTCGAATGTGTCAAAGTTTTAAAGATGCGTGAGTGTTTATAGATTTTTATGTTTCTACATGTGTTTGAATGTGCGTGTAGTCTTTTGTGTGTTTACATTGTTAGGGCATCCCCGCGGACAATTTCCCGCCTGCAACTTTTTAGCCATTATAGTCCCCACCGTTCATCGCCATTGTATCTTGTTGCCAGTCTTTTCATCATAAGGAGAAAACCTTTGTCCAACCTGGGAAGTGGGAAAGGTCCTTTTGAATTCGTGAGAAAAATCTCCACCACCATCAGCCCAATGGCTTGTTATGTCATCGTGGATGGCTGAGTCGGTTCTTGCTGTTCTTGTACATGTACGAGCCTTTGGATTTATTGTTTATTTATATTTATTTATTTTCGAAGTCAAGACATTCTAGTCTTATAGTTAAATTTATCCTCTTTTTTCGTTCTTATTTCCAATACTCACAACCTCTCTCTCTTTTTTCTTCCCTGCTTCTCTCTCTCTCTCTCTCTCTCTCTCTCTCTCTCTCTCTCTCTCCTCTCTCTCTCTCTCTCTCTCTCTCTCTCTCTCTCTCTCTCTCTCTCTCTCTCTCTCTCTCTCTCTCTCTCTCTCCCCTCCCTCCCTCCTCCTCCCTCTCTCTCTCTCTCTCTCTCTCTCTCTCTCTCTCTCTCTCTCTCTCTCTCTCTCCTCTCTCTCTCTCTCTCTCTCTCTCTCTCTCTCTCTCTCTCTCTCTCTCTCTCTCTCTCTCTCTCTGTCTCTCTCTCTCTGTCTCTCTCTCTCTCTCTCTATCTCCTTCTCACCTTTTATTACTTAAACGTATTTTCATATTTTTATGGAAATCATTCTAGATCTGAACCTTCCATTCTCGCTCCTATATATTCTTCACATTCCCTTCTACTACGTTTCTTATCATCACCGTCTTTTACTTTCTTTCTTCCTCATTTCTGTTTTTCTTCTGACATCACATTGTGTGATGCCTGAGTTAACTAAGATCTAGATTCTAGATATATCTCGTTTGTTGTCTGACGAAGGGTTATATCCGAAACGTGACGTGTTTGTTCTGTCTTTATTAGTGGAGTTGTCACTTATTGTCATATTTCGCCTTTGACTTCGCTCCACTGTGGCTCCTTCGTATTATTCACAGCTATCTAGATGTAATGATCAAGTATTAGTACAGTAGATCGACCATGCATGATCATTTCATTAGGATGTGTGACAAATTATCAACTTAGTTTTTTTAAGTTAATTGTTCGTGATAAATAAGGACGAGATCAGGCAACATTCTCTGTTTTCTACCTGAATATGATAATAGAACATGAATATAAACCATCCATTTCTTGATTCCTGAAAGAGGTTCCTTAGTCAGGCATACTCTGCCTAGGGCTAGGAAATAAGACTCAAATCATTTAAACCTCCATCACCCTAACTCCTTACATTTTTCTTTGGCAAGTACTATTTGTCATTAATGACGAATGGACCTCGGCATTGTTGGTCATCTTTGATTTTTCTCCAATTTAACATCTTGGTAGACAAGTAAACTCTATTCTATAAAAAAAACATGGAAATTGGAAGAACCCAATATATGTCCTTTCTGGTCCTCTAGAGATGGTCTAGTCTCATTTAATGGAATTTTATTTTAGATTGAATTTGTCTGAAGTATGGAAAAAAGATACATGAGACCCTTTTATGGTTATTACTAGGTCAACATGTTTTTGAAGGGAATAGCTTCCCTGACCTTACATTGTTGGGCATCTAAAAAAAATTCTTTATTGCAACTTTTTAAGGATCCTGCTCTCAGCTGGACTGATGACTTGCCAGTTTGTAAATTATCAGGAGTTGGCCTTTCAACCAACCAAATTTACAGAGAAGATGGCAACAGGAGGGAAGCCCATGAGTATGAAGACAGAAATTTCCATTTCAGGTACAAGCTTTTTTTCAGTCTTGCAGTATTGAACAGAAATCAATTTGCTTTTGAAATGAAAATAACAAGTGGAAAAATTCTGATTTATTTTCAGGCACAGATTATAGTTCAGATTGATAGAAATAATGGATAAACTGCAAACTAGGTTTAGATATAATCTTATGAAGAAAAATGAAATTGCTAAAGCTTGAAATGAATACACAATAATTTTTATATAGGCTCATACATATATGGTCTTGAATCAATTTGCTATTATATATACAATGTAGTGGTTTTATAATACAATATTATCTATATAGACAAATATTTGTGGTTTTTGTGTTTTATGATCTTTTCCCTGTGACTGCGTTTTGTTGCAGGGTTATGTGTTATAGTAAATTTTCATGTTTTATTCATTTGGGCTAGAAATTGATTGACACTCAGTGTAAACTAGTGAATAATCTTTTGTTCTTTTTAAGTGTAATTAAAACTATTAACTTAAATCAGTCAAATTATGATATTAATTTAATTCTCAGACACGATTTGCTGCTTTGTATGGCGTCTTTGATGGACACAATGGTACAAGAGCTGCAGATTTTGCTGCTCAGCTACCTCAGCAGAATTGCTCTGGGTAAGCAACTCAAGCCTGATTTTACAGATGGGGAAGTGAAAGAAGTTTGAAGAAAATAAAAGTTTAATCTTTATAATATTTTAAGGAGCTCGCAGCTAAGGACAATAGGAGGGATGGTGCAAGCATGTTGAATGTTCAATAATCTTCTTTTTCTTTTTTGTTGTTGCTATCAGCTATCCTCAATATTCGACATTAAAGCTCTTTAAATTTTGATTATTTTATTATCTGCCATTTGATACATTTCGCTATTTGGTTGATTCTCGTGTTTCATATCTATAGTAAGAATCGATATGCAGTGACACGTTATTTCCTACCAATTCATTGCACAGTTCTTTATCTCTCTCTCTCTCTCTCTCTCTCTCTCTCTCTCTCTCTCTCTCTCTCTCTCTCTCTCTCTCTCTCTCTCTCTCTCTCTCTCTCTCTCTCTCTCTCTCTCTCTCTCTCTCTCTCTCTCTCTCTCTCTTGCTCTCTCTCTCTCTCTCTCTCTCTCTCTCTCTCTCTCTCTCTCTCTCTCTCTCTCTGCATCCCTGACTCTCTCTCTCTCTCTCTCTCTCTCTCTCTCTCTCTCTCTCTCTCTCCTCTCTCTCTCCTCTCTCTCTCTCTCTCTCTCTCTCTCCTCTCTCTCTCTCTCTCTCTCTCTCTCTCTCATGTCATGTGACATTATCTCTTGATACCAAAAATCAGTGAAACAAAAATATCGACGAAGGGTAATGGTGGTCCAGTTTAAAAATTAAAAATTGTTCATTGAGAGGAGAGACTGGGAAAGGGTATACAATCTTTGAAATATTAAATTGTATGAATTTGCTCTTACTTTTGTTGCAGTACGGCCAAGTTCATCAGAAAGCATGATCTGCATAAAATTATGATTTTCTCACTTCCCTTGCAGTGGCAGTGCTCTTCTATGCAGGGATCACTGTTGCGATAAAAGAATCTTGACATTGGGAATTGTTTTATGGTCATTTTTTTATCCTAAAGACTTTGCCAGGCTGTTAAATTTTAAATATGGTGGTTGATAATTATGAATCTAGTTGTGTGTCCATTCCTTTATTTGTTCATCTTTTGTGGATTTCCTCACAGGCATTCATAAGCGTTGAGAAAGGCTACTTTGAATCAATGGATGGCTTGCTTGCTGAACGTTCAACTTTGCAAGACCGGTTACCAGAGGTATGTTGCAAAATGCTAGTTTTTAGGAGTGGAAAGTGGATTGACCTGACCCTTCGTATATAAACATGATTTACCCAAAAAAGAAATGATACAAAGGAGCCACAGTGGAGTGAAGTCAAAGGCAAAATATGACAATAAGTGACAACTCCACTATTAAAGACAGAACAAACACGTGACGTTTCAGGTATAACCCTTCGTCAGACAACGAATGAGGAATATTTAGAATCTAGATCTAAGTTACCTCAGGCATCACACAATGTATTGTCAGAAGAAAAACAGAGAGGAGGAAGAAAGAAAGAAAAAGACAGTGATGATAAGAAACGTAGTAGAGGGGGATGTGAAGAATGAGCGAGAATGGAAGGTTCAAATGTAGAATGAAATAAAAATATGAAAATAAGTAAGTAATAAAAGGTGAGAAGGAGATAGAGAGAAGGAGAGAAATAGAGAGAGAGAGAGAGTGAGTGAGTATAGATATGAAACACGAATCAACCAAATAGCTAAATGTATCAAATATAGCTAAATGTATCAAATGGCAGATAATGAAATAATCAATATTTAAAAGAGCTTTTGATGTCGAACATTGAGGATAGCTGATAGCAGCAACAAAAAAAGAAAAAGAAGATTATTGAACATTCAACATGCTTGCACCATCCCTCCTACTGTCCTTAGCTGCCGACTCCTTAAAATATTATAAAGATTAAACTTTGACCTGCTTTAAAACTTTTTTCACTTCCCCATCTGTAAAATCAAGCTTGAGTTGCCCCAAGAGCAATTCTGCTGGTAGGCGCTGAGCAGCAAAATCTGCAACTCTTGTACCATTGTGTCCATCAAAGACGCCATACAAGAAGCAGCCGTCGTGTCTGAGAATTAAATTAATATCATAATTTGACTATGATTTAAGTTAATAGTTTTAATTACACTTAGAAAGAATAACAGATTATTCACTAATTTACACTAAGTGTCAATCAATTTCTAGCCCAAATGAATAAAACATGAAAATTTACTATAACAAATAATCCTACAACAAAACCAGTCCCAGGGAAAAGATCATAACAACACAAAAACCACAAATATTTGTCTATATAGATACTATTGTATTATAAAACCATTACATTATATATATATATATATATATATATATATATATATATATATATATATATATATATATATATATATATATATATATATATATATATATATATATATATATATATATATATATATATATATATATATATATATATATATATATATATATATATATAGCAAATTGATTCAGAGACCATATGTATGAACCTATATAAAAAATTATTGTGTATTCATTTCAAGGTATAGCACCATCTATCTCTATCTCTCTCTCTATTTCCTTCTCTCTATCTCCTTCTCACCTTTTATTACTTACTTATTTTCATATTTTTATTTCATTCTAGATCTGAACCCTTCCACTCTCGCTCCTATTTTCACACCCCCCCTTTTCTGCTACGTTTCTTAACATCACTGTCTTTTTTCTTTCTTTTTTTCTCCTTTATGTTTTTCTTCTGACATCACATTGTGTGATGCCTGAGGTAACTTAGATCTAGATTCTAAATATTCCTCATTTGTTGTCTGACGAAGGGTTATACCTGAAACGTCAATGGTTTGTTCTGTCTTTATTAGTGGAGTTGTCACTTCTTATTGTCATATTTTGCCTAAGAAAGAGAGTAGGGAGCAGTAGTTATGAAACAAGTCGCGAGATCATATATGTGAATCATAATAACAGTATGGAGGGAGAGTCAATGCAAACACCTGACTAATAAGGAGAAGACCTGGATCTAGCTCCTGACCGTATCCCTGCTAAAAAAAAAAAATCATGAAATTTAGGGATGGGTAAGTGCTCTACATATTGTATAAGTAAAGTTCCTGATATATTTCTTGTCATGTATGCACATGATTGATTTTTATCCTCAGGGCATTGGTCAGCATGAGGTATCTAAAAAATATCCAGACGTTATGGCTAAACTCCGAATTGGAACGTGACATTTAAGTGTAATAACAGCTACTGTGATTTTAGTCTTCAATGAAAAGCTTTACGTGAGTTAATGTCGGTAAGAAAACATAATTTTCTTTTTGAGTGCAATTTTGTGAATGTGCATTACATGTTGGTTTTAGTTTTAGGCTGGAATGGCTGGCATTGGCAGAATAACCTCTGTAAGATTCAACAGCCCCGGTGAAGATTTGCCACGAAATTTACATCTGCTTTGGTTAGGGAACATACCATATTTAATGTATTATTAGTGCATAAATTGATTTGTGCCAGTGCTGTAAAATATTTTTTAATTCTCACTACTTTTAGAGATGAAATAAAGGTAATACTGTTTATCTGGACTACAGGGAACTCTGTAGTCCAGAGGCAAGATGTTGGCCTCCAACCAAAAGGTAGGTTTGGGCCCACAATGGTTGAAAATGGGGCTTGAAAGGAGGTGGAAGCATGGGGGATGAGGGAACATCTGTGAGAGTAGGTGTCACTACTGTCACTGATGGGAGAAAATACGATGGGGCTATTTGGCCTGCTTCACAATTTGATGATTTTTCTATGTTTCTATAGCTGTTCCCCCTATTGTTTCATTCTTGAAATCGCCACCGTTCATGAAACTCTGGAACGATGAAAATGCAAATGTCTGTCTGCAATTTCTTTTATTTTTCTGTCGCATGATTTTGAGAATTTATTTTGCTGCAGGAGATACACGCGCTTTCTGGTGAAAACCGATCCGGCCGGTGTCTTGCGGGTCATACAGTTATCCTATGATCATACGATAGCAGACCCAGGAGAAAAGGCCAGACTACAGCAGGCAGGGCTTGACATATCAAAGCTGGAGTTGCTGAGGCGTGAGTGGCCAACTCTTGACTGCACGCAGTGCATTGGAGACTATCACGTGAAAGGGGTTATAAAGGACATTGATTTTCTCAGGTATGTGATGTGTTTTGTCTTTATCTTTGCCTTGGTGATCACAGTTTATGTCCTTCTCTTTGCTGTAATGATCACAGTTTTGTCCTTCTTTGCCAGGTGATCACAGTTTTGTCCTTCTCTTGCTTTGGTGATCACAGTTTTGTGCTTCGGTGTCATAATTTTGAGCTTGGTGTGTAAAGATAAATTGTTTACTTCAATGGGTTTAGGAAATGTTAAAGCCATTTTCTCATCATTTTTCTATTTAGTTCCTAATGCAGTATAACGGTCCAATTTTGAAACAGTTTCAAAGCTGTGAAATGTGCTGTCGAGTGAAGAATGTATTTTTTATTTTCTGTTACAATGTTTAACTGAAATGTTTATTTTTTATTTCTTGCCAGACTGGAATGAACTGTGTGAATTTTCCTGTGTGTATTATATCAAATCATTTAATTTTTAGAAATATTATATGATACCTTGCTTTGTTTTCTGCTTGTCAATTTTTTCTGCTCCATAAAAATCTGAATCCTATTTGGATTTTCTGAATAAAACATAAATCTTTTTCTGTTTTTCTCAGTAGCTCCGCCAAAGTGGAGCCAGTCATCGCTGACCCCTTTGTTGATGGTGGTACGCTATTGATAGCTACTGTGCTTTCCTGGTTGTCATGTCAGACGGGCCTGTACTAGGCTCTGACCGACGCACTGAACGGAAACAGTCAATGGAGACATTGCCAAGATGGTGGTCAGAGAGTTCAGCCAGCAGACTACGCTAACAGGTGTTGCACAGGCAGTCGTCGATCGGTCGTCCAATTCACCATGACACCTTCTTCATGGAAGGAAATGATCTTGCTTAAAATCATTGGTGCAAAAAAACGTGATGACATGCTATTGGTGCGAACTTCAATTACTCATTATCGACCCTCAGTCCTAGCTCTGTACATTCTCTCGCTTCACTGCCTCACCCCTGTATTCTCACTTTCCTCATGAACAAACGCCAACTCGTTTTAGCAACACGCCTGATAGCTCCAATCTGATTCCCAAAGACACCACCAACCTGACAGCTTCAGTCCCAGCTCACGATGGATTCCAACGCCCACCAACATGACGACAAACGGAAGCAGCAACTACAGCACGAACTCCAGTGGAGAACTGCAACTTTTTTTCCCACCGTGCCTCCAACAATTCAAATATGGAACTGGATGCAGATGGCAGAGGAGTTTATGATTGTGCTTGTGGTAGGCACCATATTGTTTCTATCTGGCAAAATAATGTCAGAATTGTTTATGTAGGTTTTTTGGTTTGTTTTTTAAAAGGCTATATTTTAACTCCTCCATCATGAGTATTGCATTTTGTCCATAGTGTTCTGATGAGATAGTTTATGGAAATCTTATTGCAGCTTTTGCTTTGGTTTTTCCAATCTATGGAGCATTCTTTTTCACAATTCAGAGATGGGTCACCTTTCTTTTCACTCATTGTTCATCTTGCTGTTTCCTTTCAATTCACCCGAGATAACTGCACATAGTGACAGGTCCCAGTAACAGATTTATGTCACTGTAAAAGTGGATACGGTAAATTGCATCCAAATGAAGAAAAAAAAAGACAAGATTCTGAGCGAATTTGTAACGGCTGTTGCATTTTGTTGTTTGTGAGACTAAACAACTACAAGGCAACAAGCAAAAAGACATTTTCTTCTGTCTCAGGCTCAGTATGTGTTTGCAAGTGAAGTGCTTAAAGAAGACCACTGTCTCTCATAACGATTATAGATTAAGACCACATGAAGGTGGATATTGTAATGAACGCACAGTAGTTTGGGTTTAGGTTTGTTCATCTGGTGGGTGTTAAGCGCCTAGAGGTATTGGCATTAGATGCTGTGTGAATAAACTGTATTATTATTAACATAAGAGAATGCCAAGATATCAGCTACACTGTTATTGTTAAAAACTTTCTCTCTGTATACTTCTATTGATGCTGGTCTCTAATAAAAGACTTAATTAATTTCTTATAGTATATAGTTCACTTGTTGTGCCATAACAAACACAGTGTTAGACATTAACATTGCCAGATTTGAACCAAGGACCTTATGATCTCAACCAACAACCTAATCTCTAGGACAATGACACTACAGCCCACCTCTCAATTAGGTCCAAATTTCATACATCCTCATTGTTTAGCTATTATTACAGATCTTTGTTCATTTTGGTCCTATTGAGATTTTAAATTGTCGAGTTTGGAAACTTTTTCAAGACATGTGATTGAGTATTTAGCTGTAGATCAGATTTTCTCAGTGCATGACTTCATGTGCATGTATTTGTAAATATCTTACTGAATTTTGTTTCAGGTCAAAGCCTATGTAGAATTTTCTGAATGGCACACTGCAGTAGACGGCTTAACATCAGAGCAGCAAGACACACTAATGCAGGAATTGATGCCTAGATCAACGCATTTACCCAATTCAAGAAGAACCAGGAACAGAGCAATGAAGGATCAAAAACAGACATATAATTTTGTGAATCAACAGTTTTTGGCGTGTTTCATTCCCTCATTTTATCAGTCACATCGTATCTTGAAGTGGGCATAAGTCACATATTGCTTTTTTATTAGCGGATCTACAGCGTTAATGAGAAGTAGTGCTAAAAGTGGGTAGTCCAAAACGCCCTTCATTTTCTACATCAATAAAAAGCCGTCTCGTGGTTTCAGAGAGGTGTGAAAAAATTGGGTGTGGTCTAAGTCATGACTCTAAGTTTAAGAAGTATGAGTTTTGTGAGTGATCGTTTTTGAGAGATATATAAGCTTAAAATTGTCCTACAGATATGATTTTGGTATCAAATTTCTCAGTAACGTTCTGTCCAGTTGTAGCAATCGCTTTTCCATTGCTTACACTTGAGACTTTGGTTTGGACTACCTACTAAGAGAAGGTAATGACACAAGGTAATATATGAAAGCCCCATAGGAACAAAAGACGAGACAAATACAAGGAATAGACAGAAAAAAATCCTGGCCTTGCAGGGGTTTTGAAGGGAAAATTGTAGATGTCAATGATTTACTCATTTTTTTCAGATAGATATATTAACTATCAGCTGTGATAGTTATCTTAAAAAGTAAAAAAAAAAAGGTCAATATATATGAAGGGAATTGAAGACCAGGACAAATATAAGAGGAGTTTGTTGTTTTTTTTTCATCTTTTTTTTTTCTTTCTCAAATCAGTTTATTTTGGGGCATATAAATTTTGCCTGGCTGTAAATGAGCCAGATTAGAAAGATGAAGATGAGCCTCCGAAAACTGAGCATCAGAGTGATATATTTAAGATAAGATGTAATATTTATTGTTATGTCACTTAAACCCATGAATAGGTTAGACAATGAGGATTATAGCAAATTGTGTATTCAGCACATTTGGATTACCCATCTCCTCTTTTCCCCCTCCCCATACCTTATTTTGTTATCCCAAGTGCCTCCCCCCCTCCTCCCTCACCCATTTTAACACAAATCCCAACAAAAAAGAAAACAAGCAAACATTGTGAAGAAGTTTTTATAAAAGCCATATATTGTATATTCAGCGTGTTATTTTAAAAAAATTTCACTGAGTATAGAGCAAAATTGGTGTATCTCTAGATTGGGTGAAGCTTTCTGTATCAAATTGTTGCTTTTTCCCACAAATCGAACAAGATTACTGCCTTTGGCAGTTCATCTATATTGTAGCTCCATGAAAATTGGGAGTTTGAGAAAGTTTGAAGTCTTTCTTCATAAAACTTCAAATTTGAGATGCACCACTATTGCTCTATACCAATAAGACATACAGTGAGGCATGGGGCGTGTTGAAATGATGACATGAAATACTTCAAATAATATTGAAAACCCATAGAAACAGAGATGATTCAAAAACTAAGGAAGAGACAAAAGAAATCTCTTATTCTAGTCACCAATAGAATCAAATTGAATATAGAGCTCACTACAAACCAGGCTAACTAACAACATTCCTTGCTAGGCTGACTGATAGTGCACTTTCTTTTCATGGCGAGGCAATAGGTACCAACATGGAGGTCACAAGTTTGATTCTATTGATGTCTTCAGATTTTTTCTCTGTCTATTCCTTTGTATTTGTCTCGTGTTTGTTCCCTGATGGTTCTCATTATTATTTCATGTCATTATTCATCACTTGCTCTATCCCAGCGAATTGTTAGTACAAGTTTTAAACCAGTGTGATTCGTGTGTTTGACAGTTTTGTGCAGAGTATGGAAGAAAAATTTGTGAAAATGTAAAAAAAAACAGTGCTGGCTTTTACTTTTAGCATTTTTGTTGTTTTTGTATTGTTTTTGTGATACTTGATCCCATGCTATATTAACCCATGGTAATAATAAATGCACTACAATATTGTGAGAGTAAGAGAATGCATGTTGTCATTGTCATCATCATCATCTGTTTCCATTGTCTATAATGATATCAAGTTCATTTACTTCACAATGCCTTCTTTTCATACGGCTGGAGAAAAAACCCAAGAGAGACAAAGTCAGCCCAGCCCTTCAGTCAGAATGAGAACCCTTTGTTTGTCTCTGAACAGAAACATTTGGAGAGAGATAGATGTATGCCATTGCGCCATCTATCATCGTTCATTAAAGGAGAGAGATTTTTATTATTGCCGTTTGTAGAGAGAGGAGGTGGACAATTGAATTGAAAATTATTACCGAACATGTAGTAAGCGATTATGGAAGGAAATTGATGACTGCAGTGTAAAGAGACATGGAAACATGAAAATAGAATGTTGGTTTAGGGGGAGAGAGTGAGTAAGAAAGCATATAAGAAAATGTGATACACTTTATTCTGAATTCATTATGAAATTTTAGTTTTGTTGTAAATGCAGGCTATAAATTATCTGACGTGTTAGTAAGATAATGAATATGTATTGGCATTGATGTTGAGGCTCGGTCAGATGTCCCTGATTTCAGATGTCTTTGATTTCATTCTCAGAAGGGTGGAAAGGTCTGTTTTGAGTTTTATTCTATTTTAAGATAAAAGGAGTTTGTTTTTTGTATCCAACATCACACATATTCCACTTTGATTGTGTTATAGAGGTAAAGCAATTTGTATCCGATTAATGTGAAATAGTGAAAGTAATGAATAAGGACATGAAACAAATATTGAAGCCCCAAAGGGAAAAAAACAAGAAGACGAATATAAAGGAATACACAGGAAACATTTTTGGGCATCCGGCATTAGAAAAAATTAAACCTGTGACATCCGTGTCAGCATCTACCGTAAGGAGTGTAGTAAGCATGGTCGATAATGTGCACTCTTTTCATGGCAAGGCAATGGGTGCTGACGTAAGGGTCACGGGTTCGATTCTGTTTGGTGCCTTAAGTAGTACGTTTTGTAACTCCAGGTCTTTTTCTTTTTCACATTCCATCTTTGTCTGATGTAATCAATAAAAACATCCTTTCTTTTTCTCATTCAGTCTTACTGTAATTTAAAAATGATGAAATGGTTTCAGTAGTTTATAAATCAGAACTCAAAATGAATAAGAGCTATAGCAAAACAAAAACAAAAAACAACCTAAAACTAAAACTGAGACAGATAATTCCTGAATCCACTCATTTGATGTGGTTGAGTGACTTTTTCATTTCCATGTAATGTAGGGACAAAAGGTCCATTGGAGTGGAGAGTACATGGTGGTCCAGAAGGTAAAGGGTTGGTCTCTCAACCAAAAAGTCTAGGGTTTGTGCCCCAACAGGTTGAAAAATGTTCTGAAATTTTTCGAATACAATGATACAATCCACCCCCTGGTCCTGATAGTTAGATCGACACTTAATCTTATTAGAGAAGGACAGTAAAAAAGGAGGTCCCTATTGAAGATACTTCCAAAAACCTTGAGATCACCAAAATTGTGGATGTGGGTAAATTAAAATCAATATTGTTGTAGTAGTGGTTTTGACTTTACTATGTTAATTCATGAAATCTTGTCTATGGTTGATGAATTTGTTTTGTGTGTTTCATTGGCGACATTTACCCAGTATCCACCATGTGTGTGATCTCAGCACAAATTCAGAGGAAACACCAAGATAAAAGGCATGTGAAAGAGTGAAAGGAAAAAGTAGGTCCTACCAGCAACCAATGTCTATGGATGCAAAAGAAGCTTGTTATGATGGGCTCTGTTACATTTAACTTGTTTGTTATGATCATTTGAACATTTCAGACTTGAATTGCTTTGAATGAAGCTATACAATTTAATACATTTATATCTATATAATATATTTAAATATAGTACTAGCAGTATATAGTAGAAGCAGGGGTGAATAAGTGCTAGCCTTTCGTTAAGATCAGTGTGGTCCCTGGCGACTTTTTGATGCTACCAGCCTTTAACTTTATGTTAAACAGCATTAGTAAGTTTTAGTATACCTAGTTATTGAGTCGACTTTTGCTGGCTGGCTTTTTAAAAATGTTATATCGTCTGTGAAAAGGCAAGTCCACAGTAAATGGTATTTGAGATTTGTCCTTAAAATGATCAAATGCAGGCTTCTTCATTGTGCTTATACTTATAGATATTGGAGGCCTTGAACCAATAGAAAAGCTAATTTTAAATTGTCTGTGGAACTGTCTAAGTGCGCAAGTCCACTATATATGAGATCTGAGATTTGTCCTTAAAATGATGCTTCTTTCATTATAATTATAAATATTGGAGGCCTTGGCTTAAACCAATAGAAAAGTTCATTTTATATCTTCTGTGAAACTGTCTAAATGCACAAGTCCACAATATGTGGGATATAAGATTAAATGTCCGTAAAATGATCAAATGCATCCATCTTTCGTATATTGGAGGCCTTGAACCAATAGAGAAGCTCATTTTATATTGTCTGTGAAACTGCCTGAACGTGCACTTCCACGATATATGGGATATGAGATTAAATGTCCGTAAAATGATCAAGCACATACTTCTTTCATGTCCTTATAAACATTGGAGGCCTTGAACCAATAGAAAAATCTATTTTTATATTGTCCGTGAAACTGCCTAAATGCGCAAGTCCACAATATATAGGATATAAGATTAAATGTCCTTAGAATGATCAAACGCATACTCCTTTATAAATGTGGAAGCCTTAAACCAATAGAACAGCTCATTTTACGCATATGATCCTAACAAAGATTTCCATTTCTGTTGCTTCTCCTGAAAAATTATGTCAGGTGGACTTACGCGTTTAGACAGTTTTACCGACAATATGTCAAGTGAAATTGCGTTTAGAATTTTTTATCGATGATATGTCAAGTGGAATTACGCATTTAGACAGTTTTACCGACTATATATCAAGTGGAATTGCATGTTTAGACAGTTTTACTGACGATATGTCAGGTGGACTTGCAGTTTTAGACAGTTTCAGTTTCACTTACGATATGCTGGTTTGCAGACTCAGAAGTGGGGCATGTCTTACCCGTATATACTTATACTCCCCCCTGAGTAGAAGACATTTCAAAATCATCAGTTTTTTTCGAATCAACAATGAGGTATTTGATATGTATTGTATTATAAAACAGTAAAGAGTTGTAGAAAATAATAAGATATATGTGTAGTATTGGTTGTCAGTTTCATTTTTAAATAAAGTCAATATCAAATGATGTGATAACATTGGGAGGAACATATAATAACAATAATAACATAACAGATTAGTATGAAAAGCGGTGGCAGTGAAAGAGAAAAATCGTCTTGATGCGATTGAATTCATCACCCATTCATGTCTTGATCCCTTAGTTTCAAAATCAAATCAACCGAATTGTAAGGCTGGAAAAAGATGTTTATCCTGGTGAGTGAGTGTGTGTGAAGCTGAAAGTAAGGATGCTTTGTTTCACTTCGTCCTCTTCGTTTGTTTGTCTGCACCTTTCTTAATTTGTGAATAAACTCTGATATAGACAAATAAAATTTGTAAAGAACCGTATCATCGTTCTTTCATCAATATTAATGTAATCAACAAATTTTATCAGGTCGTTTGATGGATTTAAAAGGAGAAATAACTGTTTTTTTCAAATGTGCATCATTTTAGTGAATTTTTACTACTCGTAAGTTCAATGTTATACCATCCTGTCTCTATTTTTACAGTTTTGAGAAAGGACGTCACAAATGTTTGACTTATTTGCAAATAAAACGACCCAAATATGATACCCTGTTCGTTGATTGGGATAAAGTGCATGGGAGTTGTTCGGGATAGATCTACATCTATTGTTGCTGTTACTGTTATTCATAGTGTCTTCAGATGCGCGCGTTTCCATTTTGACTGACAACTCAGGCTAGCTCGCTTTTTGCTTGTAAGTCTGAATTATATTCGATACTCGATCTAATTGGCCTCGTGGGTCAGATTGACTTTACGTTATGAAGTGTGAAGAAATTTTCCTGTATTATGATTATCTCATTATAGATCAGGGGTTCATAAACTAAGGTTCGCACCCCTTGACATTATCCATCATAACTTGCGCCCTCCCCATCTCCAGATCAAGGACATAGGTGAGAGTGAGTTTAAGCCTTTCTTGAGAGTCAGAAGAATCATATTATAGACCAAGATCTAGATCTAGAACGTACTGTAACCCACCAGAGGTGGGGATCTCAACTAGTATATGTCTTGTCTCAATTGTCCGGACTTCGATGATTTGGATGTCTCGAAATCCAAACAGATGGGCTGGGGATGGATTTTTTCTTATTTATTTGTACCCAATAATCCGGAAATTCAGGATTCCCGATCCAAATACTTAATTTTGGAACAAACTATCACAATAAAAGAAAGTTTATGCTTCAGTAAAGCGAACACTCAACTGTTTGAGATAGTCTAATCAATCCCTTAACAGACCATCAAAGCCGATTTTCCTATTGCCACTTCAGCCATACATTTTGCAACTTTCTCCGTTTATCTGCCTCTATTCTCTCTATCACCCTCCCCCTCTCTCTCTCTCCTTCTTCGTCTTCTTCTGGCGTAGTGTAAATTGTGTGTAATCGACCTGAGACACAAGTCAGAGAGAGTTGTGTCTTTCCCAAGAATTTAAACCCAGTACCTCATGACCCTAGTCATGTAGCTTGACCACTAATGCCACTAATAGTATTAAGTTCCTTCAAGGCCAATACGGCCCATAGAGCTGGAGATTATCCCGATTTCTATAGCGTGACAGGTGATGATAATCACCTCCTGGACAGGATGCTAGTCTGATGTAGTTTTTTACTCCCAAACTAATGCTTATACCCATTTTGCACCTGGGTCGCAGTGAGGACAATGCACATTAAACTTCTTTTCTTACGAACACAACGTCGGGCCTGGCTTTGCCAGGATTCGAACCCGAAACCTCATGATCCCCTGTCCGACAGTCTAACCACTCGGCCACCGACGCCACACAGATAGTACTTATTAGATGATGCTCAAATCATAGAAGCTTCACTTTATTAGTTCAAGCCCCAAATGTTATACCCAGAGCAGCAAACAGAGCTAAAGTAATAGTACTAATACAGTGGTAGGTCTAGTAATGCTATGTCACCTTGAAGAAAAACTCAATATTATTAATGTTATTCATGTATATTAGTAATAGATAAACATGTAGTGTAGTTCTCAGAAAAGCGTATTGACGGCTGGAGAGGGAGAGACAGTTCTGGCCAATGATGAAAGAAGGTTATTTTTTTAGATGGAGTTATTTTCAATGAGTTGATAAAGCCCCTGGCAGGCCTCATCACTTGTCTATGCGACCAACCGACAAAAATAACATGTTTTTATACATTTAGTCTTGTTGATTATGTGGAAGCACATTTTTTTTAATTTTCAAGTTGGTTAGGTGGACACATAGTCTAATCCTATCCACCAGAAATGGACATCTCAAGAATGGGAAAAGGGTTTTTATTAACAAGAGCTTACTGAATTGAAAAAAGTGAAAAAGATTAGCATGACTTCAAAAAACCCTCGTTTTCCCTTGCTCAAAAAGCCATCAATAGATCAAAATGAGCTAAAGAACTATCATCTTGTTTCGAACCTACATTCATCTCAAAATTACTTGAAACGGTTAATCTCAGGATGAATGGACTGGAACAGCCTTTTCAGTCAGCATATGGAGGACACAGCACAGAGACAGCCCTTATAACAGTGTTAAATGACCTCATCAGAAATGCTGACTCCAACAGAGTGAATATATTATTGTGTCTTTTGGCTCTATCTGTTGACCACGGTATTTTGTTAACGCGTTTGGAATAAGTGGAACTGCGTTGTCATGGTTCAAATAGTACCTAATTGAGCGTTGGCAATCTGTCGTGGTGAATGGTGTCAAATCTGAAAACCATTTGTTGATCTGTCGTGGTGAATGGTTCAAATCGTACCAAATTGAGCTTGGCACTGTCGTGGCAATGTCCTCGTACCGTTTGAGCCTCTTTCTTTTGTAATTGCCAAATGTGATCTTTCTTATCATTTTTATGCCTCTGACAGATCTATGACTGTCCTTATTAAAGATTTTAATAGCCTTTTACACGATTTGAGAATTGCCAAATTTAAAGAAATTTAAAATGAATGAATTGAACCATAACAAATTAATGCTAAATGACCGGTTTTGATAAATTTTAGTCAATGGGAGACCCAAAGAAATTAAAACATATAGAACTATAACCAAAATTACTCTTAAATAGCAATAACACCATTGATTTTAGCCAATGGTAAAAAAACTGGCGTTTAAAAAATGAATGAACCATAAATTAATGCTAAATGACATAAAACATAAATTTTTCGTCAATGGAAGACCAATATTAATGCTTAAAACTCACACCTTTCCATGTTCTACCAAGTCACCTGATTAAATGCATGTATAAATTGGTAAGATTGGTAAGATTCGTCATCTTATTCCTATTAACATAAACATTGTTAATCAACTCTCTGGTCCAGTCAAAATTGGATTATTGTAATTATTTAATGGCTAATATATCTAAAGAAAACTAAAGAAGTCTTCAACTTTTCAAGTTGTCCAAAATAATGCTGTTAGATCGATTTTAAAGAAAGACAAATTAGCATCTGCTACATCTCTCCTCCATGAATTGAACTGGCTACCCGTTGAGAAAGGAGTTGTATATAAAATATGAACTATGGTTTACAAATTCTTAACAGTGACTAGTGACAGTCCCATTTAAATCAAAAACCATTTAAATATCTATAGCCCGACAAGAAACCTAAGACTAAGATCAAATAATGAAAAAACTATCTTAGTAAAACCTAAAATAACTTGTAAAATCAGTGAACAATCTTTTGAATTCTTGGCTCCCCATTTCTCAAACTCTCTCTCTCCAAAGATTAGGTGTGCTAGTTCACTAACGACTTTTAAATCAGGACTAAAATTCCATCTTTTTTTACGCTGTTAGGCATTTGATCATTATGTTTTATCCTACTATGTACATATATTATATATCCTTATTAATAGGTTGTTCTGCTGCCATTGTAAAGTGCTTAGAGTATATTTTCTACGGGGTAAAGCGCTATATAAATGCCATATATTATTATTATGATTATTATTACTATGAAAGAGCTAGCAAATACACCATAGCACCCCATTCACATCCGCCATCATCCACTGGGGGAAAAAAAAAGATCATGATAAGATTTTTTGCTGAAACAAGCACACTTATCACAAATACTTCATGGAAATTTTGCTTTCAAAAGAGAAAAAGAAATGGCTAAATAACAATATATACAAACAATATGAGCATTTATTTCATTCCATGAAAGGTGAAAATGAAATGAGAAGAAACATGTCATGATTTTTAACAAAGTTTTACAAAATATACAACAGAAAGTAAGACATAAGATAACTTTACTAATATATTATTATTGTCTTCCGAGAGAGCTTACATTGTGGTGCATAAACAAACACATGTAATGTACACACACATGCACACACTCTTTCATAGACACACACACACATATCCTTACATTACATACAAAGGTCACAATACATTTTCACATGCATGGTAGTATTGGTAGAAATACATAAGAAATCAAATTAATTCAGGGGATTGAAAGAAGGTAGGGTTTAAAAATACCTGTACAAAGAAAGTTTGCTTACAGACTATTATTACAAACATATATATATATATATATATATATATACATACATATATATATATATATATATACATACATATATATATATATATACATATATATATATATATATATATATATATATATATATATATATATATATATATATATATATATATATATATATATATATATATATATATATATATATATATATATATATATACATACATATATATATATATATATATATATATATACATACATATATATATATATATATATATATATATATATATATATATATATATATACATACATATATATATATATATATATATATATATATATATATATATATATATATATATATATATATATATATATATATATATATATATATATATATATATATATATATATATATATATACATACATACACATACATACATACATAAATACAAGATAGTATATCATAGGTGAAACTGTCTAAATGCATAGATCCACAATATATGGGATAGATTAGTCCTTCAAATAATCAAATGCACACTGCATTTGTACTTTTACTTTTATAAATATTGGAGGCCTTGATCGAATAGAAGGCTACAGTAACACACATGATCTAAAAGCAGATTTCCATTTTTTTTCCCGCCTCGGAAGTTCTTACCTCGACAGTAGAGGACTTACTTGTTTAAATCTTTCAAAAAGTTCAACTCTAACCTGTATCGTCCATTTTGTGCACAGCTGATTATTTCTTTTCCAAATACTATTACTACATTCTAAAGACTGAAATAGTTATGAAATTGAAATTCAAGAAGCATTACATAGTGTTTACAGTTCTATTCGATGATCTATTCTAATATGATTTTTGCTTTTCCTGAAGAAAAAAACATCAGACTTACGTCTTTAGGCAGTTTCACAGACGATATGTGAAACTATTTAGATTAGATGCTCTGAAGAGTCGAGGACCCTGAAATTGAAGCTGTTGCCAAAAATACCATGTAGCATGAAATAATTTGAACTAAATCGATGTACATGTCTCTTGGGAAGCAATAAAAACGTTAAATTGTCGTAACATGATCATGTGAATTTGTAAACAAATATCTTTCTTTCTCTTTTTCTTCAATCCATTAGCACAAACAAGATGTGAACTTCTTATTCCAGAAATTGCTTTTTTAAGCATGAAATGGCATGATACAAATGAAATGGCCTAATTGTAATGACAAAATATCATTAACGTCACAATTCATAATGAATGATAATGAATATGTACATGTATCTGAGTTCATTCCTCATGCAATGAGTACCATATATGTTCCCATTCATCACTCCATTAAACATCTCATTCAATTCTCATCTGATCAAGGAACTAAGAGCTATGCCGATTATCATCCCTTGACTCGTTCAATACAGAAAAGCTACAAAACATTTTCAGGACAATATATAATAAAATATATCTTTCATGTAAAGGATAATGACATTAAATAATATCAAAGCCCCATAGGAACAAAGACGAGACAAATACAGGAATAGACATAAAAAATTATGTTGTGTATCCGGGAGCATGAAAATGGAATAGAAACCACCACTAGTGCTACTATTATTACATGAGATAAAATGACTACAAAAATTTGATCGTTGAGAAGTGGCATGGGACAGTCTGCAAGTAGTGCAAGGTGTACATACCTGCATCAGAACAATGGCAACAAAACGATTCTTGACTGCCAATGCCAACGTTAAATGCAGAAAGCTTACTTACTCTGCTTAGTGCTTCACACTTCACAATAGTTTCTGTTTCATTAAACTTTACCCGTCTACTGTAATAGATAATCTCAGGTTGAGTTCATAGAAACAGCAGAATAAAAGATAAAGGAAAGTGGAAAGGAAAAGAAGAGGACCTTTGTTCGTTTGTTTAAAAGGAATTTACCCCATCCAGGTGATCTCAGGATGAATCCAGGGAAACAGCAAGATTAAAGATAGTGAGAGGAAAGAAGTAGGACTTCCATTAGTAACACTCCAAGCAATCGCTCATCTTCTACAATTGACAAAAGACGGTTCTGCAGAAGACAAAGGTGGCGGGTGAGGACATATGCTGTGATTGGGGAAGAGGTGACAATACTGCATAGCAAATGGATTGTTTTGAAAATTCAAATTGATAAAACCTATAAACAGTCACAGAGGGTTGATTACTAAAAACACATGCCCTTATGTGCCAAGCTGTTGTATGGACATGAAAACAAAACATTTTCAAACAATGCAAGTCAAAGGGTGCTATTACTGCTATTAGGATGTTTTATATATATATATCATTAAAGTGGGAAATTTAAGTTTCCTCTACTACACTAAGGTAACATTACTGCAGTGCAACATGCATTTTTCGAACTTGACGGGCCAACATTTATACTTTAGTTCTAGAATCTGTGATTCAGGGAACATAATGTGATTCTGACAAGGTAAATACCCTTACAAGGTACTTAATGACCATGTGGTATTTTTCTAGCTTCAAATATTTCTTTTTACAGATGATAATTTTTAGTTAAAAAATTATTACCGGAACTGAAACATAAACAAACACTGAACAGCCTATTGTAAATAAATTGGTACTGGAAGGATGTACTGGGATCTGTGAGATGAAAAAATGCAGCTCTCCCTCCCTCCCCCCTGTCTGCCTGCCTGCCTGCCTGCCTGCCTCCCTCCCTCCCTCCCTCCCTCCCTCCCTCTCTCTCTCTCTCTCTCTCTCTCTCTCTCTCTCTCTCTCTCTCTCTCTCTCTCTCTCTCTCTCTCTCTCTCTCTCTCTCTCTCTCTCTCTCTCTCTCTCTCTCTCTCTCTCTCTCTCTCTCTCTCTGCAGTTGATTGGTTCAACAAATTTATAAACTTTGACAAAATAGAACAAACATTCACAGGTGACATCATTTTGAGTTCAAGTAAAAAATCTTACATTACTCACAGTGCATTGCATTTCAGTTGAGGAAATTACAATTGTTTTGATTGCTGTCAGCACCATTACATGTAAAAGGATTCTGTTTGTTTACATTTGAACTTAAAGGACCTTTATCTATGCCATAGGATATGTCAAATAGATTAAGTATATAATGGCTTTAAGTGGCAGTTATTCACTATAGAACACACTTCACAGTATCTTTTCATTTTTCATTGTTTTCACATGTATGACAATGTAAGTGAAACATAATCATTGCACTATTTGCACACATAAAAATAAACACATCAAGACAAGTTACCGCCCAAACTCCTTTTGTCAATTGAGTCAGGGGGAGGCAGACCTATGCTAGTTGCTAGCAAGGTAAGGGCAACATAAACATGGTTCTTACATTGAGTCACAAACAACAGGTAAAGGACTCACCAACACAAGTGTGTTACTTAGTCGTCACAGTTCATTGCCAGAGGTTTAATTTACACATGAATGAAAGCAAAACTGTCTTTGGTACTGAAATCAACTATAACTGCTTCTTCATGTAAGATAACAAATCGTAAAAGCATAACTGGGAAGGACAAGAGGCCAACTAAGAAAGTATAAATTTTTTAAAAGATGATTTGGCATTTTGAAAGAATTACATGTAATATATTAATATTAAGTAAATTACATCGATTTTATAAAAGATTCAACTTTGTCGTAAGACAGTGAGCTCATCACCATCTACTTGCTAGATCTAAAATAGCATGTGTGTTAATGTTGCTTAATTTTGCTCTATTGCAGTGGGTTCATCCCTAGGTAGTGATTAATTAAAATTGCTTTATTCATTTTCAAACAGAAATGTTTTTAAAAAGCTAGATTCATTCCTAAATTGCTTCCACAAGCTTGCTTTGGTAAAGGTACTTTTAGTTTAAATACTTGTAACTTTCTTTTAAAAATGTGAATTCGTTGCCAAGTGATTGTATACGTTAATTTGATAAATTTGTTATTAATGTTGTTTGTTTCAAAAGTAATAGAGTGAACTGATTTACAATTGTTTAAAAATAAATTAAACCTGTTTACTTTACTCTAAAAGTGTTGAATTTCTTTCAACTGCTTGAAAAATCAATTGCTTTCATGGGTACCTCACTGTTAATGGATAATTGCTTTACACGAATTCACCAATATGCAGTGTCATATAAATTCTTTATGAATGGTTGGAGCAAATGATTTATTATGCTAATACATTCAAAATTTGTAAATAATGTACATATCTACAGCTTTCACTTGGAACATATTCTTTTTGTCAATTAAATTTATTTTGTCTTCATCCGGCACAACAATCTCTGACTGTAAAAGAAATTGCTTCATGTTGAGTAAAGCCAGGTCTGTTCTGTTACAGAGGTTACTCCCGACTGGGTATTGAAAATTGCTCTAAAACGGAGAATTCATTCCCAACTTGGTATCAAAGTCCAGCCTTACTCTTCTTTGCCTTCGCACTGCCAGTCTGGGAAACACAGAGTTAGATCACATGAAAATCACAACAAATTATTACATTAAATGTTCAATTTGTTGTAACGAAACAAGGGTGAGAAAAGTTATAAAATAGTTTATTTTGTTATCATATTCGCAATGGCTTCACATCATATGTTCAATCCTTTCCTTTCACACATTGAAAGGCGTTGCTATCCATTGTCAACTTTGCAAACATTCATCTCTCTAACTGAGCTTGAATTTTTTTAACAGAATTGTCTTATACTAAGGCATGCACGCATGAGTGATAAAAAAGAAGTGCTGTGACTAGGCATAGAACATAAATTAAAATGAACTTACAGAAAGCCATTTACCTCAACACTATAGCATCAACAAAGATAAAAAATGATTTAACAGCTTTGAAAACACCTGGTACAAAAAAACAACCCTATATTGCATCTTTAAGGGATGGGGGTTGCTAGTCCTGAACATGATTTTTTAATGGTCCTTGAACAATTTTAACCACTACCATTATTGAACTCAGCATGTCTGAATTAGCTGAAAGAAATCGGAGAAAAAAATGTGTTTATCATACAAGAAAATCCACCATCTTGATTTTCATTAGAAAATATGGTCACTTTCAATTATGAAGATTTTTTCAGTTTTAAACACATTTGGTGTTAACTTTGGAAACACATTATTTTGTCCAATATCTAGCATCGCTCAGTGGGGATTGTGATAAATGCAACAATTTTGATTTTATGAATTTTATGAAACTGTATATAGCAATGTTTACATTTTTTTTTAATTCATCACAAAAAAAAAGTGTGCAAAATCTTGAAACAATATAAAAAATCGCTACTGAGTGATTTTGTGTATTTCTCTATTCATACTATATGTTACCAAATTTGGGGGCAATCAGACTATGAATGAGACAGAAGTTGATAAATCATTGTCAAAAAGTAACATTGTGAGAAAATCGTTTGAAATTATATGAATGTCTTGTCTCATAAACCTAGAAATGAGTAGGATAATACTTTGAAACATTATAAAACCTTAGAGGTTCTCAACTACTTCTTGTTGACCGTGTTTCAACTGTCCCAGCTCCCTACTCAAGTCGGGTGGCATCTTTCGATAACAAATGCGCAGAATGTCACATATTTTCCCAACAATCTAATTTAACAAGCTTGGCTCCTTTCAAGCCCAGGTACATAAAAATAGAAGGAAAAATCACCTTGCAGCCTATAGACTCCCAGGACCCCTGGTGCCTTGCCCTCGGTTGCTTATTTGCATGGATATCAGCCCAAAAATGGCTGTGGTCTTAACAGCAAACAATGACAATGGGGGCATGCTCTTTGTGCTTTGTAGGCCAATCAAGACTTGGCATTTTTAGGCCAGGGTGGGGACTTTCTCCATACCCAATGTATCAGGGGATATGGTGTTCCAGAGGCAAAGTGCCAGTTTCTTCTCAACCAAAGTGTCAGCCTCTTGTCAACCCAAAAGTGTCGACCTCTTCTCAACCAAAGTGTCGGCTCTTCTCAACCAAAGTGTCAGCCTCTTCTCAACCAGAGTGTTGGCCTCTTCTCAGCAAAATGTTGGCCTCTTCAACCAAAGTGTCGGCTTCCTATCAACCAAAGTGTTGGCCTCTTCTCAACCAAAGTGTCGGCTTCCTATCAACCAAAGTGTAGACTTTTCTCAACCAAAGTGTCGTGCTTCCTATCAAACCAAAGTGTAGACTTTTTTCGGCTCTTCTCAACCAAAGTGTCGGCCTCTTTTCAACCAAAGTGTCAGCCTCTTCCTCAACCAAAAGTGTCAGCCTCTTCCAACAAAGTGTCGGCCTCTTCTCAACCAAAAAGTGTCGGCCTCTTTCTCAACCAAATTGTTGGCCTTCTTCAACCAAAGTGTCGGCCTCTTCAACTAAAGTGTGGAGGCCTCTTCTCAACAAAGTGTTGGCCTCTTCTCAGCCAAAATGTCAGCCTCTTCAACCAGAGGTCGGCCTCTTCTCAACCAAAGTGTGGCCTCTTCTCAACCAAAAGGCCTCTTCTCAGCCAAAGTGTCGGCCTCTTCTCAACCAAAGTGTCGGCTTCCTATCAACTAAGTGTTGGCCTCTTCTCAGCCAAAGTGTCGGCCTCTTCTCAGCAAAGTGTCGGCTTCCCTGTCAACCAAAGTGTTGGCCTCTTCTCAGCAAAGTGTCGGCTCTTCTCAACCAGAGTGTCGGGCCTATCCTAAGTGTCGGCCTCCTATCAACCAAAGTGTCGGCCTCTTCTCAACCAGAGTGTCCGCTTCTTCTCCAGCCAGTGTCGGCCTCTTCTCAGCACAAAGTGTCGGCCTCTTCTCAACCAAAGACTCCTATCACCCAAAGTGTTGACCTCTTCAACTCTTCTCAGCTGTCTCAACCAAAGTGTTAGCCTCTTCTCAACCAAAGTGATCGGCCTCTTCTCAACCAAAGTGTTGGCCTCTTCAAAAAGGCCAAAGTGGCTCTTCTCAACCAGAGTAAGCCTCTTCTTCATCACAAATTATCGACCTCCTATCAACCAAAGTGTTAGCCTCTTCTCAACAAAAGTGGGCCTCCTATCAACCAAAGTGTTGGCCTCTTGTCAACCAAAGTGTTAGCCTCTTCTCAACAAAAGTGGGCCTCTATCAACCAAAGTGTTGGCCTCTTGTCAACCAAAGTGGGCCTCCCTATCCAACCAAAGTGTTGGCCTGATCTCAACCAAAGTATCGGCCTCCTATCAACCAAAATGTCGGCCTGTTCTCAAATCAAAGTGTTATGGGCTAAGTCCCGGCAGACTGAAAAGATTTCTCGAAATTTCTATGGTAAAACCCAGCCCCTGTTCCAGATAGGAGGGTTGACACCTAGTCTCATCGGAGACGGACAATGAAAAAGGAGGTCATGTGTGCAGACCACACCTTTGTGCATGTTAAAGATCCCTTGGCAGTTCACCGAGCAGCCCGGGCAAAATTTCAAATCCTACCAAAAACCATGGGTTACCTTAGTTGTGAATGTGTGTAAAACTATAAAATTTGGAAAAAAAACAAAACAAATAATACGTAATGTTTGGCTGCCATAGCTCATCAGTCACCTAAGGCCTATCAGAGGAATAAGCTGTTTCAAGGGCTCCTATGAAACATGTGGCATCAGTGGCCTGAGTGGTTAGGCTGCCAGACTTGGGATCAGGAGGTTCCGGGGTTCTAATCCTATCAAAGAGAGGTCTGACGTTGTGTTACTTCGGAAAAGACTGTTAACATCCATTTTCCCTTACTCGACTCAGGTGCAAATGGGTACAAGCACTAAGAGTAAAAATCTGCAGCCAGATTAGTCAGCCGTCCAGGAGATGATAATCATCACCTGCTCCGTTCCGATATAGAAACTGGGATAAGCTCCGGATCTATGGGCTATTATGCGCTTAAAATGGCCATACTCATTACATCTGAAACGGTGACACAAATTACAGTACAAAGTGGACTGCTGCTACTCTACAGACCTGATGTCCCTTCTCTTGGCAAACTCGTTCAAACCCACAATGACGAGAGGCCAGATCCAACCGATCACCCACACGGCTGGGTGGACTTGTGACAATGGAAGTGTTTTCCCAAACCAGGCGTCCCTCGTATAGACGTCTGCCACTGAAAATATCACCTGGACGACTAGTCTGAAATGGTATGATGAAGCCAAACAAGATATTATGGATAATATGTAAATAAACATAGCAAATAAAGTATTAGGTTGAAAAATGTTGTAACTGACAAGTCATAAAAACTGTCTGAAGCAAGTGGATCCATGTTCTTCCACAATCTATAGAATTGCATATGTCAAATCTACAGCCTTTCTTAATTATGTAATAAAATTGCCTGCCAGTAAAAAGAAAACCCAACAGAAACCAAATAAATATCAACTCCAACACAATAAATACTTTCTTTCTTTCTTTCTTTATCAGTTCCTTTCTTCCTTCCAGTTTATGCACTTTAGATACCCAAACTGATCTTTCAGAAGGCTACCATGTCCTGACATTTTTTGTTTCCTTCTGTCCTGGTTAAATTTATTTGCTTTAGTGCCCTCTGGTATATTTTCTTTCCCCTTTCTCTGAGGGCTGCATTTTGTTGTTTTGTTACCTTGGGTATACTGATTTAGCTATTCTTTTATCATTCATTCTGTTTAAATGCCAAAAAAGTAAATAAACACAATCATTTATCCTGTACCCTTTTCTACAACAAAGCGGTGTGTTTTAAAAGTACCCATACTCAGAGTTGAGTGTAAGATAATCAGGATAAGAGCTCTGATTTTTCTAGGCATACAGCATAATGTGGCACGTTCCAACTATGCTGCCTTTACTTCCGCAGTCTGAATAGACCCAACTACACATTTTTCAGCTGAGTCGATAAGAGGGCCAGAAAAATTTGCCCAGACTCGGAAAATCGACCTCCTGCATGGTAGTCACATGTGCTCCTGACTGAGCTACTAGTATCTAAATGGTGTGCGATGAAATAACCACAAAAATATCTGCCCAAAAATAGATTGACAATGACTCAGTGAATACGCTCATCTGGGACAATCAGCGAAGCAGGATAACTGAAATTCTGAATAGACTCACATAATGCAGGCTGTAATCAGCCAAACCATATTTTTAAATGGAAGTCGCTGCCATAAATGGTCTTGCCAGTGAACCAAACTCATAGAGATCACAACTAATGGAAATGAGAAGAAAATGGAAATGGATTGTAAAAATTCATAATGTGGTACCATTGACTCATATATTTATTTCTGGAGAGGGAGAGAGAGAGAGAGAGAGAGAGAGAGAGAGAGAGAGAGAGAGAGAGAGAGAGAGAGAGAGAGAGAGAGAGAGAGAGAGAGAGAGAGAGAGAGAGAGAGAGAGAGAGAGAGAGATACAGAGAGAGAGAGAGAGAGAGAGAGAGAGAGAGAGAGAGAGTGAGAGTGAGAGAGAGTGAGAGTGAGAGTGAGAGAGAGAGAGCTAGAGAGAGAGAGAGAGTGAGAGAGAGAGAGAGAGAGAGAGAGAGAGAGAGAGAGAGAGAGGAGAGAGAGAGAGGGCAGGCGATGGAGGGAGGGAGGGAGGGAGGGAGGGAGAGGGAGAGAGAGAG